>JAGSMS010000020.1:12750000-13314816 GCA_029286595.1 Bhutanitis thaidina | reverse complement strand
AAATCCCAACCTAACCTAACTCTAACCTAACCTAACCTTAACCTAACCTAAATCCCAACCCAACCTAAATCCCAACCTAACCTAACTCTAACCTAACCTAACCCAACCTAACTCCAACCTAACCTAACTCCAACCTAACCTAACCTAACCTAACCTAACCTAACCTAACCTAACCTAACCTAACCTAACCTAACTTAACCTCATTACTTAGGCATAGTTAATGGAAGAGCCTTCCGGTAACGATACTGTGACTGCCGCGGTTGTTGGAGTGCGTAAGGCCTTCTGCTTTTGCTTCCGTGCTCGGCCTTTATCGCCGCCAACCGCCACCATTGTGGGCCGTTGTTGAGCCTTGTGTGGGTTTAGTCTCTTGATCACGTCTGCCCATGAACATGCCTCGTAATTGCAGCAGCGGTGCAGTCACAGGAGGTAGATCCGCCACCGGACTTAAAAAGTAGCGACTGGCGAGGCCCGGAGTCACCACACACGGCGTCACGAATGCCGTAGTATTTAAGTTAATGAATTCAAATTGCATGTTCCACACAATCACTTGCCACTCAGACTTGCCAATGACGTTACGTAAGACATGCCAGATACCAGAAACTATGGTCATGCTATTGGTAGTCTTCGACAGCTAAGTGGTGAGCGAGCTTGGCCCCTGATTTTGTTAACTTAGCGGTTCACGGGCACAATTAACTCCCCGAAAAAAATTGACTAATCTGCTTGCTCGACAGCCGTGCTTGCACTGTGTGAGGCGCCTCATCTGCTGCTATGTTCCTCAGGATGGCGATCAGGAGCGTTAATATGTTTGATTGCACACAATGGAACCGAATTATTTTATAGTGAAATAAAAATATAACTTTAAGCGTAAACATACACTTCGCAGGCCAGTAAAACATGTTACACTAGATTTACACCCGCATTCGTCATGAATCTTCCTTTTGTAAAACCGAATTGCTTGTCATTTCAAATATTATTTCTATTCGAATTAATAAACATCAGTTCTGAAACTACAACGAAATTGTAATACAGAAATGGGACGGTAATTTGTTGGACAGTATTCAGTAGTATACCAGAATAGAAATACTTTTCATTGGTCGTACATTCAATATACTATGGCCCTTTCGCATAGGTGATTTCAAGATTCTTGGTAAAACATTTAAGAAACAACGGATGGGAAAATATTGTTAAATGCTTTGGAGGTGTTTGTGTGGGATCTTTATAGAATAATAAATCAGTGTTCTGCAGAAACCGTTCATTGTCGTGGACTGAATCTTTTGATAATATTTATACTAACAGGTAAGAATTATCGTGAATAATAACAACTACAGAGGGCGTGTTTTCGTTATAAGAGCGTTGGAGCCCGACAAGCGGTGTGAGGAGATGGCGGGGGGTTGCGGAGTGGTGTAGGGGGCGAGCTGCTAGGCGCTCGCAGTTTCTTGCTTGATGCTCGATATGCGGCACGTCGCGAACAGGAGGGTATTATCTCGCAAACAATATTTTTCATAGCTTAGTTAAACCTGTGATATTTTGTTAGAATCGATGGAAGAGTTATCCTGTATATATCGTAGATATATATATATATAATAGCCTGTGACGCAAGGAAGAATGGTTATAAGGCAATTATCTCTTAAAGTGTCACGACAATAGAATATCTATTGTTGCAACACGTCGTTAGATATTAGAGTTTATTTTTGAATATGGAAAGAAATCGCTATCCTTTGGATAATCCACTCATCTGCTGCACATCATGCTACGTCACCCTCTCTCAAGTGGGGTGGATAATCATTAAACGCCACGTTTCTCGGTACCTATTTATTCGGTTGATCAATAAATTTCCGAAAACGCAGTAACACACCAAAAAATTATGTCTAAATAGTATTTACTTTCCAACGTACTTAACGTAGACGACATACTATAGAAACTAAGAAAGCTAATAAAACCTGAATATTAGAAATTTCATTATTTAAAAAAAACGGTTTTTGTAGTGAACATGAACTTCGACATCTTTACTGAATTTCATTCCACTTCTTCAAGTGGTAAGTAAGTGGTAATGAATCAAAGGAAGCCCGGTCCGACGAACGAAGTGGATGCTGACATAACTGAATTTACCCAATGTATGGAACACGTCCGTACAACAATAATCATTAAACTGTGTTAAAACACTAACTCAGCAGTATGAATAATAAAGAGCTCGCCCCGGAAAATATAAGAAATTGTCTAGAGTTCATCTAAATTTCAAGCAGTCCGTGCCTAACGCAATCTTATTTTAAGAAAATGTTGTGAAACTGTCTCAAACTCTATTTATTTATAGTTTATAAGACACGAGCGGCGTCAGTTTATAATGTTATCCGAAGAGAATAATGTGCTCTTTGATGTTAAAAGGTTTATTATAATTGTCTCCATTCGACTATATTAATATCATTCCTTTTATTTCGAGTATTCGTTATGAGTACACCGGAGACTGCGTACAGATTTTTGTCAAAAAAATTCTGTTTTATTTAATTGACTTTACGCCAACCCGCATTTGAGCAACTTTGCGCTCTTTTCTCATGAGGCTTTTGTTTCGTTATTATAGAATACACGGTTTCCGTCATCAGCTGATCTTCTAGTTTACCTGACTCACCGATGGGCAGAAGCAAAGAATGGCAAGAACAAATAAATATAAATAAAATAAATAAACAAGATTACCATCAGATGGGCCGCACGCTCGTTTGCCCCCTTATTCTATAAAAACAAAACCCCACACGATAGGTACTGGTTGATTGGACCTAATTGTATAAATAATTCTTATTTATTTTCTTTTATCAGAGATTACATTAAAAGGTATGAATTATATATTATATTATTTGTAGGATTATGTGATGCATCTTCGGCCCTTCTAAGTCCAACGCCTGTCCGAGAACAAGCGCCAGGATTAATTTCTTAAAAGGTTCGCTCACACTCACCACGCCCGGCAAGCGGACGGAGAGTGCAGTGCCGGCACCCTGGCCCTAGTGATGCTGCTTGTCACCACTAGTCTGTGGGATTTGGGTTCGGTAAATTCGTATTTATTTTCCGCCATCAGTCGGTCGCCAGCTATTCCTTTCTCGCCAGCTGGGTGCATAGATTCCCTTCGTGAGGCAAACGTAAGCATTACTATGTTTTAAAATTACTCGTGACTGTGAAAAATTTAATTTAACAGGTCCCGAGCGCGAGCCTTGAAACAACTTCTCCTTTTTTTTATACGTGTATACAGTATTATTGACTCTACTTACCTATACAATTTCCGCACGTTTTAAATTTGATTAAGCTAAGTATACTGAAAAACACTCACGAAAACTTTAACCTAAATCACCCAATTGATTTAGTGTAAATGACACATTTTTCTAACCGAAATCTTAATTAACCTCTATAGTTCCGTGCGAGCGCTGGTGAGCGCACCTTGAGAGAGAACCCGCGCACTTGTGATGCTGCTCCATCATCACAAGTCTTCATCATCATAGTATGTTACTAGTATATATTATCACGCGCTTTCAATGTCGGCCCCCGTAATGTAGTCTATTATGAAATAAAAATTAAAACACATAGTTCAAGTATTTGTAGGGCCTATAATTAAATGGGTCCGAGTTGTCCAACAGTGAATATATATATATAATATGAATACCTCATCGAGTTAGCAGAAAATCCTACTGCTAACACTGAAGGTAATGTTGTTTAAATAAAAATGGAGAAGAAAAATAGACAAATTGTCCCTTTGCGTACTACCTTTTTTAAACACAGCGTCTGTAATGATCTAATGATAGATAGAGGCGACAATAGATATCATAGACACAAGTTGTTACAGAACACAATGGACCATACGCGTAAATATTACTATGGCCGGTTTCCCACAATGCGTTCTGGCTAATTTAATAGCTATTTCTTTTTATTAAGAAAAAATAAACACGAAGGAGCGCAAAGAAGAAACTAATTCTAAGTAATTGAACTATAAAATCTCGGTGAACTTAGCACGGCGAGGAGTCTAAACGATGAAAGTAGTAAACAAACAGAAATAAAGTAGAAGCAAAGAATCTAAACAATTGTATAAATCACTGGAAGGATATTTAGAGGTCTGGGTGGCGGAGGAGGGGGCCGAGTGCCGACTGCAGAGGGCGCGCGGGCGAAGTTCAGACGAATAATAGAGCTGTTAAAGTTATCTATTATTATACAATTTTAAGAACTTTTGAGATATATTTCGAATCGATTTCTTGCTTCGTAACTAGTATTAAAAAAAATAGTATTTGGTGTGGTGTTTGTTTTTAATTTTTCCATAAAAAGATATATCTTTTTAAGATATATATATATCTTATGTGATTTTTAAGCTGTTGAGCAGTAGCTGAAAATACTTGGCCACGCGTTTGTAGAGTTACCTTTGACAACTTACACGCGTTAGTAATATTCCCGCTCTACGTAAATAAAAGGCAGGCTATCAATATAGTTTCTGTTCGATGGAATGGAAGTGGAAGCGAGTCCTGACGGTCGCTGGAGGATGGAGGCGCGCGCGGCGGGGACGTGCGATCTGCGAGATCCTTCGGCAGCGGAGGTGTCGCGTCGCGGCGCGCTCGTGCCGGGGCCGGGGCGCGCGGGGGCGGGGCCGGGGCGCGCGGGGGCGGGGGCGGCGGCAGACGCGCCGGCACCGGCCGCCAGTCCGCGCCGCGCCGCCCTCACGTTCGTCCGTGCGTCCGTGTCGCTCCCGGTGCTGCGTGAGTCGTGCAATCGTGCCGTGTACGCGTGTGTGTGCGGGGAAGCCGGGCGGTGCGATGCAGGCGAGGTGAAGCATGGCGCTGGCGGTGGTGCTGGCGCTGGCGCTGGCGTCTGCACCGGGGCAGGCGGGCGCCGCGGCGGCGTGCGGGCCGCTGCCGGCAGGCTGCGCGTGCGGCGAGGGGGGCGCGAGGCTGCGCTGCCGTGCCGCGGGCCTGCGCCAGCTGCCGCCGCTGCACGACCGCCTGCTCGAGCTGTGAGTACACCACTCGTATCTCACTCGAAGGTCCATCTCCCTGCAGGAAGCCGACGTCGAGCGACCGCTCCGTGCACAGTGACCATCCCTCACTTCGTTGATGTCTTTTGCTTGAGCTAACGGAGAAGTAAAAGTAAGGATGTCAGTACTTGTACCGAGTTAGAAAAACCTTTCATATTATTAAATTTGACTTATATAGAAAGTTTATTTTATAAAAGTTTCCCTAAATTTCATAAACTTACCAGTACAAAACACGATTTCTTCTAAGCTTTAACTTACAAAATACCTAATCACCTCTGGATTTAGAACGTGCAAAAATTCATAAACTAAATTCATTAACTGTCGGCTCGGTGGCGCAGTGGTTAAGCGTTTGGCCACTGTACAGCGGATCGCGGGTTATGTTCCCACAAGGATCTGTATGGATTACAAATAATTGTTACGGGTCTGGGTGTTTGTCTATGTGCAATTTTTTTTGTATTTAAATTGCCTCCACGACACAGTCGAGATTGCTACAGAGGGGTTAACGTTTTTATGATTTTTTACCTTTTTCATGATTAATGGTTCATGATTTCATCTAGTTAACTAGATTCTATTAATTAATACCTATACCCTATACTATTTAAGGCATTTGCCAACGGTCAGAAGCAAAAGCAGCCTGTAAGTGCCCACTGCCGGACAAAGGCCTCCTTTTCAATATCTGAGAGGTTTTTTGGATCTGCCACGCAATGGCGCCAGGTGGTGCGGGCGGGCAGTCTTCACATGTTCTCGAAATATTTTCTATTATGTCTCCGACCTGCCGGTTTCATCACGATGCTTTCCTCCACCGTCGAGCCTGGTAAATTCGCAACTTTAAATTGAGTGCTGCTAGCATCGGGAATCGAACCCAGGTCAATCGCGCTCTATGAAACCAAAGAGTGCACCTTGTTGACAAAGCTACCACGGCCTTAGGGTACCGAGGATCTTAGCTTATTTACATTAAAATCAGTGTTGTGATTGCGAATATCAGGAAAATATTCAATTGAATGTTGAATGACGTCTCCGCTCGGAGCACACGGACGCACGGCGCATCGCCACACGCGCACGCACACGCGCACGCACACGCGCACGCACACGCACACCCGCACGAGCGTGTGCATGGTGCAGTCCTTTTGCGATACCCACTCGACCCTAATCTCTCGATAACCACAAATAAGTAGGCCAACGGACTTGTAGATACAGTAAAGACAACGTTGCACAGCATCCCGAAACTTTATTCTCTTTGCCCTACTTTTATTGTTTGTGTATTCTTTCACTCTTATTTCAATTAATGTATCCGTTGTACTGTTTTCGTTGAATTAAATAAAATATATTTTTTTTCTATTATTATATATTCTATGACTTTTTACTATTAGTTACGATTGTACGCAATGATGCAAAATTAATGACACCTTTAAAGGAGCAAAGTTAACGAAGCGAAAGTCAAGGAATCGAACCCAGGCTGTCATCTGACTCATGACTCCCGCGCCTTTTTATACTACGATAAAAAATGGTATTAACCATAATCGGAAAAGGTTGAGTAACGCTTAACGTCAACCACGGCAGACGTTACCTTGCGCCACCACGGCAGACGTTACCTTGCGCCACCACGGCAGACGTTACCTTGCGCCACCACGGCGCTTTCACACTATAGTTGACTATTATTTTCTGGAACCGCGGTCACCTGCTTGCCACACGACGCCTGCAAGAGCTTTGAATTATGTCTATTATTTATGAGTCTAAAAATACTAATCATTATTACTAATAAAAAAAGGTTTCTCCAAGTCGACGAAAAACGTTGGCAAGTTGGCGGCCTTCACCTTCCCTCGTATTTCTCAGACATGCAGATTCTTTAGGTCAACGCCAAGCACGTGGTAAATTCAGCACTTAAAACTGCAATTAACAATTTAAGTGGTGCCGGCACCCGGTGCATATGTGCACGTAATGTTAGGAGGGCGTGCTTCTTATTACTGGAAAGTCAGCCTGTCTCTGTCCGGCTCCCGGAATATAAATATTGTAGGTCTTAAAACCAAATAAGTGTTGATACAATTAGAAAAAGTATTTCGATGTTTCAAATCATGTTTTGTATTAATCACAGAAACCAACTGCGATGGGGATATTGTAGACGTTCAGATAACACTACAGTCCAGAAAATCTAACCTTCGATCCTAATATATTATGACTTCTTGTGATTCAATTTGCTAACACTTTCATCGTTATAATGCTCCAATATATAGACAGACGCACAGAGCAAGCAATGTTTGCGAACAAGATCTGCGCCGACAGGACCACGTTCCTCGGTTTCGATAAGCCTTGCTGTTTGCGCGACTCGTCGCCCGGCGCTGTTATCCAGTTCTTGCGGCGCACCCGTTCGCATCCGTTCGCATCCGTTCGCGTCTGTACGAGCACCGCGAGATCTCGCCTACCAATCGCTGTGTCAGTCTGTAGCCGTTGTGTAGAGTAATAATCATTTTAACGATGGAGCAAAGACTAAAAACGTTGAAAAAAAACACATATCTTGTAAGGGTCCGAAAGATTAAAGGGAGTCCCCTTAATTTTTAGGTTTGTTAGGTTTTTCCGCCTTCTGTGAAATTTTCATCCTGCTACCTATTACGGTTCAAAAGATACAGCCGTATAAAGGACGGACGGACGGACAGATGAATAGACAAACGGCGGTGGCTTAATAATAGGGCGGAGCGGAGAGGGGCTCCGCACGGAGTCCCTCTCATGACCGTGTACCCAACATTGCGGGCAGAGATCTAGACATTTTAGTCCTTTCAACCCACTTTCCACCGGAGCTAATATGATACAAATCGTACATAAGTTTCGAACAAGATTGGTATGAGCCCTTCGCATAAGGACTCGAACTCGAGTCTTTACTTACTTGAGATTTATGTTTAGCGCATAAATTATGGCAGCCTTTGAGGAAATTTATTTACCACTAACCTTTCTTCGCCAACTCGAAATAAGTAACGAGCATAAACACCGCTCATATTCACGAGTAAGACTTCAGAAACCAACACCTACTCAACAAAACATAGCAGATACACACTTGTCACCTGTCACTTGTCACCTGTCACCCGTGACTCAAGGATTACATACATGCTTGGGCACGCGATGCTACTATAACAATTATTCAAAAACAATATATTCGTACTCTCGATAGAAATGTCCGCCCTCAGCGGCATCGGAGCCCGCAGACCGCGGCATCTAGACAGTCTGGCCAGCAGGGCTGCGGGGTCGTCGATCGAAGCAAACAGCATCTTTGTTCAAATCACTTTTTGATGTCTATATACAAATATAGCATGAGCGTAAGTTGAAACTGTGAGATAAAATTGTGCGTACACATGTGTTTCCCGCGGGGACGCGGCGGGGGCGCGGGAGGGGGGGGGCGTGACGTCATCGCGCGGCACCCGGCGCGGGACACTGAACCTTGGCCAGATCATTGCATACCCGTACATACGAGTATAGCTACAGATCCTTTTAGGAGCCAATCCATTCATTCTTATCATTTACTTTTGTCATTCTACTTAATGCATTTATTGTTATAATATTATATAAACTATGTACCTATATTATTAATATTCATATTCCGCTTTCGCCTCCATTTTTTGATTCGCAGGTGCCATATTTAAATATTATATCCCATGTGATTATCAAATGTGTTGTCTTATTATATTACATGAAGTTGGTAGACCCATGCGGCGGCTTTTGATGCTGCTAGAATGGGTCGGCTCATATCATTCATTCACGCAGTAATCGAATTCAATAAAATATAAGTTTGTTTTCCTTTAATTCAGTTCGGGACGCTTAACGCCATTCGACGCAAACTTGGCCGGTTTTTAATGATTGTTGTTTTGCTCTGCAGTTTGCGTGTGCGTGCTATAATCACACCATGCTTTAGAGCAGAATCAGAATTTTGTGAACATTTTAACAGGCCACCTGTTGCGCTTCAAAAGATACAGCCCTTTAATGGTGGGACAGACAAGCGGACGGACGGAACCCTAAAAATGAGAGGACCAGCTGTAGCGTTCTACAGCTGGACTTCTAATTTTTAGGGGTTAAACCCTGTTTAGTCATTTTTCTTTTGTTATTAGTCATTGAAGACGTAGAAATACTTAAACTCCACACTATCGTTTGCATATTATAATTCACATCACCACATGCAGGATGCATTTGTACGATTAGATGACGTGCGTCGTTGCGTCCCGTACCGTCTCGTGCCGTCCCATGCCGTCTCGAGCCGTCCCGTGCCGCGCGCCCGCGATCGCCACTGTCGCCACCGAGGCCCGAGCGATCTCTGTTTGCAGCAAACAAATCGATATTGCACAAGCTTAATGAAATATTTTTATCAACTCGATAAGCGACTGTTAATTAAAAGTGATTAAAACTTATGTTTCTCGCAAGTCGGACGCGTAAATTCTCGAAACATTTATACGCGGGATAAAGTAACGAAAGCTTGAAGTTTCTGATATAATAATGTATCTGGCTACACACCTACACACCTACACACCTACACACCTACAATCCTAGGGTTCCCATAAATTAAATTTTTGATGTGGTAATTACAGGGGCGGCCGCCCGTCGCGCTCGCTCGTTCTCATTAAGAGACTGAATAGAAGTGATTTGTGTGGTGCGGGTGATTAGTGTCAATTTGCGCTTGCGTCGCGGCCGAGGGAGGCGGCCGGGCGATGCTGGAACATTTATAAAGACGTACAGAGCTATGTGGGGGCTGCGAGCTGCTATTTATAAGGCAGGGGCCGCTGCAGCGCCTCCCTCTCGTCCCACGTCGCAAGGAAGCACCGTCTCACAAGACGAAGCCCTTCAGCTCGCTATTAGAAGCCGTAATCCGATTACTCTACTGCAACCTAGTCGTCCTCGACCGAGTTCTATCGAACGCGTTACTATTGTCTGTTTGTATACTATAATCTAATCTTTGTACGTACAATTCACTGCGCTCGTGTGACGTCACCGGGAGCGACACGCGGCCGGCCGCATCACCTGGAGCGCATTTCCTGTCCGGCTATGCCGTCTATATATACACCGCACTTTGTTAACGAGCGACCTACATAGCGCCACTCTGGACTCTACAAAACAAGCTCCCCGAGAGACTCGAGCTCGGTCACTGCACGGAATCTCATGTCATTAATTACAGCGATAGTCACTTTATCGCGGGCTCGTGGCTATTTCTAAAGACGTCCGAAGGGGGAGCCCGTCGCCGGGCCACTTGCAATGACAAAAGTAGCACGTGCTTGTACAAATTGTGTAGTCCAAATGCAACGGAGGTTTGATTTGTTTTTCTTTTTAAATATCGAACGAAATCATACCACTACAATAATCATCTGTACGTATCTAGACGTACAGATGATTGTAAAGTATTAAAGAAGTGTACAAGATAAATAAAGAAAATACCGAATTTAAAATGTTTACATCAAATTAAGGCAACGATACCGCCAAATGAACTGAACGGAATTGATTTTTCCGTCATCTGTCATGTATGTCGACAGGAGTCCCGCAACAGGGCCGTTTCCCACAATCCTCGTATGCATAACAGATAAGCGGTTGCTGCATACAACAACTCATGACCATACCATTCTAGTTTTCCAATGTTGTAATTAAAATTTTCCAATATATCAAATATAAATGAAGAATTGTAGCAATGCTATTAACATTGCTAATATTCCTGTTAACCCTCCAACTAAGCATTACAGCTTGTGCCTGAAGTGGTTCACGGCTATAGTCGAATAGCGGACTCGAACCTGCGACTAATTGCGGAACAGTCCTAATTTATATATTTATTTAAGGTTCATGCACATGGCGGACTTAATACCTAGAGGCATTCTCTCCCAATCAACCATTAGGCTAAGCAGAGATAAACACGTAATAGAGGCGATACAGCTAACAGAATAAAACAAGTAAAAAGATATAAATATCATAAACATCTAATGGTATAATTAAGTTCTTTAATAGTTGGTATATGTTATGTTATATAATGTTATGTTCTGACGGGCTGGTATACCCACGACTGTGCGCGTAATTTGCGTGTGGGTAGGAATATGATCTATTTGAGCCAACCGAGCTCCTCAAGGAAACTTAGTAAACCAGTATTCCGCGACCGTCGGACACTTGAACAGGACGTGGGTCGTCGTTTCTTCCTCCTCCATACACACTCGGCATAGAGGGCTGTCTGGAACACCTATAGTAAACAGATGTTTGTTAAAATATCCATGTCCTGTTATGGTACTAGTTACTATCCGAATTTGGGGCTTATTCAGGGGCGTAGTAGCATCTTGGTTATCCGATTAATAACCGTTGGAAGGGCCTAGCCTGTCTACATTCTACCTGGTTTGTACATAGTCGCGCATGCTGGTTCCTGGTGCGGTTTCGTATTTGTGAGCGAACGCGCCCAAAGGGTATTGGGATGATGGGTTCCGGTCCAACAGGGCACCGACCAAACCCGCCCCGCGCAAGGTCGTCCGCCGCATCATTACCTCGTGGACCACTGTGACCTTTTAACCATTGTAGAGTTATATTGTCGAATTAACATACCTCGTTTAAGCGCTGGTAGCATTCGTATGTGAGCCCTGACGTCATGATTTTGCTGCCGCGGGCCCGTACAACCGCCAGGCTGTCGGATAGTATCCTAATATTTTTACATTTTACTTTCCTACCGGCGATTGCAATAGCCGCCTGGATAATGCCCAAGCATTCAGCTTGATATACGGTGTTGCCGGCTCCTAGCGTTGAATGTATTTTAATATTTAAATCTTCGGAGAAAGTCCCGGAGCCAGTGTCTGAATCCGTTTTGGATCCATCAGTTAAAATTCTTAACTCGCGCGGGTAGACTACACTCTACACCTTCTGTACGATGGTCTTGGTGGAGTTGAATTTTATGCTTTTTGTCAAAAACAAATTGTTTTGGGATCCTGTCATACGTGGCCTGAAGGATCGGCATTTCTACAAAAAGATCTTCATGTATGGTTGTATGCGGTACCCTGCAATCTTTCACAGATTCAAAAGTCCTCAGCCTGATGGCAGCCAACGTCGCCTCCTACTGTATTAGCAGGTGTAGCGGCGGCAGATCCAGCATGGCCTCCAGAGTTGCAGTGGGGGTGGTTCTCATGCCGCCTGTGGCCGCCATACAGGCTAGTCTCTGACATCGCTGAAGCTTATTTGTAGTTGTGGTGCGTTTGGTTTTTGTCCACCACACTAGAGCGCCGTATGTAATCATTGGACGAATGGTCATCTTGTACTGCCACAGGATGATCCTTGGTGACAAGCCCCAGCGCTTGCCTGTCGTCGTTTTACATTGCCAGAATGTAATGCTGGCCTTGTTGATCTTGTAATCTATGTGGCTATTCCAGTTCAGTTTGCAGTCCAAGATAATACCAAGGTATTTAACATGTGGTGACAGCTTCAATTCAGTACCAGATAGTCTGGGTAGGTGATGTCTGTCCGGCGCACGTTTGTGAGTGAACATCACAATTTCTGTTTTACTTGGATTTGCTGATAATCCATGCTCTCTACACCAACGTTCTACAATGTTTAGTACTGCTTGACTAGGATCACATAGCACACTAGCGGATTTGCTGGTGATTAGTATTGCTAGATCATCTGCATCTATCGTATAGAAGTGCTTTGCATTGTGCTTTTTAATGAGGTCATTTATGACCATGTTCGATAGAAGCGGCGATAATAGACCCCTCTGTGGACAGCCTTTTGATAGAATAGCAACAAATAGCCTTTGGATAGATAATTGTTGGTATATTATATAAATAGATGTTGACATACATAAGCGTAACAAGTAAAACAGAGTAAGCTGGGGCGGCTCCTGCCACAGCGGTAACAACCAGCCGGGGGGTGGGAGGGGCTGGCGGCGAGCCAGCACGGACACCTTCACGTAAACGTTGTCACGACTACGTAGCCAAAGCCTCCCAGTTGTGTTTATATATTATTTTGTTCCATGTTTTGCATAATATATTGTTGGAACACCTCGGTGTAAACATGCCGGCGCCGGGGGCAGGCGCTACTGTTGCAATGTTGATTACGGAGCAGTAATGAATATGATATTTAGCAGACATGAGACATACCAGGGCCCTGGGTATGAATAAATCATGGATAAACAATGAGCATGTCCTCGTCGCTCGCAACCCGCCGCAGACTTCGACTGACCATTCGATATTTCGCTCGCTCCTCACACCAACGCGAAGTCAATGCAACGGCTGCTCGTGTGCGTAGCGGACGTGCGCCGCGAGATAACATCGCGATCTGGCAGAGTTACAAATGTTTCGTGTGAATGAAGTAGCCGCGACCGGGGTGCGGGGGAGGGTATGATGGATGGCAGCAATAACGCGCGCCTCGTTATCGCCCCCACTGCCAACCTCCCGCCACCCCCACCAACACCCCCCCTCCCTACCTCGTATCCCTCATAATCACGAACATCACCGCCACACAGTGTACTAAAGCGAGCTGTCATTAAAGATTCGCATCTAATAATTAATTCTAACAAAAACCTCAACGCGGCATTATCCCTTGTCTCAGCTCACAATCTGTATTAATGTCATTGAGACAAAAGTGGTCATGTGTAAGGGATAACCTCCGCACTCCAGAGCGCACCCGCCAGCTTGCCTCGCTGCCTGCAGGCCGAGCTGCCGCAGGCGCCTGACAATAATAATAATAACTCCGAGTATTTGCACAGACACAAGCTAGTAGCCAGGATTCTACATCAGGAGCTCGCTCTGAAATACGCTCTCGTGGATCGGAGACTACCTTACTATAAGTACTCGCCGGAAGCCGTGCTCGAAAATGACCGCGCCAGGCTCTATTGGGACCGGTTCATCATCACGGACAGGACGATTCTTGCGAACAAGCCTGATATCGTGTTGATGGACCGGGCACAGTCGAGGATATGTTTGGTCGACATCACCATTCCATATGAGGAGAACCTCGTGAAAGCTGAAACAGATAAGAAAACGAAATATCTGGACCTGGCTCACGAGGTGACCGACATGTGAGGAGGTATGCCGACTGAAATTATTCCTATAGTCGTCTCTGTAAATGGGTGAATCCCAGTCAGCCTCTCGGAACATCTGAGGCAGCTGGGTCTCCGTGACGGACCGCTCCGAGCTCAAATGCAGAAGGCGGTGCTTCTTGATACCGCTCGCATCGTCCGCCGGTTTCTTTCCCTTCCCCCCTAACCCACGGCCGTCTGGTCTCCCCTGCCAAGGGCTTCCGTCTGGTTGGGTTATAATTTATTTTATTATATAATACATTTTAATTTTAATGTATTTTAAAGATAACTTATTTATTTTATTGTATTTTATGTATATATATATATATTTATATATATCACCCAACCAGAAGAGAATATAAAATAATAATAATAATAATTTCTATATATGAGTATATATAAAAATTCCCCGAAAAATAATAATTAATAATGAAAACAAAAAAATAATACAAACCGAAACTTAACCTCATATTTAAACAAATAAACCCACTTAAAAAAGTTTATAATACAAAAACCACTTTCATCACGAACACTCACAATAAATTATCATTCGCTACCATATATCATTTAAAATCACACACGTATAGTAATAAAATACACATGTATATTTATCTATGAATATATTTTTTTATCTCTATTGATGTAAAACACGTGTGTTAAAGATTCATAAATATTTGAATAACCACTTTGAATATAGTTACTATGGGACTATACTATACCATACTATCAAGGCAAGAGAAAGACAGCGGATCGATGCTTTAGCGATGTGGTGTTGGAGGCGTATGCTGAGAGTACCATGGACAGCTAGGCGTCCAATCTGTCGATACTGTCGGAGCTCAATATAAAAACGAGACTATCCACGATCGGCCAGCAACGCCGCATGAGCTACTTTGGCCATTTAAAGAGAAGGGGAGACGAAAATCTGGAAAAGTTAATCGTTGTTGGATATACCCAAGGCAAGAGATCACGTGGCCGACCACCAGCCAGCACGATGTCCGGCTGAAAGGCGGCGAGGAACCCTCTCAAAAGTTTTACGATGTGGTGAGGAACGCAATGGACCGAAAGCGATGGCGTAACTGCATTCGTGCCAGGACAACTCCCTCCAGCCACGGTCATCAGTCATGATGGACACGACGAAGAAGAAGGAGACTATACACTCCATAATAGTGTATAGTCTCCATGATAATTTAAAAGACATTTAGAAATCAACTTCATCGTGTTAATTTTAGACGTCGGTGTGCGCGCGCATCGTAAAAATTCACACTCATCATTTCCCTAACCCGCCAAAAGAAGTATAACTGCACAAAGTTATCAGTTTTACAAGCTGTTGCTGATCTAAGGACAAGTGATGATGGGTACCCCGCATGCTGCAAATTCTGTCTTGGTCCTCGGTTAATAATCGAAATGCAGAAGCATTGTCACCCTTGACGACTCAAACAGATGATGCCTCGATTTCAGTTAATGGGTCTCCGGTTTAATTACTCACTCTACGAAAAATAACAGCTGTGTTGTGCAGTTTTTACACTGGCATGCTGTGACAGCGCGGCGCTTCCCCGGCCGAGCTACTCCTTCATTCTGCATCACGTGTTTGTGAATAAATGTTAAAGGATAATAATAATGTTCCCTAATTCCAACATTAACATCTCCTCTGTTCTGTGTATAAAGAAATAAAAATTAGAAGAACAAATTGTAATTTATCACTCACGGCTTACTGTCTGCGGAGCAGCGTTATGTGACATTCAGAATCCGCACCATTAGTCCGTTACATTGCGGAACATAAAATAAAGCTTTCCTCCTCCACTATACTGGACTGTTATGATACAACGTTTGAGCCATTGCCCGCTACTTACAATTAAGAGCGTATCAGTTGCGAAGTAACAATTGCCTGTTCGGCGAGCGCACGGCGGCGAGCGCACGGCGGGGAGCGCACGGCGGGAGCGCACGGCGGGGAGCGCACGGCGGGGAGCGCACGGCGGGGAGCGCACGGCGGGAGCGCACGGCGGGAGCGCACGGCGGGGAGCGCACGGCACGGAGCGCACGGCGGGGAGCGCACGGCGCGGAGCGCACGGCGCGGAGCACGCGGTCGCGACGCGCCCCGGAACGCTTAATTCCATTATCGGCCATTTCCCGGCCCCAGTTCAAGCTCAAGGTTCTCGCCTAACTTTTATTCGGTTCATTACGATCTCAAAAGATATGCTAATTTTATTTCAAGAAGTTGGAATAAAATGTAAGACGTATTCACTTCCGCTTTCATTTCTAGGATGCTATTTAGTATATTTACCTAACCTGGCTAGGCTACATTGCTGGGTACGTTAGATTGTTATTACTTGGATGAATAACAGATATAGTATTAATAAATCCAAATTTAAAAAACTACATAACAAAATTAAAATGATCTGGTCCACCCCCACTTTGCTATATTATAATAAAGTTATAATACGTACATATAATATAGGTGTGCTAACACATTGTACATACGCGGTAGAGCCAAGCGGCGGCTTTTGCTGCGGCTCGAATGGGCCGTGAAGTAGAGGCATCTTGTCTTCTACGATTCGATCGGTGAGTGAGGTAACCGGAGGCCCATTTCCTCTCCCCATCCCCCTCCCATCTCCCAAATAGCCTTAAAGGCCGGCAACGCACCTGAGCACCTCTGTTGTTGCAGATGTACGTGGGCGACGGTAATCACTTACCATCAGATGAACCGATTGCTCGTTTGCCGCCTTCGCATGAAAAAAACGAATGTACCACAAAACGTAACAAGATAAGCAAATTACACGATCCTAAAATATAATATCATAAAACTGTAAAACAATACACTTACGTAGTTTTGTGCCACCGGGAGAGTATCTTTAACAGTCTGTCTGTATGTATAACCCACAGCTGGCCACTGGAGAATGTGAGACATGCCTCTCTCATTGGGAGCACTTGGCTCATCGCCGCGACTGACAAACAATTTGGCTTCAGAGTTTCGTTGCATCAACTAAGAATAATATCGAGAACTTTCGTATCGAGTGCTATGGCGGACGACTCGTCTGATGTTAGTTAGTTAGTTAGCTAGTCGGTTCGCCCACATCCAAATAGCAGTTGCGAAACATTCCAAACCGAAATTGTACTTTACCGCATCTCTTACGACTACATATGACGAAATAATGCGGTTTGTTAAGAAAAGTATTGTTTTTTTAAATTGAAAGAGGGCAAACGAATAAGTGGTGATCTCATCTGATAGTAAGTGTTTATTGACGCCCACTTACACCTGCTACACCTGAGATACTGCAGGTGTAAAAAGTAAAAACTAGCAGCCATTAAATACCCACTGCTGGGCCTTTTTCTTGAATATCTGAGAGGGTTTTGTAGCAGCGTTGGGGTTGCACGCTGCTCCAATGCGGGTTGGCGGACTTCACATGTCCTCGAAATAAATTTCTAAGACTTGCAGGTTTCCTCATGATGTTTTCCTTCACCGCTGAGCACGGGGTAAATTCATCATTTAAAATCGCTATTAGTAATCTTAGTGGTGCTGGCATCAGGAATCGAACCCAGGTCAATCGTGCTCTATGAAACTATAGCGAGCGCTCTGACCTCTGCCGGCGGTGTTTATGAATATTTGGGGAGGGCGGAGTGGGCCTCCGGTTGCCTCACTCACCGAACGAAACGCAGGAGCCTATTCTTCATTCAGCGAGCCCGTGATACTACCCCGGTCAAGCCGGCCCATGCGAGCAGCAGCAAAAGCCACCGCTTGGCTCTACCGGGTACAAATTATTATAACAATACATCAATGTAACCGAGTGACGTCGTCCGCAGGGACGTGTCCGGCAACAACATCACCGCGCTGCCGCCCGCCGCGCTCCAGCCCGCCGCCGCGCTGCGCGACCTGTGAGTGTTGCCCGAGTCACCGCCACCGCCACCACCACCACCGCCGCCGCCGCCACCGCCACCGCCACCGCCGCCTCACAATGCACGCTGCACTAATATCCCCTAACTTGCTTGTCATTAATCATCTTTTACTATTCCCGTTACACGCTTCATATAACCTAATACAGACCAACGAGGGAATTGTTTTGTTCCCAAAGCTCTCGCCGATTGTGTCCCGAATCGAAAGCGTCGCGCAGTTTATTTACCGAAAAGAATCGTGTTGTAGCGGTAACGTTGAATGTAGTCTCTCCGCTAAAACGTCGTTACATGCGAACGTCCAAGCGTCCAAGATATAATGTTTCTCTTGTTTAAAAAGAAAAACTAATGCCGATAATATTGTCAATGAAACGATTTACAGTAGCCAAAAAATTGGAAAGTTAAAGAAATCACACTAACTTAACAGTAAAAGTTAACGATGTACTTAACATTTCGTGGAGCCATCGCGGCGCGTGTTGTTCCGTATGGTGATTGCGATGACAAATACCAACATATATTACGCAATACGAAAAAAACAATCCCACATTGAGTGAGTATCACTTATCACTTTCACGTCCTAAATGCTGGCAAAGGAGAATGAGTCGCTGCGCACGAGGGGGATGCTACGGGGCGGGGAGGCGCCTTGCGAATGTGGTTATTCCGGCGCGGTCGGGCCTTGTTACTTGTTACTTGGTGGCTCGTCACACCGCCGGCCCGCTTCCGACGCCGCCCGCGGCCGCGACGCGCTGCCTGCGCACGGCTCAATACGTTGACAATTACTTCAAATGTCGTATCGGAAATGAAACGAGCACGCGTGTACGTCCCGGCTGCAAGTTCTTCGTGCTAATAAGCAGAGTGTTCCTACTTAAAGTTTTTTTTAGAGCCAAGCGGCGGCTTTTGCTGCTGCTCAAATGGGCCGGCTCGACCGGGTTGGTACCACTGCCTCGCGGAGTACCGGCGTGAAGTAGAGTCATCTTATGCTTCTGCGTTTCGTTCCGTGAGTGTGATTCCCCCTCTCCATCCCCTGCCTTTCATCTGCCAAATACCCTTAAAGGCCGGCAACGCACCGGCAGCACCTCTGGCGTTGCAGACGTGCATGGGCGACGGTAATCACATGCCTTCAGGTCAACCGCTTGCACGATTGCCGCGTTCCCTATATAAAAAAAATTACGTTTATAGTCCGAGATGTTGTTGTCAGGCCATTGAGAGGAAAAATAAACCAGAAATAGACGTTAGTTTTAATTACTAACTATACCTGATCCAACATGTCGATGTGGTCGACTTGAACCGAGAAGCTGATGTTCCGTTGGCTGCGCTCGCTGGGAGTAATCAGTGGCAAGGGGTCGAGTGTCGTGGAGACCCCGGGGGCCAACCGACACGTTTCCTGCTAGAGCTTTCATCAAGCCTTTATGTTTAAAGAGTTGTTGAGCGCACGCAAATTTGTTTTGCAATTACAGTCGGTGTGTTGCCGTTGTTCGGTTCCATTTTAATGTAGACGAGGTGTCGGCGTGCTGCACGTAGTGACAGCTCTAACGGTTAGCTGAATGTAAATTTAAGTTAATTTAGGCAGTGGTAATTCACACAGCGCTCCACAAGGATCGACATACGAGTACCTACAAATTGCCCGCATGATTCGAATCTCTTTCGTTATTCGAAACCGAGCCGAAATAATAATTTTGTTAAAAAAAAGCAAATAAGGGAAGTGTATTGGTGTGAAGAGCCCTCTTTACATTTGCTACTTTGGCAATATCACAAAAACTATCCTCATTAATTTTAGAAAAAGTTAATCTAAGATGTGTTATTTATTCCTACCTTTAATTGAAAAGATTAAAATTAATCTTATCGACATCACAGACATGGCATTGTCAACAAAGTCAGCCATGCTGAATGTAAGTGACCATTGGCCACTGTGCCTGTATCTATTCTTATCGAGACCCAGATGTCCATAAGTGATGTAGGCCCTTGGCTGTTGGCGTGTTTTGAGGAGCGAGCCTGGTTACAGGAACCTGTCGGCGAACCAGCTGGAGGCGGCGGCGGGCGCGCTCAGCAGCGCGGTGCTGAGCAGGCTGTGGCTCGACCGCTGCTCGCTGCGCCGCCTGCCCGAGGCGGCCTGGCCGCGTCTGCAGCTGCTGTGAGTACTGACTACACACCGGGTACCTATCTGCGAGATATCTAGATTTAGACACGGACCCGGAGTAAATATTTCTTTTTACTGTATTCCATTCTCCGATCGTAGCAAAAATCGTTACTATCCTGTTCTCCAATATCGGACAAGAACATACCTATCAAGTGCAGCCTCAGCGGGCTGCTAGACGTGCTATGTAAAAAAAGTGTGATGGAATAGCAATCTTTCTCTCACGAAGCTTTCCATCCACTTTTTTGGGACAAAAACTTATGTTATTGCCCTCGTGTGCCGAACTTAACCTTTGGCCGAACACGTACAGAACACCAAGGCGGTATTCTGTACATGTCCAGTAAACGCGCCGCGTGACGTCGATACATCGGTTGTCGCTCACGCATGCAGGCCGCGTGCACTGCGCCTCTGCCGTCTGCAAATACTTCTTTCTTCGACGGCTTGTGATGGCCGACTTGCCGGTGTCGCCATCTGATGTCGCACACTCCCTCTGCTCATGCAATACATATTAGCGAAGCGTAAGGAAGTGTATTAAAAATAAGTAGACTCATAAATCTTCAGGTCAGCATTCACACTACTAACTTACGAGAATATTTAACCATTCTTCTAAGATCAGACAAAATATTGATGTTTACTTTAGAAAAACTTCATATTTATACTTGTGTACAATTTCTAACACTTAGCTTCATTCCGACTCGATGACAAGCGGGTAACAGCTGTGGGCGCCGCGGTGCAGGAGACTGCTGCGCGGGTGAACGTCCGCTCACCCAACAATATTTATACCTCAGGCTATTAGTAATCCGTGTAAGCGTGTAACACCAGCGGGCGCCGAGCGACGCATGCGCGTGCGCGTACCCCGCCTCCTCGTAGTGATGTGAACGTAAGGTGATAAGAACGTTTGCTTCAAGCGTTCTGACCAAAATAAAGTTAGTGCTCCCGGAGCGCCTGCGACGATGTTACACGCCACCACAGCAAGCCTGAAGCCAGTTTACACAGCACTACAGCAAGCCTGAATGAGCCATTCTGGGTCGTGCAGGTGTTGCAAATACGTGTCCGTTGTCGTCGTCGTAGTTTTGTGGATCTGGTTCTCTTTTAGAACACTCGATTTATACGTAAAATATATGTCGAACTTAAAAGTTGTTAACATTTAAATAAATATATATATATAATAAACAACATCTAACATTAAAATAAACATGTATAGATATACATATAATAAACTAATTTTACGGAATTTATCGCGTTTAGTTTTAACTTTTTGCTTCTCATTTTTGTGGTACATTTAAAAATTACCCATAGAAAAACTAAACGACGTCAACGAAATAAAACCAAAATAAGTACGTTTGTCGATCGACCAATGGCCTCGACCCGAACGTGTAGAAAACTGGACACAACCGACCACGGGACTGAGGTCGTTACCTCTCGACCAGTGCGATGCCGACCTCATAAATCTCCGGTTCGATTAATTAAAGGGCATGCGGTCGGCGGGCGGCGGCGGGCGTACGTCGCACGTCGCTTATGAGAGAGCTACCTAACGTTAATACACGCACAGTGAGAACGCTCGGCGGCCGGCCCCGCTCGAAGCCCCCGCCCGCTGGGTCGCAGCGCTCGCTTGCAGTGCGCCTGGGTAAGAGGTAAAGAGAGAGCGACACGCCGTGGTCCAAGTGTGCGGCGCTGGAAGGAGATCAGGACCCGGTGGAGAACACCCCGTACCCACATAGATTTTTAGTGTATACCGAGAACAAAACATTGCCAAGAGAATTTTATTTATTAGCTCAGGCGAGATGATAATTCCCGAAATCCTTTCACGTCGCCCCCCGTGCCGCAAGGATCTTGTAGACACATAGAGGATAATGCCGAGCAACTGCGCTGTTATGCTCAAATGGATACAAATTCTCACCAGTCAGATTAAAATATCAATGATTGCTCAGTACAAATTATTTTGTTCCATTCGCAATAAACGTAATGAAATTGACGTTCGATAAAAATGGATTCCCCGAGGAAAAGTAATATTACCGAGCGGCAATTGAAACGCGTATAAGGATATGATAATATTGCAGTAGATAAATGTGTGTCAGAGAGCGCGGCGCGTCCGAGGCCGCGGCGCCGCGCGCCTGTGTGCGTGCGCGTGCAGTGCGCGGGCGCGCGGGTTTTCGCGCGCGAATTGATCCTTCAGAAACCTTTATCTAGATTACTACGTTGACACTATACGTGTCTGCGAAAGGAACAAGGAAACAGATCACAAAAATATCTACTGAGCCCAGGGATGCATCGATATAATACCAAAATCCGATAAATATCGATAAAAACGATCCAAATGAATATGTTTACGAAAATAGTTTCGCAGAATTTTAATCAATATTACATCTATGAGTCAAAAGTGATTCGTATGATAACTTATAATAACAAGAGAGGTTCAACTCCGACGATGTAGGATTTCAATGATGCATGTATGTCAGTGAACAATTTGTATGGAGCATTAGCATTGTAGAGGAGCATACTTTGCTTACCAGTGGTTTCATTTACTTATTAGTTCAATGTAAAATATATATGTAAACGCCTGTCATCTATGGGGTAGGCAGCAATTACAGATTTCCATTTGCCATGTTTCCTCGTAGTCAAACCGGCTTCCGCAAAACACATACATTGGCTCCTGTGTGTTTCCCGCTGCGTCTGACCTTCCTGCGATCTGATCGGAGAGCACGACCGTCAGTTACATCGCCTACAGAAAGGCAAAGTCGAGAAAGTGTAATTAAACATTCTAAAAGTTTGTAATGCAAGTTCTGTCAAACGTCTAATCAACGTCGATCCCAACCACGCGCCGCGCCGTGTGAACTCGCAATGAGCCCCGTTCGCACGCCCCCGCGAGCACGCCGAGCACGCCGCGACGCACAAGCTCGACACGTCGACACCTCGATACGTGTCGCGACGCCATGTCCTCCGCCGACATAACGAAATACCAAAGACTTTGGTAAGTGTTAGCAAAAATATCACCCTCATATTTTTTACGCGAAGATTGTGCGTATGATAAATGACCGCCGTCAGCGGCACGCGCTCGGGGCGGGGCGAGGCGGGGAGCGGGGCGTGAAGCGTGTCGAGGAGCAGCCTCCTCGCCTATACTTATTCGAGAAATGACCTCTAACCCCAAAAACTAGCCTTGAACCGACCTTTTGAACCTTGTAATAGCTATTTCAACTGAAATAGCTATTTGCTAGTCAACTTAACTGCTGGACCTAGGAATTCAGAAAAAGTAAAGGTATTCAAGTAGAGGAAGTACTGCAGTCGGTATGTTCGTACTCATAGTTAGAATAATGCATTCCAGACAACTCCTAGATGTTTACAAATGGCAATAAATCTCACAATGAATTTGTTCACTTTGTTCGCAATAAGTTCGACCCTCCATTGCTTATGCAAATTGAAGGTGTTCTACGAGTCTCTCGTAGCTCAGTGTCGAGATCCCGGGTGATCCAGCATTTATTAGGTCCATATTCCTGCGGTCGTAGATTGAAATCAACATCGTATACCAATAAATATTTAGTTCGGTCTTCTTGGATTAATAAATTTTAACTTGCTCATTCCAATGAACTAAGCGTTTGTTTTCCTTCCATTGTGCGGGAGTCGATGCGACGGCCTCAGCTTTTATTTAGTGAATTAGAATTTGGAATTCCAAATGTTTGTGCGCGTCCCCTCTCTAGTCCACTGACTGTATCTCGCGCTACTGCAATATGATATTGGTTGTTGGATCTCGGATTGTGTATTGGAGTTTCGACAGAGTGACGAGTGAATCAGCACTTGTAATATTTTTCTAACTTATTCTAGTTGAACACGGGTTACGTTGCGTCGCTACGTGTCAATGCTACACTGCGGCAGCATTACTACAAAAACTTATTCCGATAAAAGAACTAGACATGAAATATAAATAAGGAATGTTTTTAAATGAGAATTTAAATGCTGCGGCGGCGGTGTGCGGCGAAACAAGTTTAACATTGTTATCGGCACTCGCCAGCCCGGCTTATTTTCACGTGAACTTCTAACAATAACGTGATACCGCCATTAAAGAGCGAGTTATTGCGATGACTAATTAACGAAAGGCGAAGGGACAATGTTGTGCAAATGGGCGTTTTCACTGCCTCGGCTCTGCAACGCTCCAGTTTCCCTTTAATCCAGCTCAACAAAACCCCCGAATCTTAAAATACTACTTAGCGTGGCCATCGATTCTGTCAATGTAATACTTTCGCCACGAATCTATGGATTTACGCATTGTCTTCGTGGAGAATTCAGCCACTGCTAGCTCTACAAATTCCTCGAGAGGCTAATTGTCGGAACAACGTTTTAAGCAGGCCATGTCCTCTAGTAGTAGTCACAATTTATGGACCAACGGGTTCAGATCTGGACTGGACAAGGTCCAATCTACAGCTCTTATGAAGTTCAGAACACTGTTCTCGAACCAGGTTTAAGTTGTTCGTGCTTTGTGACCAGGAGCAGTCTTGCCGTAGTCCACGGTACATTTTTGAAAACTGCATCACTGAGAGGCACCACAATTCACTAAACGATCCAAGACAGTCTTTTCATACGTTTTAACGGAAGTCTTTACTCCTTGTTCACAATACTTAAACTCCATGGCTCCTCGGTAGAACACCAAACCACGATGAATGCAGGATGATGACCACGTTAAACTTTTCCAACGTGCAAGGCATCTCTAGAGTTGTGAACATAAACTTTGTCATCTTGCGAGTTGTTTTGCTCCGAAATCATTAAAAAAAATATCTGTAACGAGCACATTTCTGAGACACGGAACTAACAGTACATCCGGAAGTAATCGAAGTTGCACGTCAGCTGGGAGGGCGGCAACTGCTGGAGCACTCTATCGTCAGAACTAAGCGTATAGCTACAGCATTGGCATACCAGTAGGAGACCCGATTAACTGGAGCTTTAGTAACGTTGCAGTAGGAGTTTGGATTGTACTGTAATTATAACAAACATTTATTCGCGTTTCGATGTGATAAGGATAGGAGCCGCGAAGTGTCCCAGATTCGAGCTCGAGCTCGCCATTCGACTGTTATCATGGACCACTCCAGACACGAGCCCTTACGTTTAGTTGGAGTGCTTAAAAGAAATATTAGTAACGTTCATTAACTACTAGTATAATTTTAAAAGAAAATTAATTTTAAGCAAAATTGGTTGACATTGTATTTCAATCTGATTTTTACGAACTTCATCTAAATTACATGGAGGAAAGCGAGCCCCAAATATCTCGAACTAGATTACAGCGCGTAGTAAGCTCGGCCGGCTAATAAGTACCGACAGGCCCGCAGCGGGCGCAGCACTCGCCGCCAAATCTTTACCTCTTACAAGGAAACAACCTCCTGGGGTCCGGAAATGAAAACTCCGAATATTTCCTCCGTGTCATATCAACAAGTGAACTGGGCCACAAGCATTAAAGACTTAATAAAAGTACGGAACTCTTTGTATAAAAGACTACTATATCGTAACTAATTATAGGCAGGGTAGGAGCCGGGCGCTCGTATTATATCATAGTTCCACATTGCGAAGAGGACTTTGTAGGCTGGCCAGGTGAATTCGACTACTGCTACTGAAAAAGGAAACAATTCAAAAAGGTTCAAGAAATTTAAAATGATGAACAACAAATAAAACGGCCCACTCTGCGGCACGCGCTTGACCCATCGCGTTCTTACGTCACGCGGCCCTGTTCATAAGTAAGGTTGTTGTTGTGGTTGTTGTTGTTGGTTGCCGCCGCCGCGGGAAGCCTCATCGAGCTAGAAAACTATATATCCGGTTATACTCATTGTACGGGCCCGTGGCTGTTCTGTGTGCGCGTGCTCTTTTCCTGACGTGAACTAGCTACACGTTGGTTCTGCTACGGTGAATGTGTGTGTGCAGGTCAGTGGCTGACAACGAGCTGGAGGAGCTGGAGGGCGCCGCTCTGGCGGGCGCACGGGCGCTGCGCGTGCTGCGCGCGCCGCGCAACCGCCTGCGGCACCCGCCCGCCGCTCTCGCGTTGCTGCCGCGCCTGCAGGCGCTGTGAGTGCCGCCAGTGGGCCCTATTCCCGCTTACTCAGTGCCCGTATCTAACGAACCTAAACAATCACGAGCCCAATTGCACCAATTTGTTACCATACAATTTTTTTATGGCTAAGGGGGCAAACGAGCCAGCGGCTCATCTGATGGTGAGTGGTTACCGTCGCCCACGTACATCTGCAACACCAGAGGAGCTGCGACTGCGTTGCCTGCCTTCAAGGATATTTCGGAGATGGGATGGGGAGGACGAGGAGGGGGAGTGGGCCTCCGGTTACCGAGCTCACCGAACGAAACGCTGAGCTACAAGATGCCTCTACTGCACGCCGGGATACTGCGAGGTCTCCGCCATGGTGCCGTCGTAGTGTAGTAGACAGGGCGCTCCCTATCATTTTAGAGTACGGGAGTGACCTGGAGTGGAAGGGGGAATGTCATAAGTTTTGTGCAAATGCAAACCTCACCACCACGTGCTGCACCGGCTTATTAACGAACGAGGGTCCGGTTACCGACTGATGGCGGAAAATCCACCCGAATACACCGAACACAAACATCACAGTGATGGGAGTAGCATTACCGGTACAGGATTATAATGTAGTACAGAGTGATCAGGTTTCGAATCCCGGTGCTAGCACTACTATATTGTTCATTGCAAATGAATTTACCAGCTGTTCAAGCTGTGAAGGAAAACATCGTGCCGAAGCCCGCATATTTCAGAAATAATAGGAAAAATGTTATTTGGAGGACATGTGAAGTCTGCGAAACCAGCATGGCGGCCCCTTCCCGGCTCCACAACTCTCTCAAATATTGAGAGAAGGTCTTTACCCAGCAGTGGGACAGTCACAGGCGGCTACTTTACTATAGTACTAGCATAGTCCTGCAAATTATGTTATAAAAGATAAATTGATCATATCAAGTATAAACGGTCTCCGGTGACCGAAACGGCGGAGCTGTTGTCGATTTAAACATTCATGAACTTGTTAACTGTTGCTAAATAATTCCCATTGCTCGTTCTAGACCTGTTTCATCTTATTAACTCAACGTTTAACAATTCGCGCACTTCGTCGCGTTGCTGTTATTCCTCAGACTGCGATAAATATTATGAATATCGAAAAGTATGCGCGGTCCGCCCACCCTCCCACTCGTTGCAGTCGCAATGTTACGACGTGATTATCTTCTATCGACGCTCATCACCAGTCGGAGAGCTCGTTACTTTTATATGCGTATAAACGCGCTGTTGACGTTCATTTTTATGCGTCGCTTATTCGGACGATCTGAAACAGTTTTATTTATGCGATGCGTCTGTTGTACACTCATGTACACTCCTGCAGAGTACGTCGTCTAGGGCGCACTCGGCGTAGCTGCAGGAGTGACGTACAGGCCCACATACTAACTCCACTCCAGCTGCACCTGCACCCGCTCGCATGGACAAATCTAACACAAAGCTAATCGCACTCGAATTGTCACCCATTGTAAGTTAAAGCATGACCATGAGAAGCACGTTACATTGAAATATCTCGAAGTAATTGTATCGAACTTTGTAACACAATTTTGCCTACAGTTTTGAAATTAGCAAATAAGAACCAGATTAATAAATATCAAGGCCTTTTAAAATAGCCGGGCAATATAAAGCAATTACGATTCGAGATCACGTAACAGTGATTGATTGCAGGAATCTGGCCGGCAACTTCATCGGCGAGCTCAGCAACGCGTCGTTCCCGCCGCTGCCCACGCTGCACACGCTGTGAGTAGCTACACGCTATGCTTACTGTTCACGCTCTCCTGAAGCGGAAGCCGGCCCACTCCGCCGGGACGCTCCGTTGTGAGTTGGGCTTCACACGAAGAACGGTCCAGCCTAATACTGAATAGTGTGTCCAAATCGCAGCAAATAATTTACTTTTAGCCAGTAGCCACTGTCAAATTCGTCAGAATTCTGCAATTAACTCACAGAACAACTCTCTGGTATTCGTTTCTCTGAAGTCCGGCCGCATTTCTCGGGATCTCTATTGATTCCAAGCTTCAACGGAGCGAAGCACATATTGATAAAATTAAGTTTTGCAAACTTCGATGCTCGAAGGGTCAAACAGTTGACTGATGAAGCCAAATTAGTTCACTTCCTCAGTGTTCTACTACTACTTCAGCACACAAAACAGCTGGATTGGAAATAGAGTTCATTTTACGAAAGCAAGCGACAGAGCTGGCGCGCCGCGTCTCGATACGCGCCCTATGCGAAGGAACTTACATCTTGACACTTCCGTCGTTGTTTATTTTTGAAAACATTAAGTACATGCGGAAAAATATGAATATATTCAATAAAAAATATACTGTCTCCTGTAGAACCGGTCGCGCTAGAGGTTCCTAAATTTAGATTGGCTAAAGATAGAAAGTTTTTTTGTTTAAATGCATAAAATTTTACAATAAAATGCCCTAAAAATAAGTACAACAAACAGACAAAACTTTTAAGAAGCTAAAGTTTATTAAAAAAAGATACTACCTACTATAAGATAGATCAGTACGCCGAGGACAAGGCTGTGTGGAAACAGCTCTCACTGCGCGTGCAAGTGCGACAGGCAGTAGTCACATGTTGCTGAAGTTGACATTAAAAACATGTTAATGAACATTTGGACGTTGCATTGATTTTGTTGTAAATTATAAATGGCATTATAATAAAGCGTTATTAAAAATTACCCCAGCGTTCCTTGCCGGTTCCTCTCTGAGAAGATCTTGTTCCACGAACCGGAGGCAATAATGACGTTCACAAGAGCCTAAATTTAATTAAAAAGTTTTCACTTGACATGTTAGGGAAAAATATTATCTGATGGACATGCAGGTTTCTTCTGTGTCCCTTGCCCCAGTGTCCCAGCACGCGGCAAGTGAACGCTTAAAGTTTGCAGTTAACTGTTAGTAGCAAAGTTGTAAAAACCGGAACAGTTTAATTCTTGGCAATTTCTTTCCTAGTTTGTTGCCTTCGACCTGCAATTGAACACTCAATCGTGGCCCAGGAACGTTTTGTTAATAACTGACCTCTGCTAATAGCTAACGTAACCTGTTATTTGTCATTTTGTTCATACAAGATTAAGATTCCCCTCGGATGGAACAATAATGCGGAAATTGCAATAGTACTAGATAGCGTTTAGGTTCCGGTTGGAATCCTCTCCCCATCGGGAGGCCCGCACGCGGCTGCGCGCGCGCCACCTCCCCCAGGCCGACGCGCCGCACACGTCGGCATAGCCATGTGCCACACATGGCTGCGTAAGGAGAAATAGAGCACGCACACGTGCACGGGTGCCGGCGGCAGTGCGAAGGTGAGCGGGCCGCGGCCGGGCTCATTCACGCGCGCTTGTCTAATTGTAAATGTGACGTAACGCGGAGCGCCGGAGGCTGTGCGCGTGGACCTCTCCGAAGTCGCCCCGGACATGTTTAAGCTTTTTTCTCTATAGATCTTCACTACAAACATGATATTCATATTATATAACTATACAATAATTAATAATGTTTGGTCCGATCTACGCAGAATGAGCTCACGGTGCCTTGAGGTCGTGCAGCGGTATGCTTGATCTTGGATTTTATTTTATTAATTACCGGATCCCGCTTGGGTCCGTCGCACCGTCCACCGTGGCCAGGGGAGTCACGGACAAGATTGTTTATATTTTAAAGCGAGCTTCGGTCAAAACTTATTACAAACATCCGAAAAAGATTAATCAGTTCTACATTTATCCTGCTTTCATGCCTCTTCTGCCATACTCAGCTTTCGCTTCCATATGTTAGTGTTGGTACCAATACCCCTCTATGCACAGCCAAACGAGCTTTGAGCTTTATTTAATTAAGGTGATCTAAAAATACAGTAACTTTGTCTGTTGGTAAGATTGTGAAAGTATCATGTACGTACCGCTTGTAGATTCATGGATTTACGGGAGAACTGTGGAGGGATTTCTCCTCAAAGCTTCCATGAATGTATCGGCGAGGCTGGGAGATACAGGTGAGCCTATCGCCTCACCATCTACTTGCCTTCATAACTCTTCCTTGCATGCAGATAGCACAGAGGGCATGTGGTTAATGCGATAAAATCCGTAAATAATAGTTTCATTTCGAATGTGTAGTATTCGCGTTAATACAAGAACTCATTGTGATATCCGTTCTTAAGTTTACTAATGCACGTAATAGAAGCATAGGTTTATTTTAATAGACATTAGTACCGTGAAAAAGCAAAACATTATATCTGACTACTGAATTTATTCACCGGTTTCATCTGCCAGGGGCCAATCCGAGCTACGATCATACGTTGGGGTCGGAGAAGAAGTTGGGACTGGGGCGATGGTAGGGGAGCAGAGAGGGAGGGGGGGGGGGGGTTATCACAGTCGTAACGACGCGCGTTTATTGCGGCGGTTGCTCGAACGGCCCGAGATTAATTCACAAATCGTTGGTATTAAAGAAGATTAAGTAACAAATAAACGGTCGATGTCTCTCCTGCAACACTAATGTTTATGTAACTTAAGGACCTGGGGAGTCATAAAATATATTGTGGCAAGCTTTTGTATCGCAACTTGAAGTTATGTAATGAAGGCCAACACAACAGTGGCCCCGTGGCTGATATTGTTCTAAGTTGTTATCGAACCGGCGGAGAGCGGACCAATAGAATAAAAAGTATTTCTTAATAACCGGATGTTTCCTCTGGAACGTACAATTGCAATCGTTTCTTGTAAGATAGCTAAGAAAAATATTTATTACATAGCAAAAACCCAAGACAAAGTGGAAAGTGGCTCCATCGTGCAGCCTGTGTACCCGAGTGTCGAGCACGGCCAGCGCGCGGCTGCCGGCGCGGCTGCCGGCGCGCACCCCGACCTCATGGCCGGGTACCGCACGCCGTCAAAACCTATCCCGTTGTCGTTGATGTCTGCAACCGACGACACGTTTGAACAAAATGACCGATAACTAAAGAACTATGAAATTTCAGCGCAGTTCACTGTCTGTTCCAGACATGTCGTCGCTGTGACTAGTCGCGATTGTAAATTCAGCACAAACAGGAAGTATGACAAAATATAAAATAATTATAACAGTGACGTAGTATTAGCACAAACAACGATGTAGTCCCTCGTCTTCACCTCCCACGCCGAGTGTCCGAGCTCACACTCACTGTCCAGGAGTCGTCTAGGAAGCTAACGCAATAAACTGGTACTTAGTTATTTGTTATACTCGTACTTATGACTCAAAGTAGTACGACCATGCGTGAAAATCAATAAAAAAATGTGTGTAGAACAAATATTGACATCGAAAGGGTTTGCACCCAGGAGCACTAACCAGAAGCTCCTCAATCTCTTGAGCAGTTGTTCGTAAATTATTTTGTGGTATCAAATCACGGTCCGGCGTAGCTTTAACTCGGAAAGGGGCAGCTCGGCTGCTTATCGCGCAGACGACACAACTTAATTAAGATCGGTACTGGTGCTAAAAAGCGGCCGGACGTTTTTCCGCTTACATTCGGCTGATAACAATTTACGTGCTCGCACAACATCGTTCGGTTTATATTTACCTTTCAATTCAAGTTGTTTTTAATTAAAACGCAAGATTGTACAAAAATCTATCTGACGCAGAGAAATTATTTTGAAGTATGTACCGATACGCTATTAGGTTTAAATAAGCCGTGGCAGCCTTTTTTTTTTTTTATGTAGAAGGGGGCAAACGAGCGTGCGGCTCACCTGATGGTAAGTGATCACCGACGCCCACGAACATCCACAACACCAGAGGAGCTACAGATGCGCTGCCGGCCTTTAAGGAAGGAATAAGCTCTTTTCTTGAAGGTCCCTAAGTCGTAACTGTTCGGAAATACTGCTGGCGACAGCTGATTCCACAAAATCGAAGTGCGTGGCAGAAAACTTCGATTAAAACGCACTGTGGTGGAATGCCAACCATCTAGGTGGTATCGATGGAACTTCGAATTCTGTCGCGATGTACGATGGTGAAACTCAGCAGCTGGGATCAATCCGAACAGTTCCTCAGAACATTCCCCGTGGTAAATTTTGTAAAAAATGCAAAGAGAAGCAACATCTCTTCGCAAGGCCAAAGGATCAAGCCGATCAGAGAGAGCTTGGTCGCCGACAATTCGAGCCGCTCGACGTTGGATGCGATCAAATGGAAGGAGTTGGTACTGGGGTGCCCCTGCCCAGAGACGAGAACAGTATTCCATGTGGGGCCGAACTTGCGCCTTATAAAGTTGCTAACGGTGGACCGGCATGAAATACTGTCCCGCTCTACAGAGCACACCAAGCTTTTTGGAGGCCAATTTGTCCTTTCCCTCCAAGTGACCACGGAACTGAACGTCGCTTGATATGTCAACACCAAGGATTCTGATACTGGCTGAGCCAATAAGGGAATGTTCTCAAAAGAGGAGAAACGACAAAGGGATTCTTTTAGCGGTGAACGCGCAAACCTGTGTCTTTTGGGGTTGAATAGGACCAAATTACGTCGACCCCAATCCGAGACTTTGAATAACAAGGTCTCGACTTCAGACACAAGTTTGTTCCGGCACTCGTCGACGTGTTCCCGAGAAATATTCGCACGGCCTGCATATAGGGCATCACCCGTGCTGTCGTCTGCATAGCAATGAATGCTACTGATTTGTAGCATGTCGTTGATATGCAGAAGGAACAGAGTGGGAGATAGCACACAGCCTTGTGAAACACCAGCATTCACGGGTTTGGGGTCCGAGCATGCACCGTCGACAACAACCTTGATGCTCCGATCCGTGAGGAAGCTGGTGACCCAGTTGCACAATCTCTCAGGAACCCCGTAAGATGAAAGCTTTGAAAGAAGCGCTTTATGCCAAACCCTATCAAATGCTTTCGCAACGTCCAGACTAACCGCCAAAGCCTCCCCCTTAGACTCAACTGCTTCTGCCCATCGGTGAGTCAGGTAAACTAGAAGATCACCAGCTGATCGTCCGCGACGGAAACCGTACTGTCGGTCACTGATCAGCTGGTGTTCCTCCAGGTACCTCAGGAGCTGGGTGTTGATGAGTGACTCCATTATTTTAGATAACAAGGGGGTGATGGCAATAGGCCTGTAGTTGGACGGATCAGAGCGGTCGCCTTTTTTGGGTATTGGATGCACAAATGCTGTCTTCCAAGATTCCGGGACGACGCCTGAAGAGTAGGAGTGCCGAAAAGACGCGTGAGAACCGGTGCCAACTCAGGGGCACACATCCTCAGCACAATTGGAGGATTCCGTCCGGCCCACTCGACTTATGAATGTCCAGGAGCGGAGTGCCTTTCGCACTGAGCTCTGCAGAAACTGAATTTCCGGCATGGAGCACTTACACCACGGGATGGTAGGTGGAGAGTTTCCCCGGTCATCAAGAGTCGAGTTGGATGCAAAAAGAGAGCCCAAGAGATCGGCTTTCTCTTTTGCAGTATGGGCCAGCGAATCATCCTCCTTGTGTAGAGATGGGAGAGATGGCTGACAGAAATTCCCCTGGACAGCCTTGGCGAGAGACCAGAATGCGCGGGATCCCGATGGGAGGCGAACTAGTCTCGCGCCAATTCTGCCAATGTGCTTTAACTTTGCCGCAGCGATAACTCTTTTGAAGGACCTGGAGGCAGAGTTGTACTTGTTTTTAAGAGCACTGGTTTTTGCATCCCGAGACGCCGATGCATCGGCCCAGGCCTGGTAGCACTTCCGCTTTCGGCGTGACGCTATTTTGCAGGTGCGACCAAACCAAGGCTGGGATTTACCTCCGACAGGCACTGCAGAGAACGGAATAAAAAGTTCCATTCCCTGATGTACCACATCGGTGACAGAATCTGCAACGGCGTTGGGATCATCCAGTGAGAAGCAAACCTGCCCCCATGGGTAGGAAGCAAAGAAAGACCGCATTCCATCCCAATCTGCCGACCTATAGTGCCACACACGGCCTAGTGGTCAGGGCGCACGCTTTATTTTCATATCGTGCGAGTGACCTGGATTCTTTTCCCGGTGCCGGCACCACTAAAATTCCTAATCATTGTAAACAGTTTTAAGTGCTGTATTTACTGCTCGGCGGTGAAGGAAAACATCGTGAAGAAACCTGCATGTCTGAGAAATAATAATTATTTATAAGGATTGCAATATATACAACGATATAAAAATTTCGTTTGTCCCATGGAAGAAATTGTATAAAACACACGGGAATCAGCACCAACCACAAAGAATATCACTGTGCTTGTAAGTTATCGCGACGGCCTGCAGCGTTACACAGAGAGCCGAACTGCTATTTAGCATTCTTCCAAACTACCGGAATCCGCGAATATGCGACTAATATAACAGTTAACTATTTTCACAATGCAACTAATTAGCGATGAATAAAAAAATAATTGGGGACACCCAGCTGCGGCAGCTACTGTTGCTCGTATCTCGGTGCTGGAGCTGTCAGCTTCACGAATGAGATTGTATTTATGCACAGCGATCCAACAAGGGGACCGACGGTCGGCGCGGCGTCCACGTAAACAAGCAGAAGCCGGCTCCATACGGAGCGCGCGGAATGAAAGCATTCGACAAATTGATTGCGAAATACGTTCCGTTTATTTTACGGCGCGGAGCGGCGCACCGAGCACATAAATTGTTGTTATGATGAAGGCGGAGCGAACCGGCGCCGACACCGCTATGCGAAAACATTGCTTGTAACCAGATTTCGGCACCTAAGACATAACTTGTTTGATTCGAATATTATATTAGAACTTACAAAATATCGACTGAACTAACCGACAGTTTCGGCGGTGCCTTCTATGCGACGTACGAGAAGCAAAGGCACAGATTACTAAATACTGTGACTACATAAGGAAAAGAGTCTATTTTGTAAAAGCTCAAGTTTCCGCTGAACTTTGTGTAAAATTGGGAATTGATAGGTCTACGCGAGAGTTTTGCGGCGACTTCATTTACATAGAAAGGCCGGCCGGGCCGCGGGCCGCAGGCCCCGCCGGGCGGGGGGCGTAGGAGTGTCGATGTGTCGAAGTGCCGGCGGTCGCGAGAGTGCGATATCAACCCGTTATCTCCGCGCCGGGGGTGGCAGACAGCCCGTTTCGGATCATTCGCCGTCTGCCCCGCGCCGTGACATTGAGTAATTCGGTGTCAGTGTGGAAGAAGCGGACGCAGCGACGGGGGCGGGGGCGGGGCGGGTGGGGTCGTCGCCCGCCCGCCCTCGCTTCACGGATCCATAGCCACTAGAAGGAGAAACATAACATGACTCATTTTTATCTTCTATATAATTAGCCATTTAAATTAAAGAAATCGAATGCATTTTGTATGCAAGGTTGTATAAGTTTTAATGCACAAAAGACGAAAATGTATTGCAGGTTTTTTTCCAGAAAAAACATAAAGTAATTTTATCGACCAAAAGTGACATGTCGCCTTGTTGCAACAAAAGAAGACATCCGTCTTCGTTGCAGACGCACAGACCAAAAGTAAAATGGTAATGAATATTATTCACTCATCTTCTTAAGGATGATAAGGGAAAGCGTGTGTTTTTACGGTAATTCCGAAAAGGTTAGCGCGCGCCGCACCGCACCGCGCCGCACCGCACCGCGCCGCGCCGCGCCGCGCCGGCCGGGTGACGGAAGAGGCAACGGTGTCGCGATGGTCGCTTGGAATATAATCGTATTTTGTTTCAATCGACTTCCTGCAACTCACGATACACACTCGTATAATATCTTTGATATTGAGTAGTAGTAGTAATTAAGTACCTCGCCTGGTTGTCCGTCCATCCGTCCGAACCTCCGTCCGTCCGTCAGTCCGTCTGTCCGTCTGTCCTTCCTTTAAAGAAGTATTTAAGAAGTGAGGTCCCCATACAAGTGATGTGTTTCTTTGTCTATGCTTCGTCATAGAAACGCACACACATACAGCGGTCGAACTTAGTGTGATTGTGAACAGTGTCAGCTCTACAGTACAAAAACCACAAATTTTCTAAACTGGTCAAATGTGAATCGGGCTCGCGCTAAGGATCCTGAACTGAGGAAACATAACACAGTATATTATGTGGTTGTACAAAACCCCTTAGTGCCCGTCTTATTTTTGGCAACCAATTATATTTTAGGTTATAATATTAACGGGGTCTATCGGTCTAGTGCTTCCGGAACTTCACACACACATACAAACTCTTTTTATTTTATTGCTATAGATAATTATAATGAACAAAAATATTTTGTGTTAAAAGTGGATGCTGCGAGAAGCAAACTATGCAGTCAAGTCTTTTAAGTACCATCAAATGAACTTTACTCTCCAACGAGATTTTATGCGCTGCAATTGACATACATGATTATTCCGTTAACAATTCTTTGTGCGTGTACGCTGTGGCAATTATTAGTCGTGGAGGAGTTACTTCAGGGCAGCTTCCTTTCGGGAATTAGCTCAGTCGCGTATGTGTTTCTGCGGCCCGTTCTTAATGTCCTTGGCTAATGTTAAAATTCCTGTATATCCTCTTTTTTCGTATTTTTTTCAAAACACGTTTTAATGATCTGATATTAGAATATTTTCTCTAGAAATGGCTTAGGAGCGATCGACTGTTTCCCAGGGGTTACGCAGACCTGCAGGTTTTCATTTGGCACGATCCAGTTCTGTGCACGTAGCTACAGGGGCTTCCGCAAACCACTTATCGCCTTTCCCGTCTTCCTCTTATAACTGTGTATTTAGTTCCTCCAGTCTCATAAAAATTACCTGGAAAGGAAATAAAGTTAATATAAAATACATTCGTTCGTGTAATTGTCAACCTGTAACCTTTTGCTTATCAATTAATACGTTATATGTAAATATATAATATAACATAAAATATGCGAAACCTTACGCACAGCTATCGGAATGCGCCACTCTGACCGCCGCTTCGGTGTCCGGGCGGCACTTACGTTACACTTTCCCTCTGAGCGAGGACGTGCTTCCTTCAGGAGCCGCGCCGCGAGCGTCTCTGCGGCACTGCAGTCGCGCCACCTCGGCTCCGCCAGAGTACACCGCGTTTGGGAGGTCACTAATCTATCTACGCAAATCGCTGCCCACGCAATGGCTTTCGCTTTCTCTGGAGGGACCAAAGTCGTGTTAGACATTCAGTTAACCGTGACGAGAGAGACTGCCAGCAACTTCTTGGCAAGAAATCCCCCGGAGGCCTAACTCGTCGACGACGCTGTACTATGAACAGGCATATATAATAATTTTAATTTATATTGTAGTAATTATACATCAAATTGTTACATTGACTGTGTAAATAAACAAATTATATACCTACAAAATATCTCATAGTTATTGCACGATAATTAAGTAATAAATAACTAATCCAGATCTAGTATGAACGCGTCGGGCGAGACTATGTTGTGTTGCGTGACGTCACTTGAGTAAAAGTAAATAAACAGGGTACTGGTTGCGACGGCGCCCCTCTCCGCTGCACAAGGCACGAGCGGGCTTAGATCTGCTTGAGATACGAGGCCGTTATTTTAGTCTTGTGGTCCACAGCGCAAGACACAGGCGAGCTGGTCCGCACGAGCGCACGTGCGCGCATCGCCGGCGGGGGCGGGCGCGCCGGTTTCCGTTTCGCTTTTATTACTTTTGAATTACCATAAAAGCAATCGCGTCTGAACCGTGAGATTGTTACCGATATCGGAATCTCGTCGCCACCGTGTCGCGCCCGTCGCCCCCTATATTACTTAACAAAATGAGGTTCTTGCCGTCGAGCTCCGGTCTTACCTCTGAACACTGTCAGTCCCGATCTCATCAAACCATAGAAGCAAATCTTAAAAACGTCTGTTACCATTGTGAAATATCTCAGAGTTACTCTTCACTTGCGGCAGAAGTTTTCGTTTCCCAAGTGACCCGGTAACACTAAGCCTTATTGATTTATAGCATGTACTTCAATAGTTGCTTTGTCTACAGTTTTTAGGTGTGCCTCTCTGAACCTTTCATACTGAAAAGTATTTGTTTACTTTTTACTTGATCCTTTAGGTAGAGAGCCTATGGCAAAGTAACCTGATGGTTTAAGTGAACAGACTCGGGGAACATGTGTGTATGGAATTGTTTAGCAATATTTTTCTGACCCGCGCATTGTCGGCAGGGTGCTGAAGCGAAACCGCATCGCGTACATCGACGAGCGCGCCTTCCTCAACACGCCCGCGCTGCGCGTCCTGTGAGTATGCATCGGCGGCACTGACGCACAGACAGACACGCGTGTCGTATCCTCCGGAAATTAAGATCGGCAAGAAAATATATGAAGTCAAATAACGTTATTCAATTGACTTGACTAGTTGTAACTCTTGTCCAAGGCAGCCCAAAACCACGCCATGATGATGATGTCCTCCGGGCTGAAGCCGAGCCCGGCGGCAACTCCGAATACTCCGAGCAGTTGTCAACGGCGTAGGAGATATTAAGGAACAAAACAACCAAATAAATAAATAGGATTTACTTGTGCGGCAAAAAGGATATAAACGATGTATGTAACAATAACTAAGCTATTGACTTCCACCGACTTGCGCAGACAGTAGACGCCATTGCTTCCGGTCTTCCAATCAACAGCCAGCAGTTCCCATCTACACATGCTATCGTAAATACAACGACATCGAATAGTCTCCACTGTCGTGTATCTCATGCAATGCTCATGCCACAAGGTCGCAGTAGGGCTCAGGCGCAGTACAGCCACATCCGTACAGCAACAGCCTGTGTGTTTCTCGCTGGCATTCGAACCCATGAGTCAGCAGCAAGCGCGCGGCGCGGCGCCGACACCGTTGCATATTATAAAGTTTCACGCGAACACGGCGCGCGAGCACAGACACTTGCCGGTGCAGTGCTTTCTCAAACTCTGCAAATATTTTCCAATCTTACAAACAGATTAGCGTCATACTAAGTTATTAATGGGGTAGACGTCAGTCTCTTTATTTGATTGAGTAATACATTAGATATTAATATTACTGCAAACGCTGTAATTATGCATGTCCTGTTAAAAATATTTTCGTAATTGAATATTCGTATTATATTACGACCTAAAACGGTATAAGAACACCAGCATTTGCCCACAGTTGGGCAAAGGCCTTCTCTCAAATATTTAAGAGAGTTTTGAAGCCGGGAAGGACCCTTCTCGGCCTTTATCGTCAATTGTCGAATCCAACCGTACTGGACGGTCTTCAGGAAAAAGTAGCAGACTGTAAGTGAACACTGCTGGAAAAAAACCTCCCCTTCTCAAATATCTGAAACAGTTTTGGAGCCGGGATGGGCCCACCACGTGCCCCTGTCCGGGTTTCACACGTCCTCGAAATTAGATTTTTATTATTCCTTAGACGTGCCGGTTTCGTTACAATGGTTTCGTTCACCGCCGAGCACGTGTAACACCGCTGTTATCAATAATAATGGTGCCGGCGCCGGGGGTCCAACTACCAGCCTAAGACACAACGCACGATTGAGCCAGCAATGATAGTTACATTTCTTAGGTACAAAGTAACAGCAAGCATCTATTAAGTAACCTGCGGTAACACATTGAAAGTTCAGGTTGATGATGTAACTTGCCTGTCGCTTTCGTTCCTCGGCGCTTTAACAATGCAGCGCATAAGTCACTTTGGCAATACGTGAACTTGTGTATGTGTTCGCCACGCACACCTGCCGCTGCGCTCGCTTACAGCGCACAAATAACAGACGATTATATTTAAGGTAAGTCATTTTAACCGGCGGCCGTCGGGCGAGCGGCGCGCGCGCCTGCCATACATACAGGATAAACGTATTTTTAATAAGCACTGGCACACTTCCAAATCTTTGTTATGATAAACGTTAAAAGGTTTTAAGACGGTTTCTCTTCCATGTCTCGCAATTTTTACTTTTACGACATGATCCCAACAAAGTGATCAATGTGTAGCTTGTGTTCCTTTGCGCGCGAGGTGGATGCAGTCATTCCTAAGCGATGCTCACGTCAATTCAATAAGAGTTATACCGCTGAATCGATTTTGATAAAAGGTAGCTTGAACCTTGGGAAAGCCAATGGAAAATGTTCCACGCGGACGACGACGCAGGGGAAAGCTTGTATACATATTTATATTTTTAATAAGAGATAAATGGGATTCTAATTGATTTCTAAAGTCAGCAGCTCTGTAGCTTTTGACTTCAGCAATCATTCCAAATCCAATCTAGAATTTGGTTAGTATTGAAAATCCGTCTGCGAAGGAGCCCTTGCCACGCCATCACAATTCAACGCGTTGCCAAGCGTTCGTACGTCGACAGACTATAAAATAAAGAATGAATTAGTATCGTAGTAGTATAAAGAAAAAAGAGGTAAAAATCAAAATCAAAAACTGAGTTAGGTACATAAATTTGTCGAATGTCATTTTTTTTTAATCTAAATTATTTCATCGTTTCTTAATGAGATTTCTCTGACGTTGAAGAAACAGCCGAAAGAAACTCGACATGGATCCTCTTTTTGGCTTTTTTCTTTAATTTAAACAATATTACAATACATTATACATTCTTAATAAATACAATTAGCACCAAGATATTATTAAAGTTAAGTTCAATTTGTTACTAACTTTCCTTGTCCAGCTCTACCTTAAAAGCCTGTAAATAGTCCACAGCGGGACAAGGGCCTCTCCCATACGGTGGGTTAGCCACGAACGCCGCGCTCGGCGAGCAGACCGCTCGCACCTTGACGCTGCTGGCCGCCAGGGGTCCGCTTCATTTTGATCTGGTATTTTTCTGTCTGCAGTTGCGACGATTTTATCCTTAGTCGCTTCTTGCAACACCCATAGGAAAAAATGGGATGTCCGAGTTGCCGGTACCGCACGGCCCTTTAACTTTCAAGGGATGTTTGTTTGTACCGTGTTGTGTTCTCAACACGGTACGTGGCTTACAACAAACGATTAAAAAATTCTTGAGCTCGACGGTGACGAGGTTCGTGGGACAAAGTATTTTGTCCACGAAAGACTGGGCAGGCTCGTGAAGGTCTACAAAACTAGAATAGAAAACAAGGCGTGTAAGGGGGATATGTGGTCAATTAATTTTTCTCCAAATGCTTACTTCATCGCACGTGATGAACCCTCAAGACAACAAACGAGGCTCCGGCGATGGCGGAATGTCTCATCGAATTTGCCGAACCGAAATCTCACAGACTAGTGGTGGAGAGCAGCATCATTAACTAGTGCCAGGGTACCGGCACTGCGCTCACCGACCTGCTTGCCTGGCGCGGCGAGTACGGACAGACCTTCCAAGAAATGAATGCCGAATTTCTCGGAAAGAATCCGTTTCCGTTCAGGGGTGGACAAAAATATTCGAACGCTGATTGATACGTGGTAGAGCCGGTCAAAATATTAAATTACAGAACATTGAATATGCACTGATAAAAATAAAATAGACCCGCATAGAAACGTTACATAGCGAAGACTCTAAATTACGCACGGTTAAGCGAATGCAGACAATGACAAGTAACTACACAAGCAGCAATTATTGGAACTAGAAGTGAGGGCGCAGGCTTCGTCGTCGACGCTTAATTACCCAATGTAATCCGTTACGAAGCACCGCCCTTGCACAATAACATACCGATGACGTAGTCCAGTGAACAGGAACAATGGAGCTAAACAGAATCAATATGAAATAACGAGAACAGGGATTTAGCATCAGAAGTGGTTTCCAAAGCGCGCGGTGCGACGTCCGCAGCGGAGCGCGAGGTGGCGGCCAGACATTAAATATTTATTGCGGGGCGAAGCTCCGGGGACGCCTGAAATGATGGGATTCTGTCGGAATCCATCGTAATGACTTATAGATATCCGCCGTGATCGTAATCGTGCTTTGCTTTCCGCGCTCTATCGGAAAAGCAACGTGAAAGTTAAGTTAAGCCCATAGGAAGTCGCTAACAGAGTTTAAATTATTTGGCAAGTGGTCGCCGCGCATTTAATGTTTCAGCTACTACAGCTTACTGAAACACGGTATGCCAGGTGGTGGGCATGATCGCTGGCACTGCTGTGTTCCGCTTGGAATGGTATGGAGAGCCAGAATTAATACTTCTACATTCCATCTCGGTCCTCAAGGCTGACAACGCATCTGTAAACTTATTCGATTGAAATTGTTTTCAGGTGTCCCTGGGCTGGGTTCGAATCGAACCCGGAGTCAATAGTTTGTGCAACATAAAAACTCGGGTCTGGTTGTATTGTGTCTCTTACACTGCAAGGGTGAGACCCTTCGTCCGATCTTATCGTTTAATTAAAGTGTAGAAACAGACGAGCAAGTGCCTCTGAGTCTGTGTCGGTCTGTGTTGGTGCACTAATACCTAGACAGTACTCGGAAGTTGTCGGCGCAATCATTTTTACACTTCAACCAAACTGAAACTTGCAATATATTTATTTGTACATCAGCGAATTGATTGGAATTCAAAACTCAACTTTTATTTACTTTCGAATGAGAGTAAAGTCTAAATCTCACAACTCCTGGTGTCTTCCGGTAGTACTGATGCGTGAATTGTTTCGACAGGCGCTTGGAGGACAACCTGCTCACGGAGCTGCCGAGCGCCGTACATCGCTTGCCGCTACTCGAGGACTTGTGAGTACAGCTGTTGTTCAGACGAACGATGCGTGAGTGCCTGTGCGAGGGTAAGTAGTAAGCGGAAGGTCGCATCTCTTGACTATTCCCACCGCTAATCGGCAGCGCAACTGCAGTAACTTACGGTTAGCATAATTACAGGGTGTAAAGCATCCATCTTTGTCCCCAGGGGTAGTGAACCGTCTGTCCTCAGGTGTCCACGGGCGGCAGTAGCCACTTACCGTTAGTGGGGCTGCTAGGTCGTTGGTCCATCTAATAAAAATTAAGAATGCGGCGTGCGCACGCAGGTCGCTGTCGCGCAACCGCGTGGCGCGGATGGCGGCGGGGCTGCGCTCGTGCGGCCGCCTGGCGCGCCTCGAGCTGCGCGCCAACCCGCTCTCCGAGCTGCACCCGCACGCGCTCACGCACCTGTCGCGCCTCACCACGCTGTGAGTACAACGACGTCGACTGTCACCAAATCTATTTAAACTAAAAACATATCCATGAAGTCAAAGTCAAATTGAGTAAAAGCTACATTTTTTATCAATCGGATCGGTTGGAACAACCGGATAAGCTATTAGCCACAGAACGCGTGTTCGATTCCCGCACGAAATTTACATTTGTAGCGCGCACTGGTTATTATTCCGGATCCAAATGTGAAATACATGTCTGTGAACGCTCGACGACTCGCCTGAAATCTTTGAATGTTTTGTAAATATAATGAAAGATTTCCCTCGTTTGCACTTAAGCATGAAATCCGTCCGGGGAAAACAAGATAAAGGGATCCAGACATCAAATATCTATCCCGATAAATGATCGACAGGTCTTATTGCATCCACGGTCCCTCGGGCAAATATTAAATGGGAGTTCGTTTACGAGCTCGGTTTACGGTGTCGCGGCGTCTCCGGGCGGCGCTCAGGCGCTTCGACGTGCAGCAAGCCGGGGGAGGGGCGTGGGGGGGGGGGAGATTCACTGGGACTGCGAAACAACCGCAGTTAGCAAACTTACCCACACTCACATCAAATGACCATGAGAGGATTCTGCTTCAAAACAAACGATATCACTTAGCAGAGACATCTTCTTCACGAGCATGCGTCAATCCAGTCCACAGTTGGTCATTGGCCTTTTCATCGAAACGTCAACAAAAGTTGGCAGGCAATGCACAGACAACTTGCCTGTACTCCTGACACCGGAGAGGCAGGTTAAGGAGCGCAGAGCGAAGTCAGCGGGGAATGAATTCGGCACAGCCAGATCGATTTTCCGCCACGCTGAGTATGCGAACGCTGAGCGCAGTGCCGGTACCCTTAGACTAGGAGTGCTGCTCCCCTTTAGTAGCCTGCATGATTTGGGTACGGTATTCGGATGATTTTTTTTTGTCGAATCAACCCCTTTCTCCCCTTAGACAGATAGGAGGAGGAGGTAGGATATCCGTATCTAGTACTGCGGTCGCCAATACGCTTGCCGACCTTGGCAATTATAGAAAATCCTTCTTATGACTGAGGCCTATGTCCTGCTGTGGCCTATTGACATTTTGTGGCTGTTAATGTAAAGGTAAGGTAAGTCGGTCACAGATCCTCATTGCTTAGTGCAATTAAAGTTGTCATTTGGAGAATAAGTTGATTAAAAGCACTTTCATTTTTTCTTAAGTTTCTTGCAATAAATTATAATACAGAAGAAAATAAAATAGTTTTATCAGTCATTATTATTTATTCTATAGATGTCACGAAGGTCGGAGAGAACGAAAGGGAATGATCTTTGATAATTGCTTTGGATAAAATTATTTTGTCGTGTGGCGGCGGCTAAAGGAAATCTGCCACTGTGGCAGATTGAGATGCGATGGCAGAGCCTGCTTGGCTCATCACGTGGATGCCGTAAAACTAAGAACACAGACGGAAAAATCTCATGAATTCCGACATTAACTGTCATCATGAAAAAACTATCACAAACATGCCAAGAGTCTAAGGTGCGATATGTCCAGTCACAGAACCACTTCTATCTTCTAACTCCCGTCTGTCCGTAGCCTGTTCCTGAGCGTGGCAAGTAGGAGACGAGAGAAGAGAGGCCTTTGTCCTGCAGTAAACTGACTACAGACGATAATACGATACAGCCATACAATTACAGGCTATTAAGACAAACTATGATTAAGTATATAATGTTCTGGTCCCTAAAATATTTGCGAAGAATTTTCACTCTAATTTTGTCCTAGATCAGCGTTTTACCGGGAGCGTACATTATGTTAAGAGGTCGTAAGGTAAGTAAGATAGCAAGTGTACCTGGCGGATTGATAGCTGGATTCACTCTTGTCTTGTTATACGTAGCAGGAAACGAAAGGCTTGACACGAGTCCGGAATACATAAACCATGTAAAGTTTCTTCAGAAAAATTAATATTTTTTTTTACGTCAGCACTTATTACACACAACAGCAATCTGTTATGTATATTCTAAAATTAGACATTAAATTTAAAAGAACTGTGGTTCATGTTACACAAGTTCACTTTATTTGAAGCACTGTAATGATTCACAATATGTGGCACACTGAAGTAAACAGTTGTTTAGAAGGCGAACTAACTTCCGATTGTTCACAATGTTGCTTGTTGTCATGTTTGCATGAAAATTAATAAAAATTATAGAGACTGAGAAACCTGGTAAGGTTTTTATTATCTAGGCATTCAGCTTGAGGAAAATTGTGTCATGAACCTGATGAAATTTTGTCCTTTTACCTATGAGCAATGAGTCAGCAATAGTAATATTTAGAGTTTTAAAGAGTACTGATTTAAGTGAAGTTACTGCACATAAAATAAGACTTTACAACTGTTATCTATCAAACTTAAGGAGAATTATTTTACAAATCATCGTTCTGAGTTCTAGAACCAACTCTAAAAAATGTATCATAGAGAATGATGGTAGCAACAGCTACTATTTATTTATACTACTATTCAATTACTTAAAAATAAAAGCTTTCAGCTTGCAAAAAGATTACAAGTGTTTACACATTCTCGTAGACGGGTAAAGATAAAACAAAAATACTAAATAAAATCGTTGCAATAAAAGAAAGAATACAAATTACACAACCGTAACATACATACAAACACATTTTGTTTCATAAAATCGATTGTATTTAAATCATGCATAAGTGGGCCAAGAATAGACCCTTGCGTCACGCCTCTACAGAATAATAAATACATGCGCCGAGATGATAGACATCATGATTGTTTAAAATAATTTACTCTGTTTGACTTCTAACCTTATTATCAAGTGGTTACGTGGTAATATATAGACATTGGCAATGTACACATTAGCTTTAATTAGTTAATTTAGTAATTAGTCATGCAAAAACTGTATCCATTTTTGAAAAGTATCAGAAATAGAACTATTTTTCAGTTTCTGTTGCTTTTAGATCAATCTCTAAAGAAGTTTGAATTAGCAAAAAAAAGTTTTAAAAGGTAAGACAATTTTTCTACCTAGAGCCATGTGGGTAGCTACTTCCCCCTCGTCTGTCTAATCTGCCGCTAATCAGCAGTACAACACTGTTGTGTGCGGTAGGATACAGGTTGTGAGGCATTCATTGTTGGTCCTCGGAGGCAAGACCGCGTTGATAACATTCTCCAAATTAAGTTGTTTGTAGAGGCGATTCTGCCACGGCCACATACCATCAGATGGGAAGATATTTTTTTACAAATTGAGCTTATTATCGCATTTTTCACAAGATTATATCATAAATTTATTTAACTTTTACGCACCTTCAGAAAATTTTAAATTACGCATTTTTTTTAGGCCTGTCCCTCACAATTGTTAATAAATTCCGTAAACATATTCCGTTATCTCTGCGCAACACCGAGGAAAGAAAGGGAGAGGGAAACTCAAACGAAAGTTGATGTTGTGCAGGGAATTATCAGAAGCGCGCGGGTTGCGTGAGCTGCCTTCCCTGGAGGGCGCGGTGCGGCTGCGCACGCTGCGAGTCGAGCGCGCGCGCCTCTCCGCTCTGCCGCCCGCCCTCTGCCGCCACGCGCCGCAGCTACGCGCTCTGTAAGTACTGCCTGCCCCCCATGCCAACACTGCCACCACTCTCACTGCATCTCGCACACGCATCATGCTTCACATGCAACATCCGGCATTGCATACGTTCCTCTTCATGCATCGCATGCCCTCTGTAACTTAACTGTAACAGCGCACAACAGTGTGAGAACGGCGGTAAAGAATCTGCGACCCTCGTTTCATCTCTAAGGAGTCGCATAATTAACGAAGAAAAATTCCAGATAAATGTCACAACCTCCGTCAAATGGCGAAATAACAGTCTCTTAGATATGGGGTGTAAGATGTAATATCCATTCTTTTTCTCTGGGCAATAAGGTGTGAGTTGTCTGCCAAGCGTGGTGTCTGATGTTGCCCGGCCAAGCTATTGCAGCCAATTCTCCTATCGTGGGAGATATATTATATTCTGCAATATTAAATGGGGGGCGAAAGAATCTGCCAACTCTATACTCCCCACGGGTGAAGTAAAAGGCGGTTTTCACAGTTAAATAATTTTATACGTATCATTATAAAGATAAACTTTTTTTCGATAACTTACATACGAATAGACTTTAAATATGTATTGTAACATACGTACACAATGTTTATGTTAATTTACAAGGTATTCTAATTAAAATGTTATCAAACAGTCGGTCGAAGTAAAACGGACTGATCTCTTAAACACAACAGTTCAGTTGCAAATAATGCTTGCTATTTGCATCGAGCGAGGCCGCTGCAATCAGCAGCGCCCGTTAACTCACCGCCATCTTGCCAACGGTTTGTGTAATCTATTCACTTAAAACAGCTCCGAGATACACACATGAACACACACGAGCATATAGACGATGTACTCATAATAATCGCTTGCAATAAAATGTTTAAAGATACTGCGAAATGTCCTAAAATATCCTACTTGAAATATCTTTCGCTTAGCTTGAATGCTTACATATCCCACATATTAAAGCTTTAATACGAACACTCGCAGTTATTAACTTCTACTTTCTTCATAATATATATTAGTATAGAATTAAGAAGAAACAGAGGTGGTTTTAAATCAGACTGCTCCCTAAGCCTATTCCGACACGCTGCCCTTTTTAAATCTACAATTATACTACACTCGGCGTCAAAAAAAACGCACCTTTTGAAATTTTGACTTCAAGCTAATAATACTCTTAACTTATTTATTGTACCCTACCAAAATTAATATCATTTGAAAGCACAATTAATAGACTGTAAAAACGCGTATCGTTCTTTTCTGTAAAAACAATAATCACGAAACGTAAGGGTCTTTAAAAAAAAGTGCTGAAAAGCTCATTAGAGGACTCACTACTTGTGCCAACTTGGACACGAATAAAAGGGGGGGTAAAAATTAATTATGGGTCATTAGCTATCCAGACATCACAGAAGTCACACCTGAACAGCTCCAGTAAGAAAAAAACCCTGAAAATGGATACCACGGCAGAAGAAGCAGCTCAAGTGGTAGCACTACTGCAATCAGGACTACGCCAAGTTGATATTGCTCGACAACTCAACATAAGCCGTTTCCGGGTGAAACGAGTATCCCAGCGGTTCCAGGAGACTGGAGGCTACATCAGGAAGCATGGATCCGGAAGACGACGTTGCACTTCCGACAGAGACGACCGCTATATTGTGTCTTTGCGTAACCGATTCTCCAACGCTGTTGAGCTGCAACAGCAGCTCCGAACAGCTCGGAGGACGTCGGTGAGCGTCTCCACAATAAGAAGAAGACAATCTTTTTGACGCCGAGTTTATAATGTTGTACATTTTGCATTTCAATAGAAATTAGTTTTAATACTTAATTCACTTATCACCTACTTATCTAATTTTTTTATAGATTATTTTCGCCAAATATTTTCGAGGGCGTGCAAAAGTTTTTAAAAGATCATCTAAAAATGGATCAAATTCAGCAAAGATCTCTTCACCTCCAAAAAAATTACGATACGTCCTCGAGATGGTAGTCCTTTTATACCAAATGATTTTACTTAAGTTTCTTAGAAAATTTCCGCCTCTCAAATTTTGTCTTAAATATAGCCGCTCCAGGCCCATCCCTCGCGAACCTATGCTTAAATCCTGAGCTAAAAAAAGGTTATAAAGAATATAATATAAGGTTATTTACCAAGTTCGGTGACCTAATCCTAGGATACAATCACAGCTTTAATTTTTTAAACGGAAATAGGAGACATCGCTTTTACTAAACATACCTTTCTAGCGAGAATCAGTTTTGGTCCTGCGAGCTGTCACTCCTTCCTCCTGGAGCGGCAAGTTGAAGCGGATGCAGTTGAATACTACCCCCAATCTCCGGGGGTAGTATTCAGTAGCGATAAGCGATAGTCTTGTAGTACTGACGATGAAGTTGACACTCAATTCCGCGGCCACGAATTCTGCGAGTTAACATTGTATATTATTATTATCCTATGTTTTGATACTACACGTACTGCGGCGCATGGCTTCTCGCGTCTCACAAGATTTTCGTCAATCCTTGACACAGTTCCATGTGTGCCATGTCCACGACATACACTTTCTGTTACATATTGAAGCATGTACGAGTAGAGAGCGATATCATTGTTTGTTTGTTGCACACATCACATGCATATGCATTCAAAGTGGCCAAGTGGTGAAGTAACACATTATCTTCCATATTACTTTATCATACGACAACTCCTATTCAAGTCAAGTTTCATAATTATTACTTAACGTTTATCTCTTAAAGTTATTAGGCGCTCTTGCTAAACAATTTACGTTTACTAAACACATATTTACTTAATCCCGTTGATGTTTGATGAATGCGAACTCCATGCCGTAATGTTACACAGTACGTGTTACACCTACTGTAACATTTAATCTTTCTTTTCCTCAAAGCTCAAAGTAATCCTTACTTGAACTGTTGATGCCTGTTTATTGACTTTGCGACTCGCGCACACTAACTAAACATTGTCATTGTGCTTGTGTGCAGAGATGTGCGGGCCAACTTGCTGGAGAGCGTGCCGGAGCTGCACGAGTGCTCCGAACTGCGCGTGCTGTAAGTATAACAGCCCTTCTGTGTACCCACTCCAACTTGAAACGTAGCTCAATCAAAACTAAACTAGAAACCACTGTTAGAAACAATAAACTAAAGAAAAGAGCATTTTGACTCTACACTTCCTAATAAATAGCACTCTTCCATATTAACGCCCATACAATCTATATTACCTATTTATGTACAGTATTAAAATATATCTTATTGTCGGTTTTAACGCATAGTGAAAACTATAAGTATGTTATGCTAAGTTTGCAAAAAAAAACGTTTTAAAGTTTTTTTTTGTTTTGAAAATATGTTTGTGATAATTTTATTACATATATTTACATTATACGTGATTAATTTCACAAGAAGAAAAATTACCATTAACGTTAAATGTGGAACAGACATTTAAACGCTCGTCTATGATACGTGGAATATCAAACTCGTGATAAAAAAGATAATAACAGATCCGAGAAAGATTTAATTCACTGAGATATTAGGTCGTAACGTGTTCCCCAGAGGGCGGCGACAAATGACTTCATTATCTGATGCGGGGCGCCGGGCAGGTGGCGCGGAAGTCGTCCCTATACTTCCCTCCATTCATCTCAGCCCTTGTGAAACTGGTCGAATATTCTAATGTGTAGTAACAACGTGCACAACCCAATTTTTTTAGCAATTTTCCAACATATGGCAAATAAGTTTAGTTTTCGGGAAAACATTAAAAATTATGGATTTACTTCGATTTTTTAATTAACAGTATGAAAAGTTTTCATCATTGTTTTCAAAATTACACTGCGGTAGCGTAAGGGCCGGACACTTACCTAAAATTTCATAATACGCGAGCAACTTTAGCTTCATTCTCAGCGCTAGCTCCTCCCGCGTTATCATTTTCAATATTTTGGTGCTTTTTCTACCAAGTGCTTGGCGTCATAGGAAACGTCGTGAAACCTTCACATCAAAGGAATAAAAAGAATTTCGAGGACCTGTGAATTCAGCTACAACTGGATGTCTAACTGTATGGCATTCACGGACTTTTGATTTTTATTCTATTACTCTGGCTAATGTATTTTCGGCTGACTAACATTTTTGGGACGGTTACTTCGCCGTATATCGGAAGCTATGTTAGTAGTAAGTATATATTTATAGCTTTCGATATACTTCCGATATGTTTCCGATATAAAGCTTTAGGCTTTTACGGCATCCATGGGCAGAATTTCTTCACCTTTGCCGAGGGCAAATGGTGGGCTAAAGGAGAATATACCAGGTTATATTAAATAGTATAGGCACGTGGTCTGCACTGCTGGCTGACCTACGAGGCTTTACAGCTACCGACCGCAGCTGGAAAATCTAAGGCAAGTCGTATAAACTAGGGACAGTAAGTAGCATCACCAGCACAAGGGTAGCGGCAATGCTCCTACTTAGCGTGTTACCTACCAGCTTATGAGGGACTTTCTCCGAAAGGCTTATGTCCGGCTGTAGACTCAAAAATACTGCTAAGAATAAGAATAAAAACATGAGGATGTCTAAAATTTATATGAAAGGAGTTTAAAGTTCAGGAGAAGAAACTCCCACGATTGGTGTGGCATTATGGCAGATGAAGGTGTGAAGGAAAACGGGTACTTACTCGTCGTTTCCTCCTCCAGGGTGATATTTGGATCTTGAACATTATATGTAATGACCCATAGAAACTTTCATTGTATGCGTAGTAGCGTCATCTTGAGAAGTAATGTTCCTGATTCAATATCTGATATTTTTGAGCTTCTCATGTGGAATAAATGATGTCACTACAGTATAAATACACATGGCAACACTTACTTGAGTGGGAGCGCGTGGTTTGCGCAGATCGTTGTCGGACAACCTGGTGGGGGAGGTGGGGGGCAGCGCGCTGCGCGGGTTGCGGCGGCTGCACGACCTGCAGCTGGCGCGCAACCGCCTGCGCCGCCTGCCCGCCGACGCCTTTCAGCACACGCCGCGCCTGCAGCTGCTGTGAGTGTGCCCTAACTTTAATGTGCTTTGTACTCATTCAAATTATAATAAAATAATATCAAGCTCACGACCCTATTACATCATATAGTGGACAGACAGAAGAGTCGACATTTCTTTTAGTTGTTTCTCTCTCTCTCTCTCCATGTACTCCGAAGCCTGGCACAGTCTACATTTCTTAAAAGTAATCGGTACGAGTTCTCAGCACAGAACCGATCAAATCGAATCTCCTGATTTGCAGTCGATTCCTCATACCACTCGTCGACAACTTCAACTGACATCTCTTTCAATTCAGTGCATGATTGCTGATTTGCGTCCCCAAAAAGCCAATGGATTTTAAATGCGTAAGTTATTATGCAACTTAAATGCGTTTTCATGCAATTTAAATTATTTGGTCTTAATATTAGAAGTATACAAAAGAATTTCGATGCGTTTTCGATTGCTTTGAAGCTTTTGGATATAGTATTTAATGTACTCATACTAACTAAATGCTTGCTTAATGATGGTACAACGGTTCCAATGATATCCGGATACCAGTCCTTTCAAACAGTTCAAAACATTAACCAAAATAGTACCGTTGTAGAATGTGTCAGTGCATCTACCTCTGTCACTGAGCTTGAAGTTTATGGTGCAAACTGTTGTGATTGTGCAAATTAAGAATATGGTCAACATACTCGCTATATACCGCTCACCATCTTCTAAAAATCTAGAACCTTTTTTGACTTCACTGGAAACGTATGTTAGATGGGTTACCTTTGGCACTGACTGGCGACATACATGTAAATACAGTATCGATCTTGCGATCCACATGCCAAGATGCGCAGTCCTGTGCTGGGATTGAAATGTCTCGCGTACTGGGGTGGCTTCTAACACTTAATACTAAGAAGACCGTCTACATATGTTTCACAAAATGGCTACTTCAGCAGCGACAATACACACGTAGCTTAAAAATCACTTGTTATTGTGAATCTCTTAAGTAAAACCAAGGTAGTAAAATATCTTGGAGTTCTCTTCGATGAAAATATGACGTTTAGGAAAAATATAGTGTCGCTTTCTGGTAAGATCCGTAAAATGTGGGAGTAATGAATATTAAATCTACATACTTTGCACTATGTCAAGCTCGTACAACTTACTGCGTTACATGCTGGGGAAACTCCGCCAAAGTCTTTCTCATACACGTTGAGAGAGCACAATGCAATGTCCTGAAGGTTAGGTTGAACAGGGCGTATAGATACCCGACTACAAAAGTTTACCAGAAAAGCGGAGTGCTCAGTGTAAGACAGATTTTTATATTAAAAATGGCACTCGAAGTCGGTGCTTGCCTTTGGTGAATACGAAGCTATGAAGAAACGGCAAGTATATCGCTTACCCACTCCACTTGTCAATACCCGTTTCGCTCAGCGTTTTGGGCAGTCCATTATATAGTGCCGTAGTTGAGCATTGTGACATAAAGAGGAAGACTGTGAATGAGGTTAAAATGGTAAAACAAACATGGTTAGCGACGCTCAGCGACGCGGCCATGGAAGACATCATTAAAACCCATAAATAATTCACCAACCTGTATGACCGCAACTCTTATTATGTATGACTTGTGTAATAATATTTTATAATCACAACTTGCTTTTTGGAACTATATAATATGTTACTTCTTGTGTGTTACATATTGAGAAAAGTTACTTAAGTATTTTTTTTTCTGCTAAATTTATAGACCTAATATCGCGCCTTCATTATTCTTGCTACATTTTATTACCTGGGCTTAAACTATAGTACACTTTTATAATAAGGAAGAGGTGTCTGTAAAGTGTTATTAAATACTTTACAGACACTCCTCACGGTACAGGCTCGCTTAGTATGAAGACCATAGATTATCACATGTATGATAATTTTTTCTACAATCATAGACATAAAGGATTGGTTTAGGATATTATAATGATGATATTATTATTTCAAATAAAACATTTTTTTTTTCTTTTTCTAAGCAAGTACGCAAGTAACTTGTCACATCGGATATCTCAAATTTTGCGCACGTATACAGACGGGAATTTTTCCTCAAAAAGTATTTTGTCTAAATTTGGTTATTTGGTTCGTTAACTTAAACATAGTAGTCCAATACTAGTACTTCTTATTTTAGCTTCAGTTTTACTTTTACTTTATTATCAGTAAATCCAGTGCAGTGTCCGTGAGCGAGATATGTCGAACCCGAACCGCAGTCAACATCTAGTGAGTTGATCCAAGCGACATCAGCGTTACAACAAAATCGTGTCACAATTGTTAATGCTTCGACAAACCTTATCAATGAGCGCATCCATACTGCGATGTCGGCATTGCAAATCCGTTCCAGATCAGCGAGGACATTATAACTTACGATTCCAATCAACTTCGCAAATCATTTTAAATGCTAACATTAATCGTAAGCGCAACGTCCCGAGCACAGACGGACGTAACAGAACGCGAATGACGCAGCGGCAGCATGGCGGGTAAAAACATCTAGTAATTGCCATATCATATATATTTTAATGTAGAACAATTTCATATTCCTCGAGTGACCTGAGTTCGAATACCGGTGGCGTGCTCTACGGTGAAGGAATATATCATAAGAATCCTGCATGTCTGTTCGCTCTAAACGCTCCAAAACTCTCTTAATAATGAGAGATCTTGGGGTACTTTGGGTGAATATGGAACACACATTCAATGTAAGTTGCCCAACTACAACGAAGAATCAAATTATGAATGGATTGTATCACCCCCATGGACTAAAAGGAAGAGCCTGCAGCCGGCGTATTATGTATGGGGTCTCCATACATAATACGTCATTGGAAAACATAACTCTATTATTACGTGCACTGTACTACTCGTATGTCACGTGACTGCGAAACCTAAACATTGCTAGTTCGATTTAGTTCAGCAACTCAGCTCAACTTTATCGCTTTTGGTTCGTGGGAATAACAATAATATGCCCGTAAGTATAAAACAATTATTTTTGTTTTAAAAAGGTTTAAAATTCTTGTAATATATTGCAGGGATCTCGAGGGAAACCAGATTGAGCACATCGACATGGAAACATTCGTTCCCATCTCTAAACTAGAGGACTTGTAAGTATTTACTTTCCTTTCCGATCACATGTTATGTATTAAATACGTATGAGCTATATCATTTAGCTAAACATCCACCGATTTCATTTCTTCTGTATCGTGTGTTGACTGTATCTTTATTTATAATATGAGTGATACGTCACTCACTCACTCACTCACTCACTCACTGATTGACCGCGAAATATGAGTTGACCCTAATCAGCTGAATTTTACTGTTGATGTTCCGTAGAGGACTTGGGCAAGAAGTGCACTGCAAACTGGCTTTACCATGTAGCTCCGTTCAACTCCGTAGCGAAGCGCGCATACTCTACATTCAGATAATATTTTTATCGAATAACGTAATATGTACAGTAAATGGCACATCGCATGAGTTAAAAAACTAAATAATGCGAAATAATTGTGCGCCAGTGTGAAAGGAAAACATCGTGAGGAAACCTGCATGTCTGAGAAATAGTAATAAAATATTATTTCGCTTGAGAAGCTCGCCAACCAGCACTGGAGCAGCGTGGCGGGCCCTTCCCGGTTCCAAAACCCTCTCAAATATTACTTACTTTACTACCTTTTATTCAATTGTTTGTGTTTTAATTGAATATTAAAAGATTTTTAGTAAAAACGGGTCAATGTAATGTGCGCAGGAACGTGGGGAACAACTTATTCCCACGGCTGCCGGCCAGCGGGCTGCAGCGGCTCCTGCACCTCAAGGCGCACAACAACCCCAACCTGCGCCGCTTCCACCCGCCCGAACTCTTCCCCAGGATACAGGTACCACAACAACCAAGTCCAAATACATTCAACTACTAATGACGTAGCGCCTTCTTCCGTATCCTAACTTTATATTTAATAACAGAATTGAATGCTACCCGCACTGAGCTTCAGTCGAGTACAGGCTACTTACTTTTCCTGCGCATGTCGCAGGCTGCTTCAGCGCGAGCAGACTCCAGATTTTATTCCCCCCTACAGTTTTCCTCCTAATATTTAGCACACTACACTGCAGAGCCATTACATAGTCACAAGTCCACTGCTCCGGCCCGGGCGTCCTCCAAGGATTGCCACAAAGCACGGTTCAGTGCCACGGCATCCATCGATTCCCAGCAACATTGTCTAGGTCGTCACTCCATCTTGTCCGCAGAGCACGTTGCAATAATTGCAACCACGGTACCGAGTTCGTAATCGCATTGCACGCGAAGTACTGCATTTTTTTCTCAGGGCCCGATTTACACCCGACGTATATTCAAAAACTTACTCATGAACTGAACATGCGCGCAAACGTTAGACAATGCAGCACATTATTCGTGATCTAAAATATCAATACCTCTAATATCAATCATATTTAGATTTTATGTAACACTGAGTGCAGTTCGGAACGGCTTTGAAGTGTAAGCCAGTGTTTACATTACTTATCAAAATCCAAATGCATATAAAATAAGGATACCCATAATTTTCGGAATTCTATTGTGAAACCTTTTTATGCACTCATACAAGTTATTAAGAAATGTCAGTTAATAACTTGTGCTAGCGGCTAGCGACGGACCGCAGCTTTGTCTGCGTAGTTCCCTAAGAAAATATTCTTAAAATATTATTATACATTATTAAGCATCTTCAGTTCAGTGTACCTGCTAAATTTCATCAAAATCCGCACAGTTGTCGTTGAGATTGTGCGAATTGTTTCAAACACCTTCTTAGTTAAAAATACTTCCAAGTTAAAATAATAAAAGAATGTACAGTTGCGGCCTGTGAATGCACACGGCTGGGCAAGGGTTCGCCGCCGTGCTGCTCCAGTAGGAATTGACGGACTTCACACATCCTCGATTTTTTTTAAATTATTATTAAGGAACCTGCCTTTCTGATAAATAATCACGATGTTTCGCTTCACCGCCGAGCACATGCTAAAGTCATCACTTAAAATTGTTATTGGACAATTTTAGCCTGTTCTCTCGCGTACTATCAAAATATAACGAGCGCCCTGTAGCTACAGCTAACCTGCCTTAAAATAGTCCACTGCAGGACATGAGGATCCCAAAAGTTGGCTTTGCCGTCACCGCCACCCTCGGCAAGTGCAGTGGCGACCGCAGCGCCAGACACACTCCCCCCTTAGGTTAACACTAGGCTATAATGTGAGCAAATTGGTATGACTTCATATGGGTAAAATTGATAGAGCCGGGGATCATAATGATAGATAAGACGTGTCACCCGAATTGTGATTGTAAATGGAAATTACTTTTTCGCGTAACGTCCTAAGTAGTTTTGCTAATTTACGTATTTAAATATTTTATGTTCAAAATTGCCTGCTTCAGCCGCTAAGTAGCGATACATCTGCAGATGTGTTTCGGTTTGAAGGGGATGAGGAGCCAGTACAAGCGGTAGCCTAGTGGTCAGGGTGCTCACTTTAGTTTCAAAGAGCACGGCTGACCTGGATTCGAGCCCCGGTGCCGGCACCCCTATAATTGTTAATAGTCAGTTTTATGTGCTGTATTTACCACGTGCTCGGCGGTGAAAAGAAAAATTATTCAGAGGATATGTGAAGCCCGCCAACGCGCACCGGAGCAGCGCGGCGGGAACTTATAGGCTGCTACTTTACTTTTACTTTATACAATCCAAGGTGGATAGGCATCCGGCTTAGTCCTTTAGTGTGAACATGAACTTGAAGCCTTATTTGTTTAAAGTCGATTGCAGTTAGTCACGGACCGGATTAACCACAACTGTTAGATCAGCCAGATAGGAGAAATTGTGAACATTTTAGATAACCTCACAAACACGAGATGCTAACTGCTCTACCACTATTAACACTGTGACGGTGCCCTAATCAAAATCCGCCTGCAAGTTTTGAAGGTGTGCGTATTTAGAGAAGCATGCCCACCGCCCGGCTCTTATAGTTAGCATTATAAAGTAGCATGAAAATATATATTTCTATAATGGCTCGGAACGTTGTAATATGAGACACATTAATTTTAGGTCTTTTGGTTTCCATTTTATGATTATATTAGCATACTATTAAGATAGCGTTTAGATATTTAATGACGGCTGGACTCCCTTAGCATACAATGAAAGCTCCATCAAAATTTTTCGAGAGGTGTGTACGATATACGTATCAAGGCAGTTACGCCCACTGCCTAGCTCATATAATAGAAAGCTTGATGAAATATATCCTAGATGTTGCTCAGGACTACAAGTAGTTAAACAGTGAAAGTTCCATCGAAATCGGTTCACTATTTCACGTGCGTGGTCAGACAGACACACGAACTTTTCTAAAAATTGTGGTTTCGGTTTTCTGTGTCGATAGTACGAGTATAATACTGTCCAATTCAAATATTAAAATATTGTAAATATCTACAATGTACAGACTTAGTTTTGTTTGAGTTTTATTAAAGTATACACTAGCTGTTACCTTCGTCTTCGTCCGCGTTGTCTTTAGAAATCGCTAAAATATCGTTTTGTGAAATATTAAAAATAACTAGCCACATAAACTAAGACGAAAATTTGTAAAACGTGTTTATGAGTTTTGGTGTCGTGCAACTAATGATACCTTCTCGTGAAAACCACATCAATGATTTTTAAATTTTCGCAAAGGAACACTCACTATTTCCCCGGGAGCTTAATTTAGTCCCCACAGTGTCCACTAACTCATAGTTTAACGCAGAAGCACAAGATGCCACTACTTCACGCCGGTGTTCTGCGAGGTCAAAGTACTACCCTGGTCGAGTAAATTTAATGATGATATGGCTACGATGTCCTGCGACAGATGTTGTCAACCGCATAGTGTATAGCGGCGATTCCCAAACTATTTTGGACATGAGACCCATTTTCTAAAATCAACTGTTACCTCAGACCCCCATAGCCAATTTACTTTAAAAATCCTATCTCTATTTTTTTTCCTATTGATACAAAATACTCACCAATTAAAAACTTTGCGGTTTGTTAAGTGAGTAAGCTCGACATAATTTACTCATCAAACTTTAAGAAAATAAGTAGACATAAACTTCAGAAAATATAAAGTGTAATGTGAGTTGAATGAATAAATGTTTGATCACCGCACGAACTACGATTTTCTCCATTTTGCTCACGAATTAAATTCCCACCAAACGTCAACAAGGAAAAAAAATTGGGCGGAAATGTTTATGTTTTAGTGACAATGAAAATAATTTACATTGTTTTGGTGACTGTCGTCGTACGTTTGTTTTTAGACGTTGGTGTTGTCGTACGCATACCACTGTTGCGAATTCATGCCGCTGGCGGAGGGCGCGGAGGCAGAGGACGCGGAGGGCGGGGAGAGTGAGGAGGGTGGCTTCAGCGACCTGGTGCTGCTGCCGCCGCGGCGCGTCGACCTGGCCGCCTGGGCAAACGCCACCGACGTCTGGCCGCACTATCGTAAGTATATAGTCTTGTCCAAATATCGTGGAAGACAAAGGATACTTTCTATCTCGATCAAGAGTTCCCTAGAGGATTTCAGATCACTCGTGCGAATCCGCGGGCAGTAGCTAGTTTCAAATATGATAGAGAGTCAACAAAATTTACTTTAAACTACTTTATCTCATGGGTGTCCAGAGAGGCGACTAAGGGAAAACCTTTGAAATCTCTAATCAAAGAGTAAGTACGGGTAGACCGTTAAATCGCGACAAATATATTTCCCATGACAGCGTTTAAGGCACCTGTGCCAGGTGTCTTGGACGCTGTCATAGGAACAACCGCGACGCTGGCCATGGCCGTGGCGATTGTAGACCTCCTATTAAGAGAGACCTATAGGTATTCTCACTTACACCTTCAGGATATATGAGGTGTAAGGGAGAATATATCATGTTTTTTCCAAATGTCAAGCTCGGAAGTGCATCCGTGATCATTTATAACCCAGGCTCTGGCGACCGCCTGATAGATGTAAATCCATCCAAATGTGCCGAACTCAAGTACAGACTACAACACTTCTGATGGGGAGCAGTATATCTAATGCGAGCGTTCCGGCACTGCTCTCACCGTTCTGCCTGCCCAGCATGGAAAAATTTTCCTCGCATGGCATGATACCTTATGTTGGTGTTTTCATGTAAATGCCTATGTCCTGCATATATAAGTGGATTTATACAATGTCCAGCTGTGCACTTTTTAACATGCTGATGGATAAGGCCACGAAGGTTGAGGTAAGTCATGTGCCTTGAGGAAGTGTTTTCGTTGTAGTGAATGCGACGGGCGAGGTTGCGGGTGCGATGCCAGGTGCGGGGGCGGGCGCAGCGTGGGGCGGCGAGCTGCAGGGCGAGCTGCGCGCCTCGCAGCGCCCGCGCGTGCGCTGCCTGCCGCGGCCCGGTGAGCGCAAGCACTACTCTGCAACACCTTGTTTACGTGATGTTGTCAAAACGTGATAGGCCACCGCTCTTTTGTCTGTTAACAAGTCTTGGTCTGTTGACAGATTCTTTCCATCACAAATAACATAGTTTCAAGTCAGGCATCACGTCTTCACATAATCACAGGTAGACCCTATGCGCTGGAGCTGTCTGAGTAGGTACACTTTTACTTATTACTGCCGCCACTGTTGCCTGTTGACAGGCTGTGCGGCATTCCATATTAGTCAGTTTTCAGATATCGTTTGGAGCTGAGACATTATAACACACAGTATGACCTCAATATCTTTCAAATGTCTAAATATGTCGTCCCGTTAACAGGGCCGTTCTTGCCGTGCGCGGACCTATTCGACTGGTGGACTCTGCGCTGCGGCGTGTGGGCGGTGTTCCTGCTGGCGCTGCTCGGCAACGGCACCGTCGTCTTCGTGCTGGTGTTCAGCCGCAGTCGCATCGACGTGCCGCGCTTCCTCGTCACTAATTTAGCAGCCGCCGATTTCTTCATGGGGATTTATTTGGGTAGGCCAAATGTTATACAAGGTTATCAATTTGAATGTATTTCTTGTATAGTATGTACACTTAGTATATTTAGTAGTATATTACGCGATATCATCGTCGAGTGTAAACCGATTTAAATGATTATTTTTAAAATAAGGGTTGAAGTCGGTTGTTTCTCTAAAACTTTGTTTTGATTCACTTTGGTGTTGATATATTGCTTTGATTGCTTTTAATAGGATTCCTGGCGGTGGTTGATGCGGGAACCCTCGGTGAATTCCGAGCTCACGCCATCGCGTGGCAGATGTCGGGGGGCTGCCGCCTCGCCGGCTTCCTTGGCGTGCTGTCGACCGAACTGTCAGTGTACACGCTGGCCGTCATAACCCTCGAGCGGAACTACGCCATCACACATGCCATGCATCTAAACAAGCGGCTGTCGTTGCGACACGCGGCCATCGTTATGGCGGTCGGCTGGGCGTTTTCACTCTCAGCGGCTTCGCTGCCACTGTTCGGCGTCAGCGATTACCGTAAATTTGCCGTGTGCTTGCCCTTCGAGACCAGCACGCCCGTCTCGCTCGGGTACGTGGTAGCGCTGCTCTCGATCAACGGCATCGCCTTCCTCGTGCTGCTCGGCTGCTACCTGAAGATGTACTGCGCGATCCGCGGCTCTCAGGCCTGGAACTCGAACGACTCGAGAATAGCGAAGCGAATGGCGCTGCTCGTGTTTACAGATTTTCTGTGCTGGTCGCCTATCGCCTTCTTTGCGCTAACCGCCGCCTTCGGCGCGCAGCTCGTCTCGCTCGAGGAGGCAAAGGTGTTCACCGTGTTTGTGCTACCGCTCAATTCGTGCTGCAACCCGTTCCTCTACGCCATACTGACGAAGCAATTCAAGAAAGATTGCGCACTAGTGTGCAAGGCTATCGAGGAGTCGCGAGTGACGCGCGGCATCGGACGTTGTCGGCACTCGTCCAACTTCAGCAACCGGCAGACGCCGGCCAACACTAACAGCCTGGCGGAGCGGTCGTCGCGCGGCCAGCACGGTGCGCAATGCGCGTGCCGCCGCTTGCTGCCGAGCAGTGCGGGCGGTGCGGGCGGTGCGGGCGGGGCGGTAGTGGTGAGCGGCGCGGGCGGGGCAAGCGGTGGCAGTGAGCGCACGGCTGAACGCGCGCGACTTGCGGGCGGCGAGCGGCTGCTGCGCTGGCTGCGCACGTGCGGACGACGCGCGCCGCCCGCGCCGCCCGCACCTCACCCCGCAACCGCGCCGCCCGCCCGCACCGGCTCCGTCTCGTCCTCCGTAGAGTTCTCGTCGTCGCGCTCCGACTCGTGGCGCACTTACGGCCGGCCGCCGCCGCCGCCGCGGCGCGCCGCCTCCTGGCTGGTGGCGCGCAAGACGTCGCAAGACTCGAACCTGTCGTCGTCGCGCAACGACTCGTCGGGCTCGAACGCGACGGCGTCGACGGGCACGTGGCGCACCTCGCGGTCGGCGGGCGCGGGCGGGGCGGCAGGGGCGAGCGGGGCGGGCGGCGCCCGGCCGCGGCTCACGCGGCAGCCGGCCGTGTCGGCGGACGAGCCGCCGGGCTCGCCGGCCGCGCTGCCCGCGCCGCGCCTGCTGCACACGATCCCGTCGGCCGCCGAGGCGGAGGCGACGCAGGAGGAGGACGCGCGCTGCGCCGTGTAGCCGCGCGCACTCAGTGTCTTATCGAACCGTCCATTAGTATCGCCGGCTCCCGCCGCTCCACTGCCGTCGCCGCTCGGTGTTTGACTCTGTGTCTCTCGAGAGAAGTGCTAGAGACACAACGTAACGTACCTCCGAGTGCTGACAAGTAAATAATTTATATTTTGTACAGTATTAAAACCATGACAGCGTGTCGATTTTGTATGTATTATTAGGAAAGTAATGTTATTTATTTAGAACAATTTTATTGTAAGACTCCATAGGAGACGACATTTAGCCATAGCTTTATTTACACAAGAGATGTATACCGATCGTTGTTACCGTGTATGTACATTCGCTAAGTGATATTAATGTAAAATTTAGATGAAAATATTTTACTTGTTGATTGGGAGACGCTGAGAACAGTACCACGAGCACCGTACCAACCATAAGTGCTCAGTAGTTACGTGAAGTACTAAGTATTTAATTACTTGAACTAGATTTTATATGACGTATAGGAGACATTGAACTCATGGTGTAGTTACCTGCTCTCCACTTCGTACAATATATTTTACCAAAACAGAATATTTTATTTTATTACTTTTAACTCTTTAGATTCTAAATGCCTTGTTCTAATATAAATATTTATTTTAATAATAAATCAGTTAGCAAAGATCGTTTTTCGAGAATAATGTCGGTTACCGAATAGATCGATACGACAAAAGTCGCGAACATTCTAACTACGAGTTACAAGCTTGACTTTGAAACCGACTCCATAAAAATCGTGTCTAGATTCAATTATTTACGGTTTCTCAGGCCGTCTCAAGTCCTTCAGACCATTGAAATATGCAAATATACTTGTAGTAGAGATAATAAGTTCAATATGTATAGACCAGCGTACGTATGTTGTTTGTTGAGACGTTTACAAGTGGCCGACCACTGTACATAGGGACGTATGTTTATGAAGCGAACCTGCGCGAACCCTGCCATTTATCACTATTTATTTCTACAGTACATGACATTCATACGAACCTGTGTTTAATTTTTCCACGCTCTTTTAACTTTTCATTTGAGTAGCCACGTGGGCACATTCTAGCTGACAGGCTGGCAACAAATCGGCAGAATGTAACCAGTTCCTTCACCAAGTGTCACATCACATCGCGCACAGTCAGCGCACCCCGCTAGTAGACCAACGGCGCTCAGTCGGCACACTGGTGGAGGAGAACGCCTCCGAGTGGGCCGAACTCAAACGCACACAGGATCCCTGGTGCAAACGTTTAGCACTAACTAGCTTTTTTGTACGTGGTAGAGCCAAGCAGTGGCTTTTGCTGCTCGAATGGGCCGGCTCGACCGGGTTGGTACCACGACCTCGCAGAATACCGGCGTGATGTAGAGGCATCTTATGCGTTTCGATCGGTGAGTGAGGAAACCGGAGGCTCACTCCCCTTTCACAGCCCCCTCCTCAATCTCCCTCCCATCTCCCTAATACCCTTAAAGGCCGGTAACGAACCTGCAGCACTTTTGGTGTTGTGGATGTACGTGGGCGACAGTAATCACTTACCATCAGGTGAACCGCTTGCTCGTTAGCCGCCTTTCTAAAAAAAAACCCGCATTGGAAAAGAGAATAATTGCATTCCAATGGATGCTGTCACTTTCTTTAAAATATCTTTGTTCAGGAGTTCAATAGAAGAGAGCATAGAGATCCACACTTGATGAATCAGCATATACGTGGTGACAAACAACAGCTTTAATGGAGCACCTCATTGCCAGCAGGTGTGGCTTCTCCGTTTCTGGTTAAGACAAACATAAATTAAGTTGACAATATTTTGTAATTAATATAATTGAGAGAGAAAAGGCAAGGCAAAAAAGCACAACATTATAACTTAATTAACGTTTATTTCGCTTAAGTTGAAAAATTATATTTTGTCGCGTAATTGAAATTAATACTCTAGCAGTCGGTGAAGGCACATCTTTGCCTTATGTCAATACAGAAAGCTTCAGACGAAACGGAAGAAAAAGAAAGAGGAAACAACGACAAAGCTTTTGACAAAGTTGCATGTGTTATCTATGTAGTCTTCAAAGGCAAAAATTATTATTCTTCAAAACGTGAGTTCAGTCACAATAAAAAATTGCATGAAATTAAAACTGAAAGACTTCTTAATTAAGTTGCGTTTCAAAGATAATTCGCGTTGTGATTTAAGTAGGCTCGCTCGATGCCCGAGTGAGCTGAGCGCGGGCTTTGGGACCATCGGCTGCTTCGTGCGACGTATCGCATGCACGGGGGTTGGTTGTGGAGGCGATGTCACCGGCTGATGGTCCGTCGACGGCGAGCTCGTCAGACTCGCGCAGAGCGGTGCGGCGAGCTCGGCGCCGTCGGAACTCTGCGAACTCCCGGGAGAGCTCCAGCAGCTCGTCGGGCCTCCGCCGCCGCTCGCCCTCCTCGCACACGTCTTGTTCTTCATCAACCTCCTGAAAGCGAAACATTGCACTATTAATATACTTTATACCTGTAAGCCTGTAAGTAGTCCACTGCAGGACATAGGCATCCTCCCATAAGGAGGATCTGCCCCACACTGGACAAGCGGCTTGGCGATCGCAGTACCAGACGCCTTGCACATCAGACGCTGCTGCCCCCATCGGACTGGAACTTTTCTAGACGGCTATCCCGCCATCTGTCGGTAGCTACTGCAATTTTCAAGGCTTTTCCCTTAGTCGCTTCTTATGAAACCCACGTGAAGAAAGGGGCTAGCAGATTATTATAACTTTAAAAATGTATCCTACAAAACATCGGGAGGCTGGCCAGTCTGCGTCAGTGCTCGACATTAGGAACATTGACAACTTAATCCAGATCACTGGTTAGCCTCTTAGGACGCCTCTTAACTGGTTCTAAGGCTAGTCTGCCCAAATGAGACAGCAGTATCCCACAGATCGGTCCAAAACTGAAATTTGTATTGTGACAGAAGCTGTCCCGATTAAGGGATAAATTCACTCATGCAGGGCAAAGATCCCAGCCTCTGCCTTGAACTCGATGAACCGCCGAAAGTTTTGACGAATTTCGACCCCTAACAAGCCATTTATTACGTTTGTTAAATTATCACATCCTCATTTTTTCAGATTTAAAAATAGCTGTAATTTTATGGAAAAGTTCCAAAATATGCGTTAATAATCACCCTGAGACGTACGAGTTAAGCCCAAATATTAACTGTCGGCATCAGCGCTGGCGGGCGCACGCAATGTCACGGAACAATATTATACAACGCAGGGTATAGCATTACATTAAAATGTTCAGAAACATTTAATGAGGAACGCATTACGTTAGCTAAACTGCTGGCTGCCCCCCGAACTAATCTGTTCTGAAAGCGCTGTACTCATGATATCATATTTTGATTTTTTTGTAGGTCAAGCGTCAGAGAATGCTTACCCTCTGCTCCCTGCCAGAACTCTGATAGTACGCGCCTACTTCGCGTGAGATGCAGGCCTGGGAGTTGTGTGGGGATACATGTACAGAAATAGACACACAAATTACCTTATACGTACAAAATCATCCCCACGGGTGCAAATATTCCTATTTACCCTTACAAATGTTTGCCCCTAGCAGGATTCGAATCCACAACTCTCTGTTTTGAAGGCAGGCAGTGGTTGTTGACGAAGCAAACATTCTGTGCAGAGTGCTGTGGCGATCAGTAAGGGCGTGCGGGTCTGCGCGCCCAGCGCCACACGGTGACGCTGCGCGTAGGTACCTTGATCTCGGCGAAGGTGACGGGCATGGTGCGGTGGCGCAGGCGCGGCTCCGGCCGGCGTCGCCGCCGCCCGCGCGCCAGCGCCGACGCCGCCGCCGGGTACACCGCCTCCATCTCACGCAGCAACCCTTCTCGGACCTCCACCGGCACCGCAGCCGATTCACATGCACTCCTTCTTATACCAGGCACTAGTAATCGATACCGGAACACAACTGACCGCCCGGAGAGGGAGAGGTCGCGGAGTCGAAGACGATCACCGGCTGAGGTCGGATCCGCAACAATTAGTCGAATTTCATGAATTCATCCCTCGCGCTGTGCGTGCAGGCGCGTCACCGATGGATTCAGTTAATTTAATTGTACGAGGTCGGAGCCGCGCCGCCAGTAATCCGGTCAAGTGTCACATGACACTCGGCTGCAGTTGCGTTCACTACATAGAGAAGCAGCTGGCCCCGATACGCCGATATTGTGTATATCTCTCGGTCATAAAACGCGTCACATAAATATCTTTTAAAAATGCGCGTTTAATGTCCTCGTCCGCGCCGCGCCGCACGTCGACCTAATTATTGTTTTGCGAATAGTGCCAGTGGACTCTCCTTCGGCAGCACAGCCATATGACCGAAGCACATATTGATTGCACGTTAATAACTGGGGCAGCACGATAGCGTATCGAAAGCGTTGATGGATAATTTAAGAACTAATTCATTTGCAGAAAAATTGGCAGAGAAGTGGCAGCGCGTCGGCCGCGTCGCGACGGAAACTGCAAATGTTTGGCTTATTTTTTCCCATGAATCAGTATGTTTTGGTGAGTGACCGCGGGCCGGTGGCGAGCTGCCAGCGCCTCCCGCGCCACCCCGCGCCATTCCCCGCGCCGCGCCACGCTGTAAACAAACAACACGCGGAAATCCACACAAACAATGCAGAGATCGCTTGTGCATTGTTTCGCGGAAACATTTGCGACAGGCGAACGCTCGTAGTAAATGTTCTCTTTTGTTTCAGGTGTTTTCCTATATCGTCTAATCTTTCTTCGGCAATCATGCTATATTAATTCACGATTATAAAGTTAGATTACCATTTAATTTCTTCTTTATTTGCCTATTTAAGTCCACAGCTTAATATATTTAGTTTCTTACTCAGCCTATTCAAATTCACTGTTGAACAAACGCATCTCTGGAAAAAAATCCGGCATTTCTTAAAAGATTTACTCTAGACGATTAAATTATATATTTATACTATTAAAAATTAAAGACAAAGGGCTGGCTTGATTCCTTCTGGCATTCTCTGCCATTTAATCCGTGGCATAAGGACATATTGTTTAGGTGCAATAACATACAAGTTTTAAATAAATGTACACATACATTAAATTAAAAATAGATAAATATCTTTATAAAATATATATAACACTAACTGCTACATTTCTACATACATACCAACTGAACACCTCATAGACAATACTATTAGAACTGCAATGAGCGATGGTGATCAGTTCGTCTTGCAGTGACAGCGGCTGTGTGTTGCAGCGCCAGTGACCTCAACGACAAGTTACTAGAAACATTCCTAATGTCCTCGGCGGCGGAAGGTCGGCGAGCGCATGAAATCTGGATTTGGCAAATTCGTTTGAATTTCCCACCAAATAATAAAAAGAAATAAAAGGTATCACATCCTACTCTTAACTCACCAAAGATAAATAGGGTAACAAACTTTAAATATCATTAGTAAATACTTATTTACTACATTGTAAAGGGGAATGCCCTCCTCACCAGCACGTGGTGCACCCTGCCAGCAAACAGACGAAGCTCTGGGGACCGGATGATGGCGGAGTATCGAGTAAAACCCAAATCCCACAGACTAGCGATGGGGAGCAGTCACTGGTGCGAGACTACCGGCGCTGCACTCACCAACCCACTTGCCTAGCGCGGTGAGTATGGACAAACCATTCAAGAATTGTATATTTTAATTGGCGTCGGATGGTTCTTTATTAGAAAGTCCTAAGTTCAGCAGTGGACTAATACTTCTACAGAAATGGACTAACCATTGCTGTAGAAGTATGCAATGACAACTTTAAATATTAATTGGACTGGGATTCCCATTCGCAGAGACCACTATCGGAATAATTTCTGTAGTAAGTGGAGGAAGATCAGGAAGAACAGAAGAGAAAAATGAGGAAGAAGACAAGGAATGAAGGCAATGTGACCAGTGCATGAAATGAGAAATGCAATGAGAATTGTTCACCGGCTGGAAGACCCGTGGAAGACCTCGTACGAGGGACAGTGCAATGTTGAAGAAACTCCGCCCCTTTGTAAATGGTCAAATAAATAGAAGGTTATATACCGACGTTATATAAATATACCGACGTTTTACACCAATTCCGTAACCAATAGCTCGTAACAATATTCTAATTTTTTTTCATAAATGCTCTAGAACCAGCCTTCGGAAAAGATCTCCACTTATTTAGGAGTTATAGGACCAGGGACAGCTGTATTGTCAGAATTTACAGGACCTGCTTCACTTTGAATATCTTCTATTGACCGTTCTGCGAACCCAGTCCTGTTTGGTGTTTGTTGATGTGCAGAGAAATTTTCTGTCTTTATAAGGCAATATAAATTCTGGTGACAGAAGAACTAAAGAATTCTTCACCTGAGAATAAGTTAAGTTGACTGCCTAATTTTCCGATCATTTTATTTTCTTTACGTAAAGTCAATAATACAGCTACAACAATAAATTTAAACCTACATGTGATTAATAATATACATTTGCTTACACGGCCGAGTGTCGTGCGGCATCGGCGCAAGAGTCTGCGTCTCATTCGTCGCGCGGGTGCCGTGAGAAGAAACTAAGGGAAAAGCCTTGGAAATCATAATGGCTACCGACAGATAAAATGGAGCAGGCTGGTGACGGGCAACAGCGTCTAAGGTGCGCGGTGTCTGGTCCTGCGATCGCGCACCGAGCGAGCCAGCAGCCGCTCGACCTGGGGTAGTACTACGGGCCTCGTGTACCACTACTTTTATGCTTTTTTTATGCTTCTTGTCCGGTTGTTCGTGAAGTCAATGAAGGACCCGACTGAAAAACGCTGTGATATCACTGAGACGGAAACCTTTTTGACATCGCACAACAAATTAATCTTTTTATGTTTTTTTTTGTGTTATTTCATTTGTGTTTTGTTGTGTGAATGCCAAAGTGTTTCTTTCTTTCTTTCTTCTTTCACTACCGGCGTGGAAAAGGGGCACTTTTTGCTTTGTGCGTTTCGTTCAGTAATTGAGTTAACCGGAGCTAAACTGGAGCACTGATTTCTTTTGTTTCCTTTACCAGATTCTCACTACGATTATTTACACAAAATGACAACCGGACCACAAAGCGGACCCTGTTACGGTGCAGCTAACTAGGTGGCCCAGCCGATGGGTTTTTTTATTTTTGCACAGGAACCTGAATATTTCCTGGGTAAACAAGGCTTTAATTATTCCCTATCAATAGAAAACTACTTCCTTGAAACCATCGCGTAAAAATCACATCAAAGGTTTAAATTTTCGCGAAGTAACCATAAACATTTCACGTGTAAAAAGCCCAAGTTACTCGTCTCTACATGTCCCCTACGTTTTTGTGAAGAACCTTTAGTTTCAATAGACAGACAAATCATTTTGTTTTTGTATATATCTTTTAATAACGCTTTACACATAATTACAAATGTGAATTTAAACTTATTTACATAAACATAGAACAAAGTTATTTATTTTATTAATTAGAATAAAATCTCCTGGGGACAGACAAAAGATGATTTATGGTCTAATGACGTTGCCCCTACTTACGGAAAAGAAATAAGAATGTTCTCAGACTGACAGTGACAACGGAGTTCAGTAGTACAGAGTACAGTACAGTAACAGATCAAAGACAAATAAAACGAAACTGTAGGCATAGAAAGATATTTTTTTATAAAACTGTAATAGGCAAGTGTTTGTTCAGTGGCAGTGTGGCAAAAGTTTACAATTTATCGGGAGATCTACTGATTTTGGTCATTGTCTTCCGATGTCCCTATTTAGCAGTCCTATCTCCCGATTTCTCCCTATTTTCAGGTGCCAAATTTAACGATTTTTAATAAAATATTTGCAACACTGTTCAGTGGTGGTCTGTGTTGAGTTTGTTGTGATTTGTGATACCTAACCTAGCGATGTGAATTTGATTGTGAATACTGTAGGAAGGTTAAAGGTTACTTAATATTTATTGGTCTTTAATTTCAAAAATAATTACTTGTTCAAGATGAGTTACATGCTTGGACATTTGCATAATGGGTGGCAAGTAGACCAGGCAATCTTATCAGAAGAGGATCGTGTCGTGGTAAATATACTATAATATCTTGTTCTGAAAATTTCTAGATAGTTAATAGCGTATTTTTTATTAAAGAAATGGAACAGTATTATATTGTCTAAACTGGAAAGTTCACTACCATGAAACTAAAATATAAAAGTAACAATTTACATTTCAGGTAAAAATATTTGATCTCAGCTTTTATAAATATATTTCATTTGTAATTTTGTATTTTGTAAGGTAATCCGGTTTGGTCACGACTGGGATCCCACATGTATGAAAATGGACGAAGTGTTATATAGCATTGCTGAAAAAGTAAAGAATTTTGCAGTTATTTATCTTGTGGATATAACAGAAGTACCAGATTTTAATAAAATGTAAGCCAAATTTCCTTACATTTTCTTATGTTTTAGATGAAATACAGGTGATGTATGTAAATAAAGAACTCAAGATTAACAGCCTGTAAATAGTCCACTGCAGAACACGGATCTCTGCCGTAAGGAGGGCTTGCCATAATCGGCATCCTCTGCAAGCAGATTAGCAATCTCTACACCAGACACTGCTGACCGTAAACAGTAAAACTTCATTTGGTCTGGTATTTTTAATATAATGTGAATGTGTTATACTTAGTGTAAACCTTCCTACTTACTTTGACTTTGTATCATTGAGAAGTTATAAGCAAATACACAAACACATATAGAGAGAGTTTGTTGTATAGTAATTATAGATATAAATTATTTAATTTGATGGAAAATTTTAATTTGAAAAAAGTCTGGATAGGTATCACTCTCTTAAAGTATGCAGTATAATTACCAGCTATAAGGCATTCCATCTTTGTCCACAGGGGTGATGATGTATATGTAAAAAGTCCAAGGTGTGCAGCAGCCATGTCCAATCCAGTAAAAAATATAATGAGGGCATTTATTACAGGTATGAGTTGTATGATCCATGCACAGTGATGTTCTTCTTCCGCAACAAACACATCATGATTGATCTTGGAACTGGTAACAACAACAAAATAAACTGGCCACTCGAGGATAAACAGGAGATGATTGACATTATTGAAACTGTGTATCGTGGAGCACGTAAGGGCCGTGGTCTTGTTGTCTCACCTAAAGACTACTCCACCAAGTACAGATACTGAAGATTTTTGACATTGAAATATGAAATCATAATTAACATTCAGACAGCATTCATCAAGTGCTATTGTAATGTTTGGCAGAGTCATATAAAACCCTGCAGGAATTCCAGATGTAGAGCATTGCAAATGTTTTATAAAGTGAGTTATTTATTTGAGAATAAGATGTAAATATTAAAATAATTCTTTAAAAATTTGTTGTTTATATTTCAACCTTTGCTACAAAAGATTTATGTCCAAAATCCCTATGTTGAACATAATCTTTCCCTTCTCCTTCTGCTGTAATAATCTCCTACTTTCACTCCTTTGTTTGGATATGCTGAGTCATATGAAAGCCTAGCCAAACGGAAATCCATACTCTGGTGCTACCGCTATGTGGGTGACAGTTGAGTGTGTGCTTATGTTGGACATAAGCCTCTCCCAACATAATGTCGATTTTGGCAAATGTGTTAACAATTGCAGTATCAGATGCTATTGCCATCATTATTCTATTCTATATATTTTTGAGATGGTCAATCTGCCATCTATCTAAAGTTTCTAGTCTTTTGATTTATAAGACATTTGACACTTAAGACACGGGAAGAACCACTTAATATCAGCAAATACAAATACTACTAGATTCCAAAGTGCAAAATACTTTACATGATCATGATAAGGTGATATGTTTCATAGCTAGTAGCATCGCCCACATGGTCTCACAAATATTGTATCAAGAGAACTCTTAATTGAGATAAAAGTATCATATTCAAAGGCTAAAAATTACATCTTCATAGCCATACAGTTAAAAAATGGTGTAAAAACATTAAAATCCTTGGATATCCACTGCAACTATTAAGTTACGCCACTGAAAAAATATGCTGAGCAAAATAACCGATTTTGATAATTTAAAAATAGTTATTTAAACAAATGCCCTTTTAGACAAAAAGAGGAACTTACTCCATATAACCCCACTTAAGCGGGCGGGCGGTTCAATTGTTGGATTGCTATCTTAGTGATAGGAATAGGAATTTACTAATGTATGTAACAAAATTAATAATTACAAATGTAATATTAAATAAACTATGGTACAGGTAAACGGCGTAAATACTGTAGGTTCTGAAGTAAAAATGGGTTTGACGGCGTACATGCAGAACCCAATTTCAGTATTTCTAGTTCCTGTAGTTTTTGTAGATTTAGGGGGAGGGTTGCAATAAAAATATAACTTTAATTGAGTGAAGTATGTTTTTATTCAGTCTTTTACAGACAATAAAGCCGAGTCAGTGAACATAATGTATTAATGTTGAGTACCCATGGTACTGGGCATGCTTTATATTTCAAACAACACTGACTTTATTCACGCACTAGTTCTATTCTGTCCATGAAAATTGTTATCACTGGTCGGCGCAAGTAAGCCCGCGCCGCACAGATATGTGTGTGTGCGGCGCGACAATCTGATCTACATCATTTCATACGATATCAACCAAGAGTAATAATAATAAAAACAGATTTGTAAAAAAATTAAAACAACAGCAGTTGCTCTTACACATTCTTCTTACAATTAGAGTGGAAGAATTTTGTAATTGTGTTGTAAGGCTGTAGTGTTTGGAAATAATTTCCCTGAGCAATTCAAGACGAGAGTGGGGTGAGGGAGAGCGACGCGGGTGATGTGGGACGGTGCCCCTCCCGACTCGCCCCCGCAACGCACCGCCTTCTTGTGACAAACAAATTAATACGAAGCTTTTCATCGGAGCCATGGTTTCAAGCATATTACGACGTCATCGTGCCGAAGGGTGTCGTTAATCACGCCGAGGAGATTAACGTTCTTCGGGCGGGCGTTCGACGCTGTCGGTGTTGTTGGTGCCAGTGTTGGTGTTGGTACCAGTGTTGTTGTTGGTCCCGCTGGTAGTGCCGGCAGGCCAGTCCGCGGCGCCGGGCGCCCAGATAGAGGCGAGCGAGCGGAAGGGGTCGTAGGCACGCGGCGGCCGCGGAGGCGCGCCAAAGCCGGGCGGGGGCCGCACCGCACCCGCCGCGCCCCAAGCCCACGCGCCACCCCACGCGCTACCCAGCGAACCGTACGCCGACCCCACGCCGCTCACGCTACCCACCGGCCCCACAGTTCCCACAGACCCCACTGAACCGACAGGCCCCACGCCGCTCGCTTCCTCTGGAAACGAAGGTTTTCAAGTTGAGATTATAATGGTTGGGGAAAAAATATTTAAAATATAAATATCTCGAATATGACTTCAATGAAACGAATAGTGTGAGGCGAGTCGCACAACTGACCCAGGTAGTCGCGCGCGGGCGCCACGTAGGGGGGCGCGGCGCGCCAGGCTGGCGCCGCGTCGCCGTTGAAGTAGAACAGCGACTGGTCCGCGGCGCGGCCGGACCCCGCCCCCGCAGCCGCCGCCGCCGCCGTTCCCGGCCCCGGCCCTGGTGAGCGGCGCCGCACGTCCGAACCGATGGGTGCCAGTGCGCCGCGCGCCGCCACCACGGAGCTCCACGTAGCGCCCGAGCGCAGCGCCCCCGCGGCTGAGCTTCCCGCGCTCGGCGCGCCCCAACCCTCCACTTCGCCCTCGCCATGTGCCGGCGAGCCGTTGAGCGGGGCTCCCGCGCGCTCGCCGCGCCGCTTCGTGCCCTTGTCTCTGCGGCCGTGCAGCTTGCCGCCACCGGGCCGGCTGCGCGCGTGCGTTTCCGCCGCGCCCGCTGGCCTGGGGCGCTCGCTGCGGCGCGCCGGCTCGCCGCACTCGCGACGCGGCCGGGGCGGGCGCGACGGTGTGTCCGGGAGCGCAGGCCGCACGTCCGAGACCGATTCAACGGGACTTTCGGGCGTATCGTCGATCGTTTCGCAGGGCGTGTCCTCCGCGACCTCCTCGCTCCCCTCGGGCTCGGAGCGCTCCTCGAGCTCGCCCCGCTCGCCGACCGGCGTGGACGCATCGGAGCCGCTCGAGATCGCATAGTCGTCGGCGCCGTTCGACGGGCGCTCCTCGTCTTCGTCAAGCTCCCGGTCCGGTTCGGAGTCGTCGATCTCCGGAGACGCATCGGGCGGCGATTCGAAAGCGTCCTCGTCGTCGGAGTCGTCGTCGTCGTCGAGGAGCGGAGCGGCGGGGTCCTCGCTCGTCGGCGGCGGCGGCGACGGCGGCGGCTCGGCTTCCATCGATGCGGAGTCGGCGTCCTCGCTCGATCGGGACTCGTCGTCGTCTACGCGGCGCAGCACCTCGGCGCGCCAGCGCTCGAACGCGCGTCGCTCGGCCTGCGGGTCCAGCGCGATCGGCGGGCGGCGCGGAGTGCGGCGGCGGCGGAGCGGTGGCGCTCGAGGCACCACGGGCGGCGCGGCGGCATGTTCGTTCTCGTGCTCGCGCTCGGGCATTCGGTCAGCGGCGCCGCGCAGGTCGAGCGGTGGGCGCGGGGGGGGGCGTGCTGGCGCGCGGCCCGGGCGCGGCGCAGCAGTCGCTCGGCATCGAGAGCCGCGGCGGCGAGCACGAGCGCGAGAGCTGCGACGACGAGAAGCGTGGCGGCGGCGCGCAGCGCGGCCTCCCACGGCGGGCGCGGCGCGGCGGCGGCGCAGCGCGGAAGGAGGCGCGCGGGCACGGCGGCGAGGAGCGCGAACTCGGCGCGGCCGCGGTCGGAGCGCAGCGAGAGGCGCGCGGCGGTGCGCGCGAGCGTGAAGTCGGGCGCGAAGGCGAGCGTGAGCGCGCGCGTCTCGTTGGGCGCGAGCACGAGCGGCGCGCAGGGCTGCAGCCGGAAGCCGCGCGCCTGGCATGCGCGGCCGGCGAGGCGCCAGTCGCGCAGGCGCACGGGCACGCGGCCGGTGTTGCGCACGAGCACGGAGCGCCGCGCGGCCGCGCCGCCGCACTCCGTCACCTGCCGGCAAGTTCCGCGGTAAGTGGCGGGAGATGGCCGGCGCGACCGAAAATATAAGAAAAGGATAGTACGCTCCTTTTCTTATATTTTCATTTACACGACCTATTTCATATGCATACTTTCCAATTGACGTTTTTATACGAATTAAGTTAGGTTATTGGCAAAACTTTGGACATCTTAAACCAGAGATAAGAATGCTCCAGAAGTAAGCATCCTCAGAAGTCCACTACAGATTGCTACGATTTCTCAAAACCTACTTACTGCATTGACCGCAACCATAAAAATAGTTAATGATGGATTTACGAGGTCCTTACGGAGGTTACGGAGGTTGGGTTCAGTACTTATGCTTCTTATAAGATTTATAGATAATGGCACAGGTACTCCTATCGTAAGATACTTCTTACGATAGGAGTACCTGTGCCATTATCTATAAACATAAACCTAAACTTACTAGTTTAGTAACGTTTTCAATGTTCTTGTGCAACAAAAAATATTCATTAATACATTAAGAAGTATATAGATTCAGAACAACATTACTAAAAACGTTAAAAGTGCATTTAACAATCGAATTTGTTAAAAATATTTCTGAGGTTTAGGGCAAGCTTCAGTTTCATAAATAATTTTCTTCTCCTGAGTAGAATCTCAGTTTATGAGATGGTACATTCCGTCTCTGTCGAGGAGCCGTTGGGTTGGTGCGACACTCTTACCCATTTCTGGCGCCAAACATCACTGTAAGTACTGTTGTGTTCCGGATCGAAAGGTACCTAGAGCCCGTATAATTACAGGCCGTGAAGTCCTCTTAGTCCTAGGGGAGACAACGGAGCCGCAAACTCCTGTGTGATCTGGTTTCTGAACAAGTATGCTTCGACCTACATCGAATACTTCAGCAAAGTCACTATAGATAAAACACCGTAGATTCCATCGTTTGTAACGAGTCGTTAACGTATCCAAGGACCACGTGATTGACCTTCTAAGGAGAAACCCGTATTGGCTGACTCGCCAGTAATTAAAACAAATGAATTAAGGTCGAAGTGAGTTTTTATAACAATATAAAAAAATACCTCAAATAAGATCGGAGCGGTCGATCCGGGCCTTCGACCGGCGAACTCAAAACTAGGATACGATCCTTCACCCGTCAAGAGGACGCCTTCCAGAATGGTCAGGTTGTTCCTGGAAGAGATCGAAGGCCAAGTGTTAACGAGGAACCGAAGTTACAGCTAACGAGGAGAAAGATGATGAAGAGGCGGAGCGTGCACCGACCTCAAGTAGAGATACGCGGCGAGCAGCGCCGGCTCGGGCGGCAGGAACGTCACCGACAGCTCCACCTCCGCGTCCGGCGCCAGCAGCAGCACGGTTCCGGCGGGGGCTGGGCCGGGGCCGTGGCCGGGCGGCGGCGGGGCCCACTCGCTCACGATCCCGCGCGCGGCGCGCCAGCCGGCCAGGGCGAAGGCGCGCGGCGCCCACACGCAACTGCCGTTGTCGCAGCGCGCCTCGCCGCCCGCGCTGCGCACAGCCGCGACCGACCTTTACTCTACACAGCTCATAGTGTTTTCTACTAACTTCTTAGGATTTTTCTCCTGCTTACTACGTAATCATTTCATTAAAATCGGTTTATTCATTTCAAAGTTTTTGAACTTGAAAGCTTTAATGAGAAGCCGCGAGGCGTAAACGCTCCTAATACCACAATCAAAAAATCTTATTTCAATATTTCACAAAATTAAAATGAATTAATATTTTATACCAATGTACGCACGCAGCTGTCACCAAAACAAGTACAGTCTTGGAATTTTTTCCGAGAACTTAATATTTTATTCTTTTTTTTTTAAAATAGCGTCCGTGTGCACGTACATGGCCGGCAGGCGCAGGTCGGCCGCCAGAGCGGGCTGCAGCAGCACCGAGTGCGAGCGGGAGGGGTTGCGCGCCGCCAGCCGCAGCTCGCGAGCCGCGCCCACGCCCGCCAGCACGGCGCCCCCCGCGCCGTCCGCCGTGCCCGCCACCGCCCGCGGCCACCGCAGCCGCACCGCCCCCGCCACCGGCACCTGCAACACCTGCGCACGCCGACACGTGAGATTACGGGTCCATTAATGACCGTCGGCTACACCCACAACGTATTGTTTATACTTAACTAAGTCTAAATTTATTCTATCTAGTTTATATCATCATCGACATAGGCCTCCCCACGTGCTCCCCACGTGCACACGCAGGGACTGCTGCTGCTGCTGCTGGAAGAGTGCCAGCCGCACATGCAGCGCGCCCTCTGTCCGCAGCGACAAGTGACGTGCTCACCTCCGTGGTGTGCACATGCAGCGACACGTTGCGCGCGGAGTCCTGCTCCTGCTGCTGGAACAGCGCCAGTCGCGCCTGCAGCAGCGCCGCGTCCTCACGCAGCGCATCCTCGTCGTCCAGTGCGCCGCGCTCGAGCCACGCCATGCCCTCTGTCATAATTAGAAAGTCAGAAGAAAGTCATTCCCACAATAACTGAAACAAAACTAACCAAGCTGTTTAGTCAAATATCTTGTTCCGTGTTCCACGTTACGTCAAATACTGAGGTGGTGACCACATCTCGGAACGTCTGGTTGTAGAGAGTAAGCAACGAGTATTCATTATTTAATGAGTTCTGTTTTTCAGGTGTAGCGCTTCCGTCGGACACTACTCAGAAGTTTTGGGCTTGCACTGATTGCTCTGAGAACAGCATGGTGAGGTAAATAGTATTTTCGTTGTATAACATTTCTGTCCTTTTCAGGTGCGAGCTTAATGTGACCTTGTGATTCAAATTGTGTCATGAATTTAGTGTTTTCATCCTCGATATCAGGCTTATGTGTACCATTGCTCCGTATGTATCCTTATAGTTAGCGTTCATTACTCACCCGGTGAGCTGAGATCTAGGCCGGTGTAGCAGCGCGGCGCACAACGCTCCTCAGGCGCGTATACCACGGTGCCCACGATGCTTGCGGTGCCGACGTTGGCCACGCTGCCTCCGTTGCCCACGCTGCCCGCGGCCGGCGCGCCCGCACGCACCTCCGCCGGGCCGTCGGCCGGCGCTCTGCGCACCAATTCATGCATTAATTCATACATTCCTTTAATTTCAAACAAAAATGTATTCGATGTAATTATTTATTCGATGTAATTATTCGATGTAATCGCCACTCACTGGTAACTGACCGCTGGATCGGGATGAGGCTGTGTTACGTTTATGACACGCATGTTCAACTGCATAGTATTTTCGAGAACCAGCTCCGTCGACGACCAGGCGTACTAGAACCAAAATAATACAGCTTACGCGAGTAGATCGCGGGACCTTCACCTTCGCAAGAAAGCGTGAACACGAGTTAGACTTCAAATAAAAGAAAGACATACCGGCGCGGCGGCGGGCAGCAGCAACGGGCGCGCGGCCAGGCGGCCGGGCAGCGCGCGCAGCGAGAGCTCGGCGCGCGCAGCGGCGAACTGGCTGCGCACTCGCACGTGGCCGCTGAGCGCACCGGCCCGCGCAGGTGCCACCACCACCAGCCAGGCCTGCGCCCAGCCTCCGCCCTCCACGCACCGCTGCAACGCGAGTAATGGACGAATATTGAGAGGTCTTAATTATTAATCTTAATATATTTCCGGTCTACATTGCGCAGACAAATTTAAGACAGGTAGTTCCGAAATATTCTTTATATCTGAAAATGTGTTACCGAATACGCGATTTCATTCAATTTGGCCGTGGCCTAAGTAATAATATGCTGAAATGTGTATACTTATATATTATAGCATAGTATAGCATAGAATTTAGTATATAACATAATTAATGTAATCTCGTATGTCCCCCTAATAAGGCGGAACACCCAGAAACATAGGCTTCTTCATAATTGTAAACTAGGATTAAGATGATAATAAAACATGGAATACACGCAAGAAGACGTTTTCCTTTAACACCTCCCAAAGCACAAGATTAAACTCAAACTTAAGGCAGTATGGCGGCGATCCGTAGCTGCGATTACTTCGGTAACTTAGGTACTTAGGTGTAACAAAATCGTGGATTTATCCAAGTACAAAGTGTAATAAGCAAGGAAATGAATTCTTGTATTTACGCGAACACTACACATTTGAAATCGACTCACCGACTTACAGATTGGTTGAACACAATTCTTACACCACTCAGAGCACACACAAAGGATGCGTACCGAATTCGTAACGAATCGAATTAAAAAAATAATGCTATAAAAAATAAATGTATATATATCACAAGGAATTTGTGTGTGTTGAGATGAAGCGACGGAAGGGACGTATAATGTATGCGTGGTAACGTACACCGGCGCCGGGGTCCGCGGGCAACGGACGGGCAGTAAGCCACTAGTAATTTTTTTTATTTATTAATCTTTTACTGTTATTACCGAAGTGCGATAATGTCAAATTATGTAATGCCTACAAACTCAGTAAGTTTTGTCCTCAAATACCTGCTGTATACACGAACGCGGTGTGCTGTTGAACAAACAATGAGTATGTCTACACGGTCAAAATGCTGGATTTAAATTATAACCTTACTATAGAGCATACGTGTGAGTGGAGATTTGTTATGGGTTCTCTGTATTTAACATTAATGTTTCTATTTATACATTTAAGAGTTACAGGGGTAAGAGAGGTAAGAGTTTAGAAGAGTCCAAGTGATTGTGCGCTAGAACAAATACACTTACGCAGGGGTGGTCCGGCGGGGCATCGTGAGCTGGTGCGCAGGCGGCCATCGACAGCTGAGCCGAGCCGGCCGCCAGCTGCGCGCGCAACTCGCGAGCGCACAGCAGAACCGACGCAGGGCCCGCGTTGCGCAACCGCACGCCAACGCGCCGTGTGGCCGACGTACCCAGCGCGCCCAACGACACCGCACCCGCTGCTCCCCACGGCCACTCCCACTCCTGTCGGCACATCGCACCACGTTACTGGCGGACATCAAGAAACCTTTAAGAGGAACACTCCGTTACCAGAAGCCGTACAATTTCACAAAAATTCCGTGGGACATCACTCCCCTATAAAATCACACAGTGTTGTTATTTAACATGGTTTCGTTTACTCAAGACATGCATGTGTCTGTCTTGAATGTGAAAAATAGTACGGTATGATTGTATAGATCCGACACTCTGTATCGGAGTTACGGTCGAAATTAGCATTAATATCTTGATGCCTAAAACAACGTAAACATTGGTTTGGCGCAGAATTTAATAACGCGCTTTGCATTCATGGTGAAATAGCAAACAAAAGCAAGCAAGCGACAACGCGTGTCGCGCGTCGGACGTTTGGCCGTCTCCCAGGCGACGTGACCGCCACGTCCCGCGACGCGAGCGAAGCGAAGGCGGGGCCGGGGAATGCGGCACGTACGAGTGTGAAACGGCCGCTGTAGACGAGCAGCGGCACGCTGTAGTGCGACAGGTTGGTGCGCAGCTCCAGGTGCGAGTGCAGCGAGAAGTCGTCCCGCGGCGGCAGCGCGGCGCGTAGCAGCCGCAGCCGCACCAGCGCCGCGCTCTCACCAGGCTGCAGCACCGCGGGGCCCAACTCTGTCACCTGCAATTTACATTTTTTTTATGTATGTTGTCCGGGCCTTTTTGTATTTTACATATTTAAATTGGAGGTGGGGTGTAAGGTGAAATATATAAATTTTAACTTTTTAATTTTTCATACGGTGATTGAGGTAACTCCGGTTACCGGTCACACTTCCCATCTTCCGGCCGGCAACGCACCTGCAGCTACTCTGGTGTTGCAGATGTACGCGGGCGACGCTTGCTCGTTTGCCCACTTTACCATAAAACTAGCGACCGACTGATGGCAGTAACTCACTCAACTGCACAGACATACATATTTGTTGACTTTTTTACACTTACTAAGTTCTTAAGAAACGAAAGAGTGGACTGGAAAAGAACATTATTGTGATAAATTAAACTGAAAACTGAACGTTGGTTTAATTTCCTAAACTAAATCCATGATAATAAAATTGATTTTAAATTATTGAAAAATACGTCTATGAAATATCACAAATTGTAAAGGGAATTGATTGAAGTAAATAAAATGAAAGTCTTCCTTGTTTGATCTTTTATCACAGAGCTGTGACCGGGTATATTACAGATATAATTGAGAATACTCACAACACGAGCGGCATTTAATGCGTTCGACACGCACGACACGCACGACACGCGTGCGGCGCTCGGAAGTGAACATCACACTGTGCGCTCGAAATATACTCATTTATTGTCAATCACAGAAAACATACCTTATCGTGTACTACTTACTATATGACTACAGCCATCTAGTTTGACGATATAAACTATATTTTGTTATATTATCTCACACAATCCATACTAATATTATAAATGCGAAAGTAACTCTGTCTGTCTGTCTGTCTGTCTGTCTGTCTGTTCCTCTTTCACGCCTAAACGGCTGAACGGATTTTGATGAAATTTGGTATGGTGATAGATGATAACCTAGAAATGGTCATAGGCTATAAATAATCACGCCATCGTTCTTAGGGGGTAGGCAGTAGGCAGATAACTAAATTGAGTTAGTGATTTTTAGTCGTTTTTGTTGGGACTTTTGCTCTTTCACGTATAAAAGGCTGAACAGATCTTGATGAAATTTAGTAAGGTAATAGATGGTTACCTAAAAACGGATATAAGATCAAAATGATCACGTCATAGTACTTAGGGGGTAGGAAGTAGGCAGAAAACTGAATTGAGTTAGTGATTTTTTTATGGTTTTTGGTAGGAGTTTTGCTCTATCATGCCTAAACGGCTGAACGGATTTTGATGAAATTTAGTTAGGTGATAGATAGTAACCTAGAAAAGGATATGGGCTATTAATATTCATGCTATCGTACTTAAGGCGTAGGCAGTAGGCAGAAAACTAATTAAGTTAGTGATTTTTAATAGTTTGGTTTAAAAGTTTACCTCATTCACGCCTTAACGTCTGAACGGATTTTTATAAGACTTGGTTAATATAAAGATAGGATCCTAGGCACGGACACAGGCTACTTCTTACGGCGGGAAAATACCTCTTTCCCGCGGAAATCTAGCGTGATCGTGTCAAGAAGCGAATGACGCCATAGCTACTGAAATGATTTTGATGTTTTTTTTTTTTAAATGAGTGTTACTAAGACTTAAAGTTAGTATTTGATCACTTTTCTAACTTAGAGGGTCGGTAGGCGCCATAATTTAGGGAATTTATTATAAAATTTTGATGCATCTGTCTTTATTTAACAGTTTTACTTGGATCGAAACTTAGCGACATACCATCACACTACTTAACTTATAGGGTAGGAAGGTACCAAAATTCAGACTACTTTTTACTTCGGGAAAATATCTCATTCCCACAGGAACCTATACACAGCTACCTATTTACAACATTAAAACTCTGTCTAGAATCACATTACGCCATAGCTATTGATCTGATTTGTATACGATTTTTTATTCAACTGACTGTTAAATTACATACAGATAAAATCTAATTACCTACACCACAGAATTAATATAGTACTACATAACTAGCTACGCTTTAAACTTGAGGAGGTAATTAGATAGACATTTATACGAACTTTATGCTCAGTAATCAATCATAGTGATAAGTTAATACTCATTTTAGACAAAGAAACGGATAGGTAATCAGTTCATCACCGAAATTATAACACCTACACTTAGTTTGTTTACTATTCAACGAGGAAAATAATTCAATATAACGCAAACCTTCAAATCATACGTCGTCGTAGTGAATACAAGACGCTGCGCCGAGCGAAGAGGCGGTGCGGCGCGAGGGGAGGGCCGTGCCCAACTGTGCCTACCCAAGCGGGCAGACGCACGAGGGCAGACGTCGTCGTCGCACGTATGCGAATATTGAAATATTGCGTTACGAAACTCTATTCGTTGCGTATTTTTGGTTAGCTAAAACGTTCTTTTAAATTCCGAGTTGAAATAGGTACTACGGTCTACGCGTAGGGTCTGTGTTTTAATTTAGTCCTTTGTTTTAGATATCTAAATAAATATTTGGTAGGTTATTATTTTTGAGTCCAAGTTGACGTCATTTTCGTATTTTCATTAAGTACTTAGTTACATTTTATTATTAGGTAGTTAAGGTAGCTGTTAGATGTAGGTATTTTCTTAACCAATCATTCATATCTCTAGGTTTACTCAGATACGTATTATTCTTTATTTTGCAGTCGCTTTCCTTTGTTAATTCTCAATTTTATTCATGTGTAGGTTAAGTGTTTTTAGCTCACATCAGGATGTTTATAGTTCGTAGTAAATTAGTTTAGTAATAGATTTTGTCATTATATTATAGTACTTTTATGTTAGTTTTGATAGATAAGTAGGTAGTACCAGTAGTGAAGAAAATTGTGTATTGTGGTGTGGTACATAAATTCAATATTTTTGAATTTATTTAGTTAATTTAGGTTTTAGGTATAAAAGGTTTGTCAGGTGCATAGTTGTTTAGGTTCAATACGTTATTGATTGATTTAGATATTTAGGTTATAAGTAAAAAGGTTTGCTTTATCGAAGTTTTTATAAAAAATTGTCTTACGTTGTAGTTTTTAAAACTACCGATTTTAAAAATCTTTAATTATTGTTTTATTGTTTTCGATATGCCACGCAAACGTAAATCCAATCTAAGCCGTAGTTCTAGCAGAGCTCGAACTGCAAAAGTTGCTAGAAGCCAAGAATCTGAAGAGCAGACTCAGACGCGTCAGATGTTAGTTTTTTCGAGAGTAGGCGTGACATAAGTAACACATGTTACGATCAGTCCTTATATTTATTTGTTAAAAATAATAATTATATTACAGTTTTAAATAATTTTATTTTATTTATTCTATATAATGTATGTGTGAGTGACAATACCTGCCAGCTACATACAATCCTATTCGTATTTACTTCGTTCATAAACATTCAAAAGTGACTATAACTGACAGCATGGATTCATTGAAACAGTCGTTTTCGACAATGTCTGAGATGTTCTACACTAAAATGGATGAATTTCAGAGGGATTTGGAAAAGAACTCTGCGAGCAAGACTTCTGCAACTACTTCATCAATAGGTGCTGATTTTGTGTCGTTCAAAACTTTCATTATTGCTGCACTAAACACCTTGCAGCAGCAAATGGAGTTTCTCAGGCTGGAGATGGATCGCCATGAGATGCGAAGAAGGCGTAAGATCCTGCTCTTCCATGGCATGCCTGAGGCAAAAGCAGATGACCTTATCGGTCGCGTAACCACAGCAGTTGCCGAACATCTAGATCTGCCTAATTTCTCAAGTGCCAGCATTAAGTCCACCTATCGCCTTGGCCGCACATCGGAAAACAGAGTCAGGCCGTTAGTTGGAAAGTTTACAGAAGCTGCAGTTCGTGACAAAGTTTGGTTCGCGAAATCCAAATTTAAGGGTACTGGCATTACACAGTCAGAGTTCTTGACACAGCCGCGACACAGTGTATTTCTTGAGGCTCGAAAACGTTTTGGTGTTACAAATTGCTGGACTCGCGATGGGTGCATACACATTATTGGCTCGGACGGAGTTCGTCATCGGGTAGAATCTTTGGGCGAGCTTGATGTCATCGATAAATCGTCATTGTCTGGGCCTGTTGTAGCAAAATCGCCAGTTAAGATCACAGACGCATCTTTGAGGAGCCCAAAGACTAAAACATCTGTTACGCGCCCTAAGCGTACACTTAAGAAATAGTTCGTTGTGACAGTGTAGTTGCTTACGTTAATTAGTCAATCTCTATTTGGTATGTTCTTCTGTTTAAAAACTATTAATAGTTTGGCTAGTTTAAGGTACACAGTTACATTTTATGTTGTTTTATTATTAAGCTTATGTTAGGTTCATTGTTATTAAGACAAGTTATTGTGTCAAAGTCAAATGTTGTTGTCAACTTCAAATAGTGCATATAACGTCATAAGACATTTGAATTATAGTCATAGACTAAATACTTTTTCTTTTTAAATTTTTGGCACGGTAATCAAGTTTTTTACTCAGAAATTACTTATGCTTACATAATTTTTCTGATATTTTATTTAACTTCTATTTTTTAATTTTTTTTTTTTTGGAAATATCTGTGTACCTTTTAATTCTTTTAAATTTTTTTAAATTTTTTTAAATTTTTTTAAATTTTTTTAAATTTTTTTAAATTTAGTGATATAAAGATATAAACACTCGTGTACTGCTGGTAGGTATAGTAGCCGACAAATTTTCGTAGTTGTATAAATAAGTAATTTTAGCATTATTAATATAATCTTTGTATAGAGTGTATATATTATTATATTTATTGTATATAAATATATGTATATGTTGTTTCAGGATGTAAGCTCAAACGACTCTTTTTTTTCACTTTCTTCCACTGATGGATTGAGTAGCAACAGTAGTTTTCATAGTCTCCCTTCTCTTGCTGAAACGCTTGTTTCACACTTCTCAGATGTCCTGAAAAATTTCAACATTATTCATATTAATGCTCAGAGTATTCCTGCACATTTTCCTGATATGCTTTCGTCTTTTGACAACAAAAACATACATGCTATTCTAATATCTGAAACATGGTTAAAACCTTGTCTATCCTCTACATCATATGCTCTGCCCGGCTTTACCCTCATACGGAATGATCGTACTGGTCGTGTTGGCGGAGGTGTCGCCATATACCTTCGCTCTCACATACCGTTTGCTATCGTCAGCGTATCAACATCACAGACAGTACCAGGGGGCAGAACATTTATTTATTGAGGTTATTCTTTCCAACCTTAAAATTTTACTTGGTGTTTACTATAATCCCAATCTTACAATTGACTATATTCCTGGATTTGAAAACCTCTTAGATCTGTTTATTCCACAATATCAACATTCGATTATTATAGGCGATTTTAATACTTGTCTCTTAAAAAATAACTCTAACGCATTTCGACTTAATTCTATAGTAAAGGCAGCAAATCTAAACATTCTTCCTCTATCTGCAACACACATCTTTCCAAATTGTTCTCCATCTCTTCTTGATCTTATTCTAGTTTCCTCAGTGGACTTTGTATTAAAACATGGACAATCTCCTGCAGATGCTTTTTCTTATCACGACTTGTTATATTTATCATATAAAGTACGTCCGCCCAAAGCTAAATCAAGAATTCTTCTCCAACGTAGTTTTAGTAGTATGGATCTCGATCTTTTGCGAGAGGATGCCTCCCAGATTGATTGGACTGAAGTCTTTACTGGTGATAATATTGACGTCCAGGTAGAAATTTTTAATTCTCTTTTAGTTAAACTTTATGATACCCACGCTCCGATACGCCCAGTAAGAATCAGGCATCTCCCTGCTCCTTGGCTTACTGAGGACATAAAGATTTTACAACACAAGAAGAACGTAGCTAAAGCTAAATATAAATCAAACCTTTGTGAAGCCAATCGAGTTAAATATACAAATATTCGGAATCGATGCAACAGGTTGTGTAGAGATAAACAACGACGCCATATCCATAAATCTATACTCGAAGAAAAAGACTCCGGACGAGTGTGGAAATTTTTGAAATCTCTTGGGGTTGGGAAAACGAGTAGGAATTGTCATTCAAGTATTAGTAATATTGATCTAAACGAGCTAAACCAGCATTTTTCCTCATCTTGCACTATTGACAGTGCCACAAAACAAAAGACAAAAAATCAAATTTTAGCTTTACCAACCTCTGATGATCCCGCTTTTATTTTTAGTCAAATCGACTGCAGTGATGTTAGGAGAAGTATTATGGAAGTCAATTCTGATGCTGTTGGTTCAGACTGCATTTGTCGTAAAATGATCACTCCCATCCTTGATTTTCTAGTTCCAGTCATTGTGTCTATCTTTAATCATTCTATCAACACCGGTCTTTTCCCTTTTTCCTGGAAAGATGCACAGATAACTCCTCTTCCTAAAAAGTCGAATCCATCCCTTTTCTCCGACTATCGACCTATTTCCATTCTTCCATTCCTGTCTAAAGTTTTTGAACGAATTGTTCATAAACAACTGACATTTTTCCTGTCCAAATGCAACCTTTTGAATCCATTTCAATCCGGTTTCCGTTCCGGTCATAGTACGACTACTGCTTTAGTAAAATAACTGATGATATCCGTTTTGGTATGGATAACCAGTGTAACAGTGTTGACTTTACTGGATTTCAGTAATGCTTTTAATAATGTCGACTACGAGTTGCTTTTAGCAATTCTAATTTCTCTTAACATATCTCCTGCGGTCGTTGACTGGTTTCACAGTTACTTGCATGGGCGCCGGCAACGTATTCGGATCGATGAAAAGTACTCACACTGGTGTTCGATAAATGCCGGGGTACCGCAAGGTGGCGTGTTATCTCCTCTTCTTTTCTTAATCTTTATAAGTTCCATGACTCACCATTTATCTTCTCTCTACCACCTGTACGCTGATGATGTCCAAATTTACGGTCAATCAAAATTACAGGATTTATCCAAAACAATCAATACACTAAATAAAGATTTAGATACCATTGTACAGTGGAGCAATTCTCATGGACTAAAGGTAAATCCTTCTAAAACACAAGCCATTATTATAGGAAGTCAAAGGATTGTTTCACGAATCGATTGGACTTCTCTTCCCTGTATTGTTTTTGACGGCGTTCAATTACAATATAGTGACACGGTTAAAACCTAGGTGTTGTATTTGATAAGTTTCTGTCTTGGGTTCCTCAGATTAGTGAAGTGAGCGGGAAGATGTTTGCGGCTGTTAATTCTCTCCGGAGATTGAGAAACTTTTTACCCATACCGACTAAAATTGCACTCGCGGAATCTCTCCTTTTACCAATTCTTGATTATGCTGATGCATGTTACTTAGACTTAAGTATGGAGCATATAAATAAACTTGAGCGCCTTCAAAATCTGTGTATACGGTTCATATTTGGCCTTCGTAAATATGACCATGTTTCTGAATTTCGAAATAAGCTCGAGTGGCTCCCAATTCGTTTTCGCAGGAATACTCATCTTTTATCACTTTTGTTTTCTGTTCTATTCAATCCGACCACTCCCTTTTATCTAAAAGAGCGGTTTGAGTATCTCTGTGACTTTCACCCTGATCGTTCTCTCCGCTCTGATGACAATTTAATACTCAGAAATCCTTCTCACAGCACTTCTTTTTACTCTAAATCCTTTTCCGTTGAAGCTGTTCGGCTTTGGAACTCTCTTCCAGTTCATATTAAGCGAGCACAATCATTACCTGTTTTCAAGCGCCTGTTAAAAAAATACTTTGTGCCTCCTTAATCTTTGTTTCCTTTTCCTTAATGTCGTTGACTTGTATCTCTGTAATAGTATGTACGTGTATATGTATTTCATATATTCATATTATGTATATTTTTGTATTTATTTTATTGCAAATCATGTGTATGTATTATATGTTCACTTCACTTTATATTATGTGTACACCCGAACCCGATACTTATCATATTTCCTTTTTCTTTCTGGGTTGCCTGGAAGAAATCGCTTCTTAGCGATAAGGCCGCCTATTGTACTTTTTGTTTTTTGTTTCCTTATAATCTTTGTATGTTAAATCCGTGTGTGTACAATTAAAGTATATTTCATTCATTCATGTTAGATTCTCAGCGTCATGCGACTCAAAGAGCTTCTGAGACCTATACGCAGACTCAAGCCCGTAGGACCTTAGATGCTGAGCGCCACGCATCTCAAAGGGCCTCTGAGACGTTTACACAGAGTCAAGCCCGTCAGGCCCTAGATGCTGAACGCCACGCATCTCAAAGGGCCTCTGAGACGTTTACGCAGACTCAGGCCCGTCAGACCCTGGATGCTGAACGCCACGCATCTCAAAGGGCCTCTGAGACGTTTACGCAGACTCAGGCCCGTCAGACCCTGGATGCTGAACGCCACGCATCTCAAAGAGCTGCTGAGACAGTGGAACAGACTCAGACACGTCGAGTTTTAGATGCCGAACGTCACGCGCAATTGATTGCGGCAGAGACTGACGAAGATTCACAAAGACGACGTCTTTTAAATGCTGAACGGCAGTCAGAAAGAAGACGTGCGTTTTCAATGAGTACGTGGGAGGCATTTAATGGTGCCGCTTTTGAGTATGACCCTTTGATCGACTATGTTAATCACCGATTGGTTATCATTGGGAGAATGGATAAAAATGCAGATATTGTGAAGCACTGAAATGGAAAGAAGAAACTCCAGGTATGTGCTGTTCTGGTGGAAAGGTTAAAATTCCATTACTTGGCGAGCCAGAGGAACCTCTTAAATCTTTACTTTTATACGACAGTAACGAATCGCGCCGGTTTTAAGCAGGATTAGAAAGTATAATTCTTGCTTTCAGATGACGTCATTTGGTGTAGATAAGGAGGTCGTAATGCCTGGATTTTCACCTACTTTTACCATCCAAGGACAGGTGTATCACAGGATTGGTTCCTTACTTCCCGCAAATAATGAACAACCAAAGTTTTTGCAACTTTATTTCATGGGCGATGAAAAACGAAGCTGATCGCAGGTGTCAAAATATACAAGGAATCGAAAGGGATACTGTTTTAAAAATCCAGAGAATGTTGCATGAACATAATCGCCTTATCAATACTTTCAAAACAGCACTAGAAAGAATGCCGGGAGAGGATTATAGGTTGGTGATGCACCCCGATCGCACACCAAGTGGGGAACATGAAAGGCGGTATAATGCACCGTTAATAAATGAAGTCGCAGCCTTGGTTACAGGCGAACAGTTTGCTTTCCGTGATATAGTTTTACAGGCCCGAGATGACACATTAACCAGGGTGCCTGATACTCATAAATTTTATGATGCGTTGCAATATCCGATCATATTTAGTAAGGGACAAGAGGGTACCACTTTCAAGTTCCTCAAATTAATCCTGTAACAGGTCTTCCTTGCATAACAAAAAGGTTTCATGCATGGATTTTTATGCCTACAACATGATTATACGAGAAAACAACTTTAACATTGTACAAAGATGCAAGCAATATCCGATCATATTTAGTAAGGGACAAGAGGGTACCACTTTCAAGTTCCTCAAATTAATCCTGTAACAGGTCTTCCCTTGCATAACAAAAAGGTTTCATGCATGGATTTTTATGCCTACAACATGATTATACGAGAAAACAACTTTAACATTGTACAAAGATGCAAGCAACTGGCCAATCAGTTTTACGTTGACATGTACGTTAAAGTTGAAAGCGAGAGGTTACGGTACATATCATTAAATCAAACTAAACTAAGAGCAGAGAATTACATCCATCTTCAAGACGCTGTGGCAAATGACGCTAATTTAAATCCAAATAACTTAGGTCGTATGGTCATTTTACCATCTTCATTTGTAAATAGCCCGCGGTACTTACACGAATATACTCAGGACGCGTTTGTTTATGTGCGTACACATGGTCGCCCTGACTTATTCGTCACCTTTACTTGCAACCCAGCCTGGCCCGAAATAGTCAATCAGTTGATGCCGGGGCAAAGCGCAATAGATAGACATGATGTAGTCGCAAGAGTTTTAGACTAAAAGTTAAAAACTAATGGATGTGATTAATAAAGGCCGAGTGTTCAGAGAAGCGCGCTGCTTTATGTACTCTGTCGAATGTCAGAAACGTGGACTGCCACATGTCCATATATTATTGTGGTTAAAAGATAAGTTACGACCCGATCAAATAGATAACATAATCAGCGCTGAAATACCGGATCCTAACATTAACAAGACTCTCCATGACATTATTGTAAAAAATATGATTCACGGTCCATGCGGACCCGAAAATCCACAGTGCCACTGCATGAAAGACGGAAAATGCACAAAAAAATTTCCTCGCAAGTTAGTGAAAGAGACCGTTCACAACGACCACGGATACCCGCAGTATCGTAGAAGAGCGCCAGCAGACGGAGGTCGAACAGCAACCGTGAAGCTCCGAAATGGTAGCTACGTTACGGTTGATAATAGTTGGGTAGTCCTCTATTCACCAATTTTATCAAAAATGTTTAACGCCCACATTAATGTTGAGGCATGCAGTTCAGTACGCGCCATCAAATATATTTGCAAATATATAAACAAGGGTAGTGATCAAGATATTTTCAATTTTAGAAATACTGATCTTGCGAATCCCGTAGATGAGGTACAAACTTATCAGTCTGGTCGGTATGTCAGCAGCAACGAAGCCGTGTGGCGTCTGTTAGCATTTCCGTTGCACGAAAGGCATCCCACCGTGACACATCTCAGCGTGCATTTAGAAAATGGTGAACGCGTTTATTTTAATGAACACAATTTCCACGAACGAATAACTACTCCGCCAAAACCACACTCACTGCTTTTTGATCTTTGTATCAGAGATGAGTTTGCAAAAACTCTTCTTTATGTCGAGGTGCCGAGGTATTATACTTGGGATGCAAGTAGGAAAACTTGGAAACGCCGCATTCAAGGTACTTCAGTTCACGATTGGCCTGGCGTCAAATCTGGAGATGCTTTAGGACGAGTTTATACAGTTCATGTTAGTAACATGGAATGTTTTTGTCTACGCATGCTTTTACACCATGTGCGCGGACCTACCTCTTTCTATGATCTAAAAAAATACAACACACAAGATTATCCTACATTTCGAGAGGCATGTGAGGCAAGAGGATTACTGGAGAATGACAACCATTGGGATGTGACACTGGAAGAAGCTGCTCAATGTAGATCAGCAGGCAAGATGAGAGAGCTATTTGCTGTATTAGTAGCGACATGTGGTCTTTCAAATCCTCAACAATTGTGGGATAAATACAAAATGATATGACCGACGATATATTGCACAGATTACAAGAGCAAAATCCCAATGTCACGTACAGTGATTTAATTTACAATGAGGGTCTGACAAAATTGAAGACCAGGTTAAAACAATTTCTAGAAAGGATTTATCAGATTATGGAATGATCAGACCACAGAGAACCGAGGAAATCAGTAGCGATTTAATACGGGAACTAGATTACGATACTGCTTCCTTACAACAACAATTGACAGAGTCTGTTCCACGTTTGATCCCAGAACAAAGGTTAGTATTTGACAATGTTTTAAAAAATCGAAGATGGCGAAGGTGGTTTGTTATTTTGGATGCTCCCGGAGGCACGGGAAAACCTTTCTTTTAAACTTGCTTTTAGCGCAAATCCGAAAAGATAAAGGAATTGCTGTAGCAGTTGCCTCTTCCGGAATAGCCGCCACTCTGCTCAATGGTGGTCGAACGGCACATTCGGTGCTTAAACTGCCATTAAACTTAGCCCATGAAGAAATGCCAGTCTGTAATATAAGTAAAAACAGCGAGCGTGGACGTATGTTGCAGCAATGTAAATTATTAGTTTGGGATGAGTGTACTATGTCCCATAAAAGAGCAATTGAAGCTCTAGATCGGACTTTGAAAGACATCAAGAGTAATCCAAATATCATGGGGGGGATGGTGGTACTTTTAGCGGGGATTTTAGACAGACTTTGCCGGTTATCACTAAAGGCACCCCTGCAGATGAAATAAATGCGTGTTTAAAAGCGTCAACGTTATGGGTGCACGTAAAAACGTTTAGTCTGTCTACAAATATGAGAGTGCAACTACACAATGATGTACAATCTGGACAATATGCTGCTGCTCTTCTTAAAATTGGAGAAGATCGTATGGCAAAGGATGGTAATGGCATGATTACATTGGATCGTGAATTCTGCAATGTTGTGCATAATCCAGATGATCTAAATAACTTCGTCTATAGCGAACTGCTAACTAATATGAGGAATAGAGACTGGTTATGTGAAAGAGCAATTTTAGCGCCGACGAATGAAATGGTGGGACAGATAAACGAGCAAATTATGTCACGCGTGGAAGGTGATATTGTTGAGTTTCTCTCTGTAGACACTGTAATGGATACTGAACAAGTAACATCATACCCTGTAGAATTTCTTAATTCTTTAGAACTGTCGGGAGTACCTTCACACAAACTGAGGCTGAAAGTAGGCGTTCCTGTCCTTTTAATGCGGAATTTAGATGCACCAAGACTGTGTAATGGCACACGGTTGCAAGTGACACACCTCGGTCGCAATATTGTAAAAGCAATCATTATGACTGGAATGGCAAAAGGAGAGAACGTTTTAATCCCCCGTATACCCATAATTCCGACAGATTTGCCATTCCAGTTTAAGAGATTACAGTTTCCGCTGAAAATCGCATTCGCTATGACGATAAATAAAGCTCAGGGGCCAACATTAAAAGTAGCCGGCATTAATTTAGAAAAGAGTTGTTTTTCTCACGGACAATTATACGTGGCTTGCTCACGTGTTTCAAGTCCACAGAATCTCCATGTGTTGGCCAGAGAGGGAAAACAAAGAACATAGTTTACAAAATGTACTACAGTAATAAGGCCTCTTATTTTTAGCTTCCTACATTATTATACTACTTACATTAAGTTAGTACTTCCTACGCAGACGATGTTACGGATGTCACACTGTCTAACATCGGGGGTTGGCAGGTAGGTAGTTAGTAGTATTTTAAACCGATTTACATTATTTACTTTTTATATTTACTAAGGAAACATTCGGAGCTATCCATTATGTAGCTTAGGTTGCTTTTGAACAAATTTTGATGTGAAGTTGAGGACTGGAACACGATAGTGGGACATTGTTGCAGGGGGACTTATAGCCGGGAGAAAACCAAAAAAACTTATGCGGACGAAGTCGCGGGTAAAAGCTAGTTATTTGCATATTAAATAATGACTAACTTGGAAGTAGGGCGCGACGTCGGGCGACAGCGGCAGCAGCTGCACGTGCAGCGGCTGCGGGCACTCGTTGTGTGCGCGCAGCTCCACCGTGCGCCACGCGGCCGCACCCTCGCCGCCCGCCGCCTCCTCCGCCGTCACGAAGCTGCGGGCATGCCAGGGAGCGTCAGCTGCTGCTGGTGTACGATGATGCGATACACGTATCTTGAAGGTAGGGAACGTAATATATCACCTTCAAGACCAACAACGTACGGACAATTTTAATCTCTCTCTCTCCTCGCAACTGTCCATAGAGTGAAAATTTTGAAAACCAATTAAACATATAAAGACAGCAACATCATGTGCCTCGTAGTGTTATCGCATCTCGAACACTTACACGAACACCGCGCACACTTCTGCATGCTTGTGGACACGAAGATAACCAATGCTATGTCGTTTACTGAATCTATTGTTAGTGTCTGTTTTTAAGAAACAGTTAATGTTTGTTTCAGTCAGTTATATTATAGAGTTCCTCGGTGTTAAAAAATAATTGAAACACGTGCGGTGAGTGTCCTCGCACTCACAAAAGTAAGGAGTAAAAAGAAAGTACGACGAGCCCCGCACTAAATTATTAACCAATAATAAGGGAAAATGGTATGTGTGCACTCACTGCAGGGTGTCGGGGTGCAGGCGCAGCGTGCCGGGCAGCAGGCGCAGCGTGCCGGGCAGCAGGCGCAGCGTGCCGGGCAGCAGGCGCAGCGTGCCGGGCAGCAGGCGCAGCGTGCCGGGCAGCAGGCGCAGCGAGTAGGGCAGCTGGGCGCGGCCCAGCCGCACGCAGCCCGCGCAGCGCAGCTCGCCCCCCGCCTGCCCCGCCGCACCGCCCGCACTCGCCCACAACTCTTCGTCTGCCGCACACAGTAACATGTTTCAATTCACAATGAATGAAAGAATATTACTCAATTGCATTATATAATGGAAAAGATTACAGGTTTGTATTTAGTGAATGAGAAAACTTATGTTAATTTTTCTTAACTTACAGTTAAGTGTTAACTTTGCAACTTCGGTAAAGTCCTGCAGCGGCTCGAGTTGTGAGCGGAGTAGCGTCAAGTGTGTTCCGGACGCTCCGATCGGCGTGTCTCCGCCTGAAACCAAATTGTAAAGTTATGGTTTAGCGATATCAAGACGCTGAGAAGTTGAGTAAGTACTTATGTAAGAGCATTTGGTGGTGGCGGTATAGGAGAATCTATTACTCCATAATAGACAGAAACGTAAGCGCGGCCAGCGGGCGTAAACTCGCACGTACCGTTGTGAAGGTGCGCAAGCGCGGCCACGGCGCACGGCTCCGGCGGCACGCGCGGCGCCGCCACGCAGCGCGCGTCGCGCACCGCGGCCTCCAGCTGCACGGCCGTGCGCGCGCTGTTTGCTGCCCGCAAACTCACCTGCCGACATAAACACATACTTGTGTTTATTATGAAAAGTATGCTCTCTCGACCGTATGAGTTCTTCGCATGGGGATCACAGTTGAGTCTTCTGGTGTGTCGGGAGATCCCGTAACGCTCAGCTATCGTTGTATGTCAACGTCTACATGTAAACATTAAATCAATATTAAATTTGAAAATTAACAATGCGGGCGACGAGTACCGTGAGCGGCGGGTCGCCGGTGCCGCGCGCGCGCATGCGCAGCTGCAGGGGCTCCGCGTGCTCGCCGGCCTCCGCCGCGCGCGCCTCCACGCACAGCACCAGCGCGCCGCCCGGCACGTTCGCCTTCACCCTGCGCACACCGCGCACTCGTTATTATGTCGATTTATGTAAGGAACTTATCGAGAACAGACGAAACTAAACATAAAACGTTTAACAGTTTTTGTAAAACGCCGAACGCTATGAAGTAACTGTTACTAACATCATAGTGCTTTTTCGTATAAAAAACCTCTGTTAGATCTACAGTTTATACTAATGTTAACCGCCGATTTAGAATGTATACAATAAACTTAACATTATGTACATGTACTCTTACCTGTTCCATGTTACAGTCACTAATTAAAGTATTATTGTTCCAGAATCATCCGCTCCTCTTCCCAAATGTAGCGAAATCGATTTACACATAGCCACACGCACGCACGAACACAAGCTCGTAAGCACACACATACACACACACCAACACACCTCACGTAGGCGGTGAGCGGGCGATGTGGAGGGGCGGGCGGCGCCAGGTGCAGGCGCACGATGTCGCGCGCTGTACGCGGCGGAATGCTCCAGGCGGCGCGCGGCGCGCTGCTGCCACCGTCCGGCAATTGCAGCCCCAGCCATGCACCCGACGAATACACCGAGCTCACCTACAACCGCAATATATATTTCTTTAAGATAGCGATTTAATTGTTACCACGCATAGCAAGCGGCCCGGCGAGCGCAGTGCCGGTATCCAGCTGCGCACAAGTAACGCTGCTCCCCATCACTATACTATGAGAATTAGGTTGCAAATTCTGATGAATGTTCCGCTAACTGTCGCTCGCCAAAGCCTCATTTGTTAGCTGTCGGGCACGTGCAAACCAAGTTTGTGTTTGAAGAAGATGGTATATATACATACAATCTATAAATTATATTGACTGTTTATAATTAACCAAGTTTTAAGGTCATCCGCAAAGTCATTTAATAGTGTAAAGAACACTATGGGCCCTAATTGAGACCCCTGCTTATGCCGGTGATACGCCAGATGGTAACATGAGCTCACTGAATTCATGACCAGCAACTAAAACTTTTTACTACGAAACTAAGGAAGCAATTTACTGCAAATGCCAGAAGAATGTGGCAAATTTGTCAACATATTGTGGTTAACCTTATCTAAAGCTTTACTAATGTACTGTATAAATTGCGTCTGTTTTTAACCATCAAAAGCGATAATTAAGTAGTTACTATAGAGCATAAGGTTCGATTGGGTTGACTCGCCTCGCTTCTCTGGAAAACATTATAACGATTGTTTAGCGATAGTTTTCAGTATGTAGATGAGACTGGACAAATCTGTAATTAAAACACTAAAGCTAAGCACGATAAAGGCGAAATAAGTTTAAAGCCTTAAATAATAAAAATAATGTAAAGATCATTCACGCACGTCATCCAGTCTAGCTAGGATTCCTTATGTCTTCGTAACTGAATAGTTACATATATAAATATTCATGACTGAGTTACAAACATGAATAAATGTTGCCCCTTACCGAACCTGCAACCCTCAGCTTCGATTTAATCTAACGACTATCTAACCTTTCTTTATATTGTGATAGAAACGAAGTAGTATTACCTGTATGGTGTAGTCGGTAGGGTTGTACAGGGTGAGCATGGGCTCAACGGAAGCATTGACAGGCACCCGCACTCCGACGAGTGGCCACACGTCGTACTCGCTGGCCACACCCACGGCGGACACCTGAACAACCAATTGATACAAGCATTATCAGCAAAAATTTCGCATTTACTGCCTCAAAACTTGATAATAGACAATGATACCAGATATGTGCAAGCGGGTATGCATTACCGCACGAATAAAATACAGGATGAACATAGTAATATTAGTTACCGGGTACTTGTGCACGCCGAGCGAGGTGTGTATGTAGAGGTGCGCGGCGGCGGGGCCCTCGCGCCGCCCGAGGTACACCACGGTGAAGGTCGTGTTGCCGCGCGGCGCCAGCGTCTGCACAAGCACCGCGTTACTGCCACTGCTACTGCCACCCGCGGACGCTTACAGCCCACACCCCGTCACACAAACGGCATCATTCAACCTCACCTTACAGTACTCTCGCCACAACAATCTTTCCATATTTTACAATATTAGCGCGGCTCATAGCCAGTTAATTATCCAAGTTGTCTAAAGTCAGCAGTGGTACAGACAAATAATACACACAAATCATTCAAACTCAAATAGCATTACACTTATTTCTAAGATAAACTAAACACTAATACGTTTGTTCACGGTACAAATCGACTATCTTACAAGTTTGAATAGAAAACAATTTTAACTTAACAATAAAATTTCTATTGCATCAACATGTTAAGAAATAAACTAGACCGGGATTAATTACCGGTCCAATTTTAATAAATAAACTGTTTGTTTTTTTAGAAAGAAAGTTCTTTTTACTTTTAAGAATATTGTCTGTAAATCGTCGTGAACCTCATTCACGTTATTATAATTCCAATTACAAATTGTACGTCACGTCGTATAGACGCTGACAGAGGCAATCGATGTAAGTTAAGTCTCATTGATGACTCTTAGAATATCTATAAATATTTTCGTATGCATAAATAGCGAACTCGTATAAGGGATTTTTCACTTTGTATTGATAATGATTCGGATTAGGTTACCCGGTCGCACGGGAATGTTTCCCACTGATTACCTAAGCGGCCATGTTCCCCCTTCATTGATCACCCCTTGAATTGAAGTTTTGTGTATTTTTGAACGATGAGTGAAGTAAAGGAATCATCGTCAGACGGACAAAACACATTAATCTATATAACTAAATTATTTAATTTTATACATATAAGTATAAAATTATTTATTTCGTATCATTGTACTGTATTTGTTATATGTAAGTGTATATAAAATATTAAAACTATATATAAAATATTAAAACTATATATAATCCTAAAGTGTAGACAGTTATAAAACAAAATCAAAGTTAACAACGGTTATTTACTAATATGTTTTTTATGTTTTTCTATAAAAATAATCTTAATACGTGGCCTTGCCATATAGACTATATCAGTCATGAATCAAAAAAAGTGTTCTGGAACGTTCTGTGCGGCAGTCGTATCGGGCTGGCGGCTGGCGGCTGGCGGCGGCGGCTGGCGGTGGTAGCGACGCAGGAAAAGTTCGAGCTTGACTCGCGCCACTCGACGTCAAAATGCGAACTTTTCCCGCGCCCCTGCGCGCCGCTTGACGCACTCCTCCTCCTCTTGCATATTCCTTGATTTATTCATTACACACATTACCATGTCCGTACCTTACAATATCTGTACGCCTTAATAAATGCTTTAGTATCACCGCTCTCTGTATCCTGTTTTTAAAGTAGAATTCTCTAAGTACCCCACAGCCGGTCAAAGACCTCCTTCTCAAATATATGAGAGGGTTTTGGAACCGGGAAGAGCCCGACACGCTGCTCCAGTGCGGGTTGGCGGGCTTCACACGTCATTAAAAATGATAACCAAGGTCAATCTTAAAATACAAATAAATGAAACTCAAGGTCATAAAATTAAACATAATTAGACATTTAAAAAAAATTACATCGATTTTAGTTATTATCTATTTAGCACATAGTGGAAAAATAACGTTGACGTTCGAGGTTTGCGTGACTGTTTAGCGTGAGCAATTTTATTTCCTCTGTTCCTTAATTTGTAGATCGTGCATCCTATGAAATTAACATATAGGGTTTATCTTAATAAATCATAACATGCACAAATTTATGCATGTTTCAGTCCACATTCGCCAAGGTATATCCAGTTTTCTTGTTCTGGCATCTCCGTGGTAATTTCCTTCTTATAATGGATATTTTCGGATTACCACTAGGATGTTTGTTTACATGCACGCGTGAGGTGTGGGTATTGTGTCCAGTCATCAAATCTTATTAAGACATATTAATTAGTCGCTGTTGTTATTTTATGCTAAACTAAACTTATTCATGAGCTTAAGAAAAGTACAAAATTCCTTTCAGCTTTCCTACATACTGCCGTCCCCCTCCGTCCCGAGTGCAAGCAATCGCTAGATAACGTTATTTAGGTCAACCAGCGAAACATACATTACACACAGTATATTACATCATTGCTATTCTAGGATTAAGCCTAAATGTTGTCTTCAAAGTAGGTTAGGTGCTGCTAAACAAACCTACTTTGGCAAAGTAGGTAACCAGTCGAAGTAATGATAGAATCCAATTTTATGTCGGATTTAAGACTTTTAACGAAAACCCTTTTATCTACGACTATAGTTTTTCTTCTTTTTTTAAATATTTTTAGTTACTGTAGTAAATGTTGAGGGTGAAGGATTTATTAAATGCGGAAACTACAGAGACGCCATGGTCAGTCATCGCGTATCAATGTTTACGTGTCCACTTCCCCCACTGTACCGATTGTGCAAGGCACGATAACATTTGTATTGCGTCACTTTTATCATCTATCGGAAAGAAAAATATAGAAAAGAAAAATGTCAAATGTTTATATATATAAAATTTGGAGTTACAATATTTAAAGAGCTAGTGCGCGTGTGATGCGGCATATCTGGTTTGCCCGCACCCCCCCATGAAGTCTCACGAAGTTGTTGCGCAGCCCGCGGTAGGCGCCCGCGACCGATTCCGAGCCGGACAATCTCCCGCCGCGCGCATTGATAACATTGTCCGTGAACATTTCGATATCATTATAATGAAGGTCAAATATAGCACCAGCGCTGACCTAATTATTGTCCTGGTACATCTTACCGAACCAGAAAGAATTCTCATAGCATTGCCGGGGTGCTCGTATGACACGATGTAATAGCTATCCATTCAACAGGCAAATCAGTTTAGTAGCTTCATGTCGCGCTGGACCGTGATTTCAACCTGATCGCTAACCCATACGTCGGAAACGTTACACCTACAAAATGCTTAGAAGCTACAGACGAAGGATTTAACAATGTGATTATCGGTGTTTCACTCTAACCTCTTGGACACGAAGCAAAAATAATATATGTTAGCTTGCAGTCGGTAACAGCTGGCGAGTCGCGAACTGAAACACATATAGCGGTCCGTGTTAGTGGAGCATTACGGCCACGGCAGGCTTTTAGTTGACAAGCAGAACTGGTCATCTGGTCAGGACCTGTCCTGGCCTGACCTGGTATAGTGCGCGCTTAAATATTAGCGCAAACTTCTCGTCTCGACCTTTACGTATCCGATGTAACGCTTATGCAATACAATCGGAACAAGTGTCAGATGGAGAACCACGGACCAAACCAAACGAGTATGTTGAATGCCTTGAAAATTAAAAAAAAAAACCTAATTGGTGTTTTTGTGTTTCAAGTTTTTGTTCATCAACGAACGACGAAAAGTTATTCTAATATAAATTTATTAGAGGTAATTTTTAAGAAGGAAATTTATAAGAAGGTAAATAAATTTCATAAATCGATGAACTGCTAGAGTAAATAAATAATGTGAAACTTAGACGCGCGCTGTCCTTGCGCCTCCGTTATCACTTCCTTACGTAAGACGCGTTTACTGTTTGTTGACAGTGACAATCGACGGCGTTGAACATTGCCTAAAAAAAACAAGGTTAAGTGCCTAGTTATTATTTAAATCCACGTTTTACTGCGACTCTCTTTACGTCAAGTGCTTTATGTTACTGATCATGGTTCGCAAGACTGCAGTACTGTGCGAATGTTGACCGTACCGTCATTCACCAGAAGCTGCTGCGGTCCTCCTGCACTAGCAGAACCTCCGACACCTTAAACGCTGAAGTCCTTCACCGATCCGGGTGTTCAGGATGTGGCATATATACCTACATCTAGTAAATTGTATAAGAATATCGCTCCCGGCCCGCAACGAGACTCGTAGTGGCGGCGATGAGGCTCGCTTTCCGCCACCCTCTACCGAAGAGGCGAAGAGCCTTTTCAGGTTCGCTTCGTGTCTAATCGATACCCGTAGTCTCTGCCCACCCCTTAGGGCTTGTATATACTCACAACACGAAATGGTGTGGCGGAACAAACTACAAAATGTGACGTTACCATATTACGCAATTACTGCATAACGTAAATGTTATTGTCTATTTTTAAAACTCGGTCTCGGATAGCGACCGCCGTGGAATCCGGTGCGGTTCGCCGCCGGGGCAACGATCGCTGAAAGTTTTCCGCCTTACGAACAAACACGCGCCGCCCCATCGCCTGCGCTCGCAGGCTGCATTTCTATTAATAAGCCACATTCTTTTAACTACCACAGTGAGTTGTGTTCGTGAGACGGCCAATAAAGTCCACGAGCAAACGCTGCGCTGTCTAATTCTCAGCAAGTCTATGACGATCAATTTGGCAAATAGGAGGACGGTATCGCCGAAACGCACCGCGCGCACATTATTACGACACGCCTCGATCACAACCGATGAAATGACGAGTTGGCGACGAAGTAAATAAAAAAAAATATCTTTGTAATCCTATGGGATAATTCGTCAAGTACTTTAAGTACAGTAATTTACAAATAATGTTAAACTAACACCACTCGTAAACACAACATAAATATACAGTCTGGATTCCCAACAACATAGTACAAGATGATGTTGGCAGTTAGCCGCCGCTTTCTATAAGGAGCCTATCGAACTAATTCAAATAAAATCATTTATTCATCGACACAAATTCCAGAAATATAAATTTAACAGAGTGAAACGTAATTTTTTAAATCTAAACTCATTTCGTAATGTGATTGGCAACAGGGGAAAGAAACTCCGCAACGTGTCCGGGGATACCCACGCAGTTTCTTTCCGCTGTTGATTTTCGCTATTTTTTATTCAAAATATTTTTTTTTAATAGTGCAACATTACAAGTAACTAAATTATTAGAAACCGCTTCGGAGCGATCCCCTCATTCTCAGAGGTTACTATCATGATCCATGTATTCCGTTATATCATAATAACCCTTTTTATAAAGTCTTGAAACCTATTAATAGGTAGACTTCACACTTAGGTGACATTTTGTTGAACTACTGGTAGTGAACTGGTATTAAAAGCTGGTGTCTGCCCTAGTATTGTCATGAATATCACTATTTTTATTAAATATATTAATTTTAAGTACATTCATTACATCATATGTTACGATGTATATCTATAGAAGCCAAAGTTAGAATATTCATTTATATTCTATTTCTATTAGTTGGTAGCAAGTTTGGATATGTTAAAGCCTTAAAAAAAAGTAAAGTGCCAGACTATAAGTGCCCACTGCTGGGCAAAGGCCTCCTTCACAAATGCGAGTATCAGAGAGGGTTTAGGTGCCGGAAAGGGCCCGCCACGCTGCTCCAGTGCGGGTTGGCGGGCTTCACATATCCTCGAAATAAAAAAATATTATTTTTTTATTTCTCAGACATGTAAGTTTCCTGTCGATGTTTTCCTTCACCGCTGAGCACGTGGTAAATACAGCACTTAACAACTGCTATTAACCTTTTTAGTGGTGCCGGCACCGGGGATCGAACCCAGGTCACTCGCCCTCTATGAAACTACAGTCAGCGCTCTGACCACTAGGCTACCACGGCTCTATTAAGCTTTGCACAAAGTTATTCTAAGAAAAACAGTGGTATCCACAAAGCATATCTCCTTATAAGTACTTTGGTATCTAAATGTTTAAGATTAGGTGGAGTAAACTTTATACAGTTACTAAAGAAGTGTCATTCGACGGCATATAATACTAAATAAATATCATTATTATCCCCTACTAAGTGAGGTAAGGCATTTCCGTAAGTGACAAATAGAAATCAGCTGAGAGCCGAGTGGGGCGGAACGCTCGTCGATACCGTCGATGCCGTGAATTCCTTTACTAAAATACTAGATAATAAGCTTAAGCGCTATGCTTCTTATACCATAACGATTTATTTTCCTGATAAATGTTTCATGGTACACACAATCGAGTGCCATGAAGAGGAGATCACAAAATTGGTTTGCCAAGGCATCCTGTGAACTATCCCAGACCTAAAATATATGCTTAATCTGCTAGTAGCAGCAGTTGAAGGGCGGCCCCGCTTCAGCTTTTGGTGTAACAGATTATTTAGATGGAAATATCTTAGTAATTGATCCAAAATAAGTAGCATTTGCATAAATACAAGAAAACATTAACCAAAATAAATTATTTAAAAAGTTTACTAATGATGGTTGTTCAAAAATTGGTTTAAAGTTAGTGGGGTCCAGATTTAAATAAGGGTTTCTTCAAGTGGATTTAGTATTTGATTCGTAAATAAAATACATTCAATACCACAATTAAAAACAAATGAATATTCTTTATGGTTTGAGAGAAATGGCAAAAGTTAACGATGACTGTATGTGGTTAAATACAAATGGCATAAAATACCTAAATATTCGACATGTAATAATAATGAGGCTCAGCATACCTGTCGAGGGTCCCAACTAAGAATCACAGTCCAAGGCAATATTTGGGCAGTACACAATTTTTTTAAGTATTGTGTCCACCCTCTGATTCATTCTTCTAATGTTGCCACATAAAAGTCAACAGGGTTAGGATGATGAGCGAGTATGTGCTCCCATCGCCGGGCGAGCAAGAGCCACTATATATATTATGCATAAGTCCAGCGAGGCTCTACAGACACAGTACTGTGATATCTGGTAAATCAATGACATATATCTAAGCCCATCATATCGATCATTGGATAAAACAAAGGTCTCACCTGATTTGGAGCACAAAAATAAATATCTCTCTCAAGTTTTAATTCAAGAAAAAGAAATGAGTTACTTGAGCAATTGAATGTCGAATATGTTTGTATGTGCTTCTTAATTGATACTTTTCAAGAAGCTAAAACTTCCCTCATACTTGCATTCAGTAACTTCATAAAATTAAGACATTTTTTAACAATGAGCTACAAAACAATCCGGTCATAACTTCCGAATACACCCGAACCCAACACAACTAGACCCGAAAACCAATAATTTGTGTTCTTTCCACAAATAATGGTTTCGGCTGGGATTTGAACCAAGGACCCAGTCCGATACGCTAAACACTGAGCCACGCGGTACAATAACATATGCTCGTAGAATGAACTATACAAACACGTATGTAGTTGCGTCAGCGTTTAACATATTCATGTGTATAAGGTCACCTTGGACTCGAAGAAGGAGGCGTGGAAGTCGGGCGTGGTGCCGGCTACGGAGGCGAGGTGCAGCGTGGCGTTGCCGGTGTTGGTGAGCGTGACGGAGCGCGCGTGCGGCGCTGCGAGCGCGGCCTGCCCGAACTGCAACGCCGCCGGCTCCAACAGCAGGCCTTCGGCCAGCGGGCTGCTGCCCGTCGCATCGTCGCCCCACTCCTGCATCGACGTAACTTCCATTAATTTAACGACTGAACGATGCTCTACTGGCCTCGGACAAACATTTCAAAACCCGAGTTTGATCTGCTATGTGGAGTTGGCAATAAGTTTAACAATTTTCGAAACTTATGTATGATTTGTATTGTTGAATTAGATACTAAAATATTCCAACTAAGCTCTGGTGAAAAGTGGGTCCTCCGCGACTCTAGTGGGGGTCGCTGGGGTAGAGAGGAAAGAGCTGCTCTGTCTGCCGAAATGTAGTTGCTAGTGGAGGCATAGACCAGATCCACCGTGGTATGCCGGGAGAGTTAGTGCTGATGAGCATTCAAATTCACGGTATTCCATGGATTTTGGAAGGGTCTGTTACTCACGTGAGATTGGAGCACAGGTAGTAAAAAAAAGGAGAGGGAGAAGAAGTATCCTTTCCCAAGATTGGTCTCAACAGGACAACTAATGACTGTGAGGTTACAGATGTGTGAGAGACCGTTCCTGTTGGCCTACCGGTATGCGGCGAAGGCGATACACCATAGGGCTTTGGTAGTTGCAAACTCGAAATAAGCTTGCCCCGGCAAGGGAGGGTAAACATAAGTTTTTTTTCACATTTCCCCACTGATATAAAAAGGTGTAGCTGAGTAAAAACTAACAGTGTTGACACTGTTTGATATATAAACATACAACTATTCCAATGTGGCATAAGTAATCATGCAATCTTTATTTATCTTCTGAGCTCTAGAGTGAATTTCATCCTTTGTCTGCAAGGGCTGACATTAAATCTGGTTTGCTGGCAAGAAAGAATACTCTCTTTATTTTGTTTCCTTCATTCATAAACTATTTCAAAATATATTTTTTTAATTCAATTTAAGCTTGTTTAAAGGACTTGTGAACATTAAAATCTTCATCAGGACGAAATAGAAAACACAGAGAAGGCTAAACAACTTATAACAAATTTATTACGATCTCAATTCACTGATAAATTATTACAATTTCAATAATTTTAACAATGTCAATATTGTATTATAATAATAAAATTTTGTATTATAATAATTAAATTTTAACTATGTCAATATTGTTAGGTTAGATATAATAGATGGGGAAAAAGGTGCATAGGAACCTCTAGGTTTATTCCTTTAACCATTCATTACATATTAGCTAAATTATTTACTGTTTGTACCATCCATGTGGATGATATTTGGGTGGGATTAATAAATCATAATGAATACTTGATGGATAGAGTATGCATCAAGGATGCAGCACCAGAATTGTACTTAAACTGAACTCAATTTTAATAATAATAATATACAAGTAATAAACTAAGTCCGATGTCCCACAGGATGCATCATGCATTATCCAAGATCATCAGTGATGAGCCTACCTGCCAAATAATAGTGGTGGGGCTTTTTAAGCATCTTTACCATGCACAATTGCAGCATGTGCAGCCTTCTACTTACTTCCTGGCAAAATTGGATGCCATTCCTCATTGCTCTCTCTAACATTCAGTTTTGTGGATTGAAACTGACTTATCGTTAGTACTAACTGGAAGCAAAATGCTCGAAAATGATCATGCTTGGTGCTGCTGGGACCAGCCCATCACCACACATAGAACTATTCTTGTGAACAAACCTTGAAGTTCTATTTTATGGATCAAAGCTGGCTTTTTATAAGTACTCACTGGATGCAAAATGCTCAAAAATGATCATGCCTGTGTCTGCTGGGTCGAGGACGACAGGACTATTCTTGTGTGTGCTGATGGCTGACCAAGCACAGATGAAAATATTTTTGATCAACATTTCCATTCCATGAGTACCACATAAAAGTTAAAATAGATAATAAAATAAAATATCTGGACCAGGCAGGCTCATAAGGTGAATGAAATGCGTTGTGGTATGCCTAACAAAATTATTCCCATAGTCATCTCTACAAATCTGTTAATCCCAGTAAGCCTCATGTAACAACTGTAGCAGCTGGGAAAATGTGAAATGGTTTTGTAAATTTACATAAATGTTACACATTTAAATGAAACTTCCTTTAATGGTTTCTTTCTTTTTACTTTAATTAAATTCATTTAAATATAAGTATAAGTGTTTACATTCACTAACTAAGAAAATTTTAAATAATAAAAGCATAGAAAACTGTTATAATGTAACCATTTACCTGAAAGCTTATCCCTTCTACAAGAGAATCATGTAATGTAACACCTGGAAAGACAAAATTATTTAAAAAGATTTTCCATAGGATTTTATAATTTTAAATGAACATCATACTTGAACAAAATATTTTTTAAAACTTAAGTCTCACAAGTAATAGAATATCCCTTGATTTTTTGCAACTAAAAGGAAGATTGTCAAAAGTTGGTCCTTAGGCGCATTTTTTATATTGATTGCCAATGCATTCCAACAGAACTTTCCCTTGTTTCTATTTCGCTGTGTTATTGTTTGTCCAAATGTATAGGTTCTGCGAGAATAAGATAAAGAAGCCAGGCCCGGTCAAAAATAATACGGTGCCGTTCAATCGCTATTCTAACAAAAAAAACATGCCACTCTTTTTAGAGGGTACATTTTCCGTCTATAGCTAAGCTACCTCTATCATAGAAAATTGCCTTGAATTTATTTTATTATGAGGTTCATATAAAAACGCAATAATTTTTAAAATATGGTAGTCAAATCGATTTTACCATGGCTCTTCCCCAGGGCTGTCAATTTTGTTTTCAGCGATATATCCAACAATGTCAATACGAGAATATAACACCACAAGATTTTTCGATACATTGTAACTTAATTATTTGCAATGAATTAACAAATGTTTATTCACATTTCTGAATTTCGGTTTGATTTAATATTATTTACACAGCAGAGCAAATTCACATGCCCAATTCACTTTCCATTCAACTCAACCAAATTTAACTCCACCACAGACTAAAACCACAGAGTTAAAATGAAACATAGGTTGGTAGAATTTACAGTCAATATCTCTTTGGCACAACCGCAGTATAATAGAATAATATAACAATTCCCGTTTATATTATGGCGTTTCCCCGAGCAAATAACCTTAAGCATTTATTCCCTCTTTGCCGCACCATCCTTCTATATACCATTGTAATAAAACTGCTGGCGTTACCTGTCCACGACCAACATTTTACAAGTATAAATTATATATAGGGCATTAAATAAAACATATACACAAATACTCACAAGACAAGAATTCGGTCTGAGGCAATTTTCGCCTATGACGTGAAAGTCGTGGCTAGGCATAGTACTAGTAAAATATAAACAGCAAAGTAAATCTTTTATCAATTATTAATTTTAGCTAGAAAGAAATATTCACATATAAAACTGAACAATGATTATTTTTGTTTGTAGCTAGGTCCTAGAGGAAGGAACTTCGGTTTGATATACATAGAATATTCTATCTGGTTTCGAACCGGCTTTCTTTGACCATAATGTTTACGGAATTAAGAGTGACTTGTCTCAACATAGTAGCTAAAAAGAAATGCGAATATTGATTACATGAACTCCAGTGTTCCTCCTTATATCTTGATTTCTATATCTAATAATAGTAATACGAGCGCTGTCTCAGGTACTATTACAATAAGTGCAGGTCGTTAACAGCTGGATGAACTTTTATCAGCTATAAACATTCTAGGGTTATTTGAAAAGACCATATTAGATAACCATGAACTTACCAAAATGAAATGGGAAGATGTTTTGTAAAATCCATGAAACAGGATACCTGAGTGAAGTAGAAGCATCATGTGCTTCTGCGTTTCGTTCGGTAGTGAGGTTACCGAAGACCCACTCCCCCGCCCCTCTCAACACCTCATCCTATCTGCCAATCTCCAAATATCCTCAAATACCGACTAGGCACCTGCAGCTCCTCTGGTATTTCAGATGTGAGACGGTAATCACTTACCACCCTTTCCCAAATAAAATGAAAAAAAAAAGAAAACAGGCTGCATTAATAAAAAAACAATTTGCTAATTCTAATGGCAGGATGAACAAAAATGAGATTCCAATAAGTAATAGATGGTTGCTGCTCCAAACGTAGTTATAAAAAGAATTACAATGCCCTTTCGGGCGCAGCTGCCGTAACTGGAAAATATGACGAATCTTTTACCTTCAGCAATTTAAAAAAAACTGCAACTTCTCTGTTCTCGTGCAAAAACTGAAAATTTTGGTCTGAATGATTTGAAGCATCGTTCTCAGCCATCTTATAGCTTAAGCTAATCTAAATATATTTTTTTCATTATTATAATAATTATAATATAGATAATCTGTTTAACCGATTTTATAAAATAATCAATTCATACTTTTTTACTGCCAATGGCCCGACCTCACCGATGTATGGGTTGTACACTACCTCAAATTTTTTATTAAAAAGCCTGCACTACGTAATACTACTACGTTACTATTAAATATAAGGTTGCCGAAACTGACAAATACTTTTTGCCAACACATCTAATGGTTTAAAGTGCTTGTTGTACATCATATAATCGCCCAATACATTAGTGGAATAATTACCAGTGTATGCAGTTTTAAAATACATTTTTATTAAACTGATCGCTAACGCCTCTGTGTAAAGGGAAGGAACTAGATAACTTTGGTAACTTTTTTATTATACTAGATCCTTGAGAAGTTATAGCTTCATTCTAGTTATATATAGTTTATATATATAACAGTCTCTTTCATTTGATATATAGTTCTCCGTTGACTGCATCTTATGCAGTCGGTTTATTTTAGACGATGTAATAAACAATGTTATACGTAGTCGAGACTTCCATTTCATTCTGCTACAATAGTTTTAGTTTAGTATAGTTTTCTAGTAGTGATTAGACTCTCTTTGTATTTTCGTGCAGGGCAGTGTGGAACTCTGGTACGGTTTTTGTAACTAAAGAACAACTAAGACGAGCATCATATAAAAAGTATCCAGGATATGTAGTCTCTACCAATGAAGCTGTAAAGGCCACAAGGATAAAAGCATATCTACCGTGGGGGTTTTAGTCGATCCGGCATCTTTAATGCTGATCCCGACATAAGCAGTCAACAGAGACAGTGACGGGTAGGTGCGAGTACCTTTCCCCCACGTTAAATTAAAAAAAAATCACAAATTATAAAGTATAATGACTATAATGTAGTGCACAAGCGCAGTGAGGTTGATTGGTTGAAATAGAGTTGTCATTTTGACACATGTCAACACAAGTTTGTAATCAATTAAATAGTACTAATCAAACGCAATCAAAGCGAATATAAATAATAACTGATATTAACTATGATATTAATTACTATGATTTTCTGAATCGTAGTCTCTGATCAGACCTTTTTAATTCGTAGTAAATGTTTAAAATGTTTATAATTGTATTGTAAATCAGATTTTATTTTACAATTCTGCCAACAATTGTTGGTAAATAACTACCAAAATTTCGCTGTTGCGAAGAATGATGGAAGATAATTGTATGTACCTACTTTTAATGTGGAGAGATTATCCAGCGATTATATTTTAAAAAGATCGTTGTTGTTAAAATACCATGATTTACATTTATTTATAAGTAATTGTTGTCCATCAGCTAGCGATGGCGATGAAGATTATAACGAAAGCGGTATTGGAGCCGACGACGGTGACCCTGCTGTGGAAGATGGCACTGACGAGGAAGAGCAGCAATTTGATAAATCTTTAACTGCATCACATTCAGTATGAGTTTTTATGTAGTTTGAGTAGTTAAGTGTTAGAATTGTTGTACACACATATTACACAGTGTGAGTACATATTTATAACAAAGAATTCCTATAGACCAGCCTACGCCAACCCTTTTCAACTGTGGACCCCTAAGAGATTCTACTACAATCACTAGGGTGGTTTGTTTGTGCGAAAGCCTTACCAAAAAGGAAAATGGGGTTGTAGTGCTCACATCTACTGAATTATACATAGCTCAAAGTTTCTCAGCGCGGTATGGAAAGGGGTATGCTAGGTGTTTCTCTGCATGATAGAGTCTGCAACAATGATATCGGCAGCAGAACTAAGGTAACCGACATAGCCATAAAGATCAGCAAGCTGAAGTAGCAATGGGCCGGTCACATAATTCGCAGAACTGATAACTGTTGGGGAAAAAAGGTTCTCGAGTGGCAGCCACATACAGGCAAACGCCGTGTAGTACAACCCAACCACCACAACATGGAGTGACGACCTGTGCAGTGTTGCGGGAAGTCGATGGATGCATGTGGCTCAGGACTGAGCTTCATGGCAATCTTTGGGGGAGGCCTATGTCCAGGAGTGGACTTGTGATAAAATCATAAAAATATCATAAATTATGAAAATGGATTTCAGAATAATTTTTACTATTCTATTTGTATAAACTTTTCAAATTTAAGATAAACAGATTTTTGACAGTTTTTTGTACACCAACCCCATTACATAAAAAATAAAACAACTCTAGTTTCTCCAATATAGAGATATTGATAATTTAGTAACGCAATAAGAATTACATTTTATTTACATTGCCGCACATTATTTCATTTCATTTAATTTAAAATATTAACCATGTAACATTTTTTCAACATTAGCTTTTCAAACATATTATACACACTAAAGTCATGAGCACTAATAAACTTGTATGATTTTTTGTTACTAATCTTTTACCCTTTTCCTGGTGTCATTTAAGACTAGATATTCTGCCCATGTCTTTTGTTTAAGTTTTTATATTTTTATATAAGAATAGTGTAGTGTTATATTTGTTGTGAAATTTGCCACAAAGTAGGGCTCAGTGAGCTTTGTTAGTCCCTGACTAACTACCACCATAAAAATATTATGAGTTGTTAGGTTAATAATTTAAAAACAACCAGTAAAAGATTGTTTATATTGAAATTGCTATTTTTACTTTTTAAGGCTTTTCAAAATTACTGATAAAAATGAATGCATTCTTGTTGTTATTGAAATGTATCCATTATTCCCAATAACAATGTTTTTAGTTGTCACCAACTTGCCTGCCAAGTGGAAGTTACAGCAAATCCTCACTAAGTAATACGCCTATGTCCAGCTGTGGATTGATTGATGATGTTATAAATTAAATTGAAATGTAATTTTTGTTCTGAATTTACTATATACTTAAAGGTGAAGGACAACTTTGTGGGCATTTGCCCAGCAGTTGGTCATTTGGTTGTGTAGTAATAATGGACTTCTTTAGGGATAGATAATCTGTCCTTTTTTGTTTGTGGTCTACATAAATGATCTTCCCTATATGAAGGAAAAAATGTCTGAGATAGTTTTGTATGCTGATAATATCTCATTTCTAATCAAAAATAAAACAAAAACAATTTCATGACCCAAGCATATACTGGATTTTGTTTCCAAATGGTTTGCAGCAAACAAAAATTCACTTTTGGACATAGGCAATTAATTGTAGCCTATACAAATAATTGTCCTGAGTGACAATCTGAACCACAATCTGCAGGGCCACTCCCACAACACTTACCGGTGATAAAGACCCTTTTGAAGCTTGGATTGGAATCCCAGTAGATTATTAGGTCTTTAGGTTAATAGAAGGTGATTAGGTCTGCTCAAGTTGTACTGTGTCCTATATCTCTGACAATCTGACATAAGAATAACACCTAGTATGGAAAAGTGAATCATCTTCACTTTGTGTTTACTGCATACACTTGCAGCACTATAGTTCGTCTGCACAGTTCAGTAGCACTGCCGATAGTATTAGAAAGGTGTCAATACAGGCATTAAGTATTCTGTGTTACCTTAATATTTAGGTGAAATAAATACTTCAAAAAGTAGTTTTTCATAGGTATATAGAAGTGATTTGAAAGCATGTGAACTTTGTGGGCAGTACATGGGGCCGGGCCTGGTGGCGGTGAGCGGTCGTTCAGTGCTTGAGGCAGGCTGGCGTGGGCGCGTACCGGTGGCGGCGCACACGGGTGCTGTGTTCCCCGGGGAGACCGTGCCCATGCTGGTGCCCAACCCGCACGACGCTGCACTACTCGCGCAGACCATCCGCCAAGACAAGCTTTTTGGACTGCTGTGCCCCGAGTACGTATATAAACATAATTCTTCAACAAGAACATACCATGTTCCTATTTACTGAGATATCTTAATAATGGAGCAGGCGGGATGGTACACAAAGAGTGCAAGATTATCACATCTTGGATTTGGAAAATTAAGGTTGGTATTTGGAGAAATAAAATGGTATATTCCTACTTACACGCGTTTTGTACCCTACAGGGAAGATCATTTATGTAGACTAAGAATGCAAATGGACCAAGTATCGATCCATTCGGGACACCCATTTTTACCACACGACTGAATGACTACACACCGTTGTAGGTGTGTGTTTATCTTCGCGCTTTGTTATCAGCTAGATGGGTTCGGAAGTACTTATTTTAATTACGACATATCAGTCAAGATAAAGAGGTAGAACAAAAACTAGAAAGAGATTTAAGAGATTTTATATATATGTACATAAATAAGAATTTATCATTTATGTGTCGGGCAGTGAGAGCGGCACGATGGTGTCGGGTTACGGCGTGTTGTGCGAGGTGTTCGAGGCGGGGCTGGGAGAGGTCGCGGACCCACCATCGCTCAGATTCAAAGCCAGGGCATACAACCGTTTCCGCCTCGTCGATATGCCGAAGCATCCTGTGCCGATGTACGTTTACACCAGGTAATATATTGTGTTATCCATAAGTTAGACTGCCACGTATTGTGCTTTAATAATAGTACGTACCAAATAAATTTATATGATTAAATGAAGAATTTAAATTTACGCAATCGGTGTGATGTAGGATGCGCTTCGCGGAGGTGCGAGTGCTGCCAGAGGTGCAGCCGGGCGAGCCGCTGCGGCACGCTCGTCTCGCCAGCCTCGACGCGCTACGTCGCGCGCGCACCCCGTACGTGCACACATTTTTCCCGTGCCTCCACAGGTTCAGGTCTTATGGACAGCGGTACATGACAATGACCATATTTGATAAGCCTTTTGCAGAAATCCCTTTCCTTCTGACGTTTCGAGTTTGAGAATAACGTTATGTAATATTTCAACAACTGGTTCAGGCTGGACCAGCGGTTGCGCGGCATGGACGCGGCACTAACGCCGTGGCCACTGTTCGTGTACGACATCTTCGACTACCAGCGCATGCGGGAGTTCATCCGCGACTACTTCAAATCTATCATGCTCGGTAATACATTGATTATGTTGTCGCTAGTTTTTATTGTATTAGAAAAAAGGGTCCAGCCTTTGCGACCAACACTATCAACAACTATCAGCACGTCAAACTTTTAACACAGGCGTCACACGTTGTTACACAACGTCTTCTTCACAATTAACGGTTGTTGATTCGCTTTTACTTGTTAATACCTATGCATGTCTATTGTCTATTCTGGTAGTAAGTGATTATAAGTAAGATACACATGATCCGTGTGTCTGCAGAGAGGCTGCCCGAGGAGCCGGTGTCGCTGTCGTTCTGGGTGGCGTCCAACCTGGCGCTGTCGGCGCGCGACCGCCTGGCGCTGTTCGCGGTGGACGACGCGTTGCTGCGGCTGCACATGGAAGTGCGCTTCATCGCGCGGGTGCGTGTCCCTCCCACCTCACCGCAACCCACCCCAACCCCACACTCGCCTCCCATCCGATATGGCGCTGCTTGCGGTGGACGACGCGCGGCTGCCACGCCGTCCACCGCACGCAGCCCGATAGCCTGGTGAGTTTTGGCAAATTATAATTTTATACACATTTTATGCCTTTCATGAGCCCTTTGTTAGTAGAGGATCTGAGAGGGATGACGGGGGTTGTCTGGGGTTGTTAAATAGTTGAGCCCGGCAGTAATCTACTTATTATTTGGTGGTTAGTAGTATTACCTAGTGGTTATTACTATCGTTTCAGTAGGTCCGCTCCGACGGTTGCGATATGACGACGATAATCAATAAAAAAAAAACGAATCAACGAATGGTCCTTGGAGAATTAGTTCAGGAATTGTATTTGTTTCCAGAAAAGTATTTTGTGTTGCTCTTCGTGCATGGCGGAGATCGCGAGGCGAGAACACATATTCGCGATGTCGAGTGAGGGCGTGCACTCCAACTTCACCAATCTAGGTAATGTGTAAACAGTCGGCACACACACAGACATCACTGCACTGCAAAACCCCGCAGCCGTAACGAAATGCCGCCGTGTTTTGAGTTCTAAACTATTATTAAAAAAAACCCTCAACCCATCTTTTTAAATCTCCAAGCCAAATAATATTTTCATTCAGTGAACTGTCCCACAATACACACATTATCCTGTCAGCAGACAATATTTTTTTTAAATAATCGTCATGTACATATTCTTCCCTGCTCACGACACTGCACTTATTAGAGCTCGTTTCAAAGGCTCACTAACGACTGAGCCCTCGAGGTGGCACGGCCTATAACAAAAAGGACTCTCCCCTCCCCTAAATGTCAGGAATTAGTGTTAGGTGGGCCATCCTCTGGAGCCATTTCCGTTTAAACAATGGTTTTTTATATTTATTGATCGAAACGTTAAAATTATCATTATTTAATGAAAACTGAAATAATAATAATGAAGGTCCGTTTGTGGTGATGCCGACCAGCGACAAACACTTGCAAATTTATAATTAATTTTTAATCTACCGTTTATCTATTATCTAATATCTAATAAATTAACCACCGAGGCATTCTATTTACTTTACGTTAGATATACCTCATATAACTAATAATCATTTGAATAACTAATTACCATATTGCTAACATAAATGAATACCGAGTCAGTCTTGTAAACAGCAGACCAGTGGGCGGTATCCTTTCCCCTTTCGTTTCGTCGCATTTCACATTTTACACTTCGTTACACATAAAACATCTATTCCTTTAGTTTATAAGATGGTAAATCCATCATTGGGCGGATGCCAAGACGTCTCCACTAGTCGCATCCTACGATAACCACGGGAAAAAAAGGGTGGTAGATTCTTACGTTGATACCACACGGTTAGAGACAGGTTCATTCACCGCTACCTTTTATTCATCATTATCGCTCATTTAGCACCATCCGGGTGGACCTAGGGTCGAAACCTACGGACGCCAGCGTCCCGCCTCCCAAACCCCAATAATACTTAGGTTTATCGAATAAGTAACATTCTGTTAGCAATGCGGTTAGCACTGTTGGTTTCATAGGTTTGTCCCACAGCCTGCAAAAAATATTAGTTAATATAATTCCAGTCATTTTAATCAACCAATGAAAGCGTACCACAGTGGCATTATTTGGAACCCATCCCGTTCGTTAAATACATATCTTCAAAAACATCGTATGCTAAATTTTACTCCTTTTGTCAATTTCAAATATAATATATATAGCGTTCATAACTACCTTCACGTACTTATAGGAATGATAACCATAACGCATTAAAAATCGGTTGGCACATGCTAATTTTTACAAGCAGCATTACCGATTCGTGGTGCAACTGTCATTACTCTATATTAATAGTCAATTTGTAATAATTGACACGACTTCATAGAAATGAAAGAAAGATATAAAAGCGGAAAAACAGGATCTTAAAAAAGAGAGGCGGTTTTCAATTCTCTTCTGTCTGTAATTTTTGTAGCATACGCGATAGCACCGACTTTGATGATTAGTTTTGAATAGGCTATACCTAAGGGATGGTCCCATTTAAATTTCCCACCCCCACGATGTTTTTCTAAATTTTTTTTTAATTTACTTGTTATTGATAATGTTTTTGACGTGTCTCTTAGGCCTAGTGAACTATTAATATTTTATTTCGTGTACGTGTGTGTGTGAGTGACACAACCGTAGCTAGTATAGTTGGTGTGAACCAATTAAATTGACAATTTAAACTAATTAATCTACGCTTAGCAGTTGTTCTCAAGAAAAAAGGTTATAATTATTCCGGCAAAACAAAGATTGAATTCGCAGATAAGGTAAGGTATACTTGAGGCATGGCACGGAGCGCATAAAACAAGGAAAAGAGTAATTTCAATACAAAACGACACTTGGCAGCTTAAGGCGTTAAGTAACATATAAACGATAGAATGGTAAAATTATATTTAATTTAACTCATTTTTGCGTTCAGAGGCTTACTTTACCGTGCCGTATACACGTTGTATATTACGTCAAATGGAAAAAAAGGAAGTCTTATTTATTTTTATTGCTATTTCCTTTTCATTGTTTCTTCTAAAACAATTATTAGACTGACATGAAACTGTCGCCAGAACTCCGGTCGCGTGTGGCAGCGATGCACGTAATTCATAAGACATTTCTCTCGTCTGTGATCGCAGGCGGGTACATGCACGACATCGTGACGGTGTCGCGCGCGACCAACACCGAGATGAGCGGGCGGCCGTCGGCAGAGTACTCCTGGTTCCCGGGATACTCCTGGACCATCGCCGTCTGCGCCTCCTGCATGGCGCACGTCGGGTGGCGGTGAGTCCCCCTCCTGCAGCAGAGCTGCTGCTCGACCGTCGCTTGTCGGGAACTGCGTGCTTGCTAAGTATTCGACTTGACACAAAGGTCGTTTCCCCGACAGGTTCGATGCGATCAAGCGCAGTCTGCGGCCGCTGCAGTTCTTCGGGCTGTGCCGCAACTACGTGCAGCCGCGTGCCGATGACGAGCCGGACCGCCTGTGAGCCTGCGGGCCAGCGGGCCAGTGACCTGGCGGGCCTGCGGGCCAGTGACCTGGCGGGCCAGCGCGCCAGTGACCTGGCTGGCCTGCGGGCCAGTGACCTGGCGGGCCAGCGCGCCAGTGACCTGGCTGGCCTGCGGGCCAGTGACCTGGCGGGCCTGCGGGCCAGTGACCTGGCGGGCCAGCGCGCCAGTGACCTGGCTGGCCTGCGGGCCAGCGGGCCAGTGACCTGGCGGGCCTGCGGGCCAGTGACCTGGCGGGCCTGCGGGCCAGTGACCTGGCGGGCCTGCGGGCGCTGCGAGCGACCGACAGCGGAGTGGAACGCGCGGTCGCGGCCAATCGCTGAGTGATGATTAAGAACTACTCTATCAATTATATACGTCGCTGTAAACTCCTGCGGACTCGTTTCACTAAAATATGCATAGCGTGTGCTTTCTTATTCTCTACTGCCACGAAATCACGACCAGACTAAACTTCGAGCAGTGCCCGTGCACTGTCGGTGTTAGCTAAATACTTAAGAGCTCGGCTTCATTCAGCTAGACCTATAAAAAAAAACCCAGCACACGCAGTCAAGTATACGGGCTCTAAAGCTTTGAGTCTCATTAGGGCGGCGTATAAAAAAAAGTCTAAAATGTATAACATGGCATCATGTTATTGTTCTTCTACATCGGCCTCCATCAGCCACAGTTGAACATAAGCCTAGGCTAGCCTCCAAGTAGTAAATTCCATAAGGTAATTCATTCTCCTGGTGCAGCGATCGTCGTCGCGCCTGAAAATTCTTAAGACATCCTGATTTTCTTTCTTCGTTTAATCATCATTCATCCTTGGACACGTAACAGTGTTGCTTGTCGCGCAACTGCATGTGTTGTGCCGACAATGTTAGTTAGTGTAGGGATGTTTGCATATTTTATAAGTGTCGTTAATTATTAAGTACGTCTATGAGAAATGAGGTGCGATGTGAAGGTATTCTATCACAGGGTACTATTACTATTAAGACAAAATTAAAAACATTTTTTACTAATCATTTTGTTTCCATATCATGACAGATATTACGTAAGATTTTTCTTAATGGCTTTACAGGTTTTATTGGCGCTACATAGATACGTTGTAACTTAGTTGTACTAAATGTAGAATATAATATGAAAACTACAATCCCTATGGCTTGTAGGAATACCTGCCATGAGTTCATTCAGTCTAGTCGGTTTGCTCAAAGCCTTTCTTTAGTCTTGAGTGAAAAGATATCGAGGCTCTTTCACAACTGAGTTATGGAGTTCGATCGAACATGGATTTGATAAAATATTTTTTATATTCAAATTAAATGATTGGGGCCTGCTGGACTGCACTCGGTGGTATGTATGTGGGTACGTACCTACATGTCTGTAGTTACGTCCCACATATCAATTCATAATTTAATTTTGTCTAATTTGTACTTGCGATTGTTGTGGTAGTGAATCTTAATTTTTTTAAATATTATGAAAATTTATTAAAAAATCACACACTTTTATTTGTTCCCGATTTTTGTTTTAAATTTCAATATTTATATATATATTTACTAAGCTACTACTATATTTAAGCTACTTTACGCCCCAGCGTATACCAATACTGAGAGAACGTTCAATTCTTCAATTGCGTCACTGTTATGGTGCAGCCAGATTGTAGCTGCACTCTGGTTTTGCTACTATAGAAACTTTTAAACAATAATTGCAAATGGTCATTCATTATGCAATCCTTGTTACTCCGCACCATGTCCTGACGGAAGAGAACCATCTTTTGCTCATTCTTTTCCCGCGGCTGTCGAAACGCATACATGATACAAATATATATGCTCCGAGTGCAGTACAACACTTTTTAAATGTCTAAATTTTAGAAAAATATTGTAGAGATAATAAAAATATCTATGGACTTAAATGCTTGTTTTCTTTAACGAAATCTAAACCGGTTGTACCTGAATCATAGCAACTTACATTTACCAGAGGGTTTGAAAATAAATTGTTGTTGTAAAAAGCAAAATAGCAAACTTTTTAATTATCATTACGAATTATTGATCTTTAGTTTCTAATTTCATGAAATAATGTGAATATTGCAACTTTATCCTCAAGTATGATTCATATCAATGGCTAAAGTAGCTTCAAATTCATTCAAACTCACAAATTGTACCTATGTAGTATTTGTGGTTAAGATCTTTATCCCTTCATAAGACATCAATTAGAATTCTATTGTTATACGTCATATAAGGAGTGTTATTGACACTGGACAGTTTGAAAAAATGGAAAAACTAGTTTCATTCCTTAATAAGCTGGGAAAACACCCTCAAACCATTGGAAGTGATGTACAGTCTACGGGGGCTCTTGGTCTGGGACAACTGTGACTTACAAGTGGCTCGATGGTTTCGAGCGAAGCAGACACGCTTGAGACGATACCAGGGCCGGTCGGCATGGCGAGGCAACTACAGAAGACAACTTGCAGAAAGGTGTGGTGTGTCAGATACAACATGCGGACCGTCGCGGCGCGCCCAAGCTGCCCTGACAGCAGCGACGCGGCTACTGCTGATGAATTAAACGTCATTTCGAGGCTGATTCTAAGCAAGACTCGATGTAGTGCTACTAAAAAGCAACCTCCAAGAAGAAGTTTAAGGCGTCCCAACCGGCTGGGAAACACAAGGCCACGTTTTTTTGGATTCAGAAGGAACCCGAAGGAAGGAAGGAGCACAAATACATATTAAAAGAAGGAAAGTTTACTCGTTCTCTGCCGAGGAGTGTGCGTCTGTGTCGCCACACTCTAACCCATGTCTTCTGCCAAACATGCAACAACTGCTGTGTTCCGATGTGAAAGGTATAGGTAGAGGCCAGGACAAGTACGGGCTGCGAGGCGTTCGTCTGCGCCCGCAGGGGTGGCAACGCTCCTGTGACCTTCAGCGATTGAGGTTGTTCGCAGGTGTCCGTTTATTGGAGTAGCCATTTGTCATCAGGTGGACCGTTTGCACGTTCTTTACAATAAATAATTAAAATATTTTTTCACGACTTAAATATATCATTAACCGAATTTGAGTGTATTGAAATTATTCAAATAAATAAAGTTAAAAATTAAATAAGAATCCAAGATGAAGGAAGGATAAATTATTTTAAGTATAATTTTATAGCTCTTTTCCTCCATTTCGCGTACCATATTGCCTCCCCTCCCAGTAAAATTTCAATAATTATAGACGGCTACTTATCGGTACAACATGTTCCCAGCCTACGGAGCTACCATCTCCACATTAAGGTCGGTAACTTTCCAGGCCACCCACGTATCATCCTAAATAAAAAGAATACGTAAATGTGTACAAGTCATTTATTTGCATTGCTACCTGCTCCGCAAAAGCAAGATCGGAAAATTTTCAGTCACTAAATAGTCGTCCTCGAAGATGACAGCGATGTTCAGTTCGAATTCTGAAAAGAAAAAATATGATAAAAATAGCTACGTGTTCGATAAAAAAATGTAACTGCTCTGTGTAATACAGAGCAGTTACATTGTGTTACCATGTGTTACAATGTTGTTACCAACATCCTAAAATGCTTAACACACAGTTATATTATGTTTTCAAGTTGTCGGTGGCGGCGGTCGGGTACATGAAGAGGCCCGGCAGTGCCATCCGCAGCGACAATCACACACGAGAAGGGGTACGTACCGATCTTAAAGTTGACGGTGGTGGTGGTGGGGCAGGTGAAGAGGCGTGGCAGCACCATGTGCAGCGGGATGTCGCGCGCGCGCTGCACGTCGCCGGCGCCCACCTGGATGTTCTGGATCTCCGTCGCTGTAAGCATATGCTAGCGGTAAGCGACTATAATGGCAACTTTTAACAACAGGAAACTGCCAGACAAATCACAATGGCAGCGAGTTCCCGTGACCCCTTCAATTTAGCGTGGACGCGAAGAAACTTTTTTGAAAGATCACAACAAGAAAATGAGATCAGTATGTAAAACAATAAATACCTCGCCAGTATCATACCGAGATAACTTCTCCACGTCTCGGGTTGACTGGCAATGCATTGAAAAAAAAGCATTTTAATTTTTTTTTAGGTATGTAATAAAGTTTAAATATATCTTAGCAAAATAATTTCTATTCATTAAACATAAATGACGCAAAGTACCGACATAATTAAATATTTTTTAATTATAGTACATTTATAAATTGAATCAATATTTAGCTCACCGTCCTTAGAGTAGCCCTCGGCACAGCCGCAGGTCTCGACGCGCACCAGCTGCAGCTCTATGGATTTAATTGGAACCGAGCACTCATCCACGCGAATCTGGAATAGTGACAGACAGACGTAAGTTTCTTACTGTGTGAATAGCTGCTGGCCGCAAAGTCGTCTTACTTGGGAGAATACCCTGTAAGTGCCATGCTTGGCAGGCAGATTGGCAATCGCAGTACCAAAAGCCTCGCCACATAGACGCTGTAGTGCTTTACCGACATTATATTTAAATTTCCGATTGGTCACAAAATGAAAGCAGTAGTTCCCGTTAGTAGGATCACACCGTTTTTTATTAAAAATTAAAATTATTATTTATTATTTTTGTTATATCAATAAAATGTCAGTCAATGCCAGAGTCAGCTATCTTATTAGATAGCTGACTCTGGCATGAACCAGTTTTCGAGCGAAATAAATAATAAGAGCTGGATTAATAAAAATACGAGACGCGACAACTAAGCTGCGATGAATCTGAAATGGCAATTCTCTTTTGTCGACTCGGCGCTCTAGTAGATGTTCGCACGGGACAAGATGTATATAGACTACAAATGATTTTTCCGAGTGCAACGCTACCTAATTAATTTAAAGAAAAACGGCGTTGATTAGACATTTTGCCTACAAAGTTGGACCCTATAATAAATATTATATTATGTAGTCTGTTGTCACTGGTCAATTAAAAATAATTAGTAAAAAGTTGCGTTCTCAAGCTCTTTTATAAAAGCCGTTCTCGCAAAATATTTGGCCGGACACGATCGCACAAAACCTGGACGCCTAGCCGGGGTCCAGTGTTTATGTATGGGAACTGCCTCCGCGACACTGGAGAAATTACAATAGATGAAGGTAACGTTCTTCTAACTTCTCTTACCTATTCCTTGTTTTAATCAGCAGTGCAACCACTGTTCCGGTATGAAATGGGTGTGTAGGAACTAGTATAATAACCGGATATGAGACATTCCATCTTAGTCCACAGAGGCGACTAACCTCCGAGTATTGAAAGTTGTTGCAGATGACCTTGGGCTGCAGCAGCCGCCTACCAACTGGTGGATCTTAAGGTCGCTAGTCACTCTCAATGTAATAAAAAAAGAAGCTTAACAACTGTACCTTTCCGGTGAGCGGCCGGTCCAGCGGGCACACGCTGGACTCGATCTCGGCGTAGATCTGGAAGTGCGGCATGGTGGCGTGTGAGTGCGCGCCCGCGCCGCGCCGCACCGAGCCCGGCGACACCTCGCAGCGCACCGGTCTGCGCGGCGCGGCCTCCTGCTGTATTGCACTCTCTTAAGGCTTTTGAATACTTGGTGCCTTACTATACCTACTACTACTACTACTACATCAGTCTATTTTAGTTCAGTGCTGAATATAGGCCTCTCTATGATATTGCCCATACTAGCATATTGGTATAGTACCAACCTAGTGAAAATATTAAAATTTATCGACCTATTTCAAGGTTCAATCCGATCGCGAAATTATTTAAAAAAAAAATTATGTCATTATTTATCCTTTACTAAAGCCAATGATTGTTAACCAGCAGCATGGTTTCGTTGATAAAAAATCGACAGTCCAATTTATGTGAATTGACTCCTCAAATAATTTCAGCTGCGGATAACGGTTATTAGGTTGATATACAAATTTTTCCAAGGCATTCGACAAAGTGAATCATACATTATCGGTTAGAATATTATAAGAAAAATTAATCCACGGTGATTTACTTCGTTGCCTAACTTCGTATTTGCGTAAACCGCAGCCAAGCGGTTTTGATTAAAGGGTTTTGCCCGGCTTTTGTAGCCGTAAAGGTGTACCACTGGGATCACACCTTGGTCCTATTCTTTTTAACCTGTTTATTAATGTTTATACTCAACTGTAGCTAAGAAAAAAAGGCACCACTGAGAAAGAGGTTTGGTTAGCGCAGTGCCGAAACCCCCGCACTAGTGATGCGGCTCACCATCAGTAGTTCGAGGGATTTGTGTTTGCAAATTCTGATGAATATTTTGCAATCATTCGATCGCCAGTCTCGATTGTTTGCTAGCAGGTTGAACATGGTGGCGCCCTGCAGGTGCAGATGAGTTTAACATTGGGAGAAAAAGAAGATATTTTGACCCCTTACTATGTACTGAGCGCATAGAGTGCGAGTGAACTGGGTTCGATATTTGCACCACTAAAATTGTTAATACCATATTTAAGTGCTGTACCACGTGCACGACGGTGAAAACCTACATGTCTGTGAAATAATAAAAAAAAATCTAGGATATGTGAAGCCCGCCAACCCGCACTGGGCAGCGTGAAGTGCCCTTACCGTCTCCAAAACCCTCAGATATTTGAAAAGGCCTTTGCCCAGCTGGGGGCATTACAGACTGTTACATTACTTTCAATGCGCTCTCTTAAAGCAAAATGCAGCCTAAGACATTTTCTCAAGGCCTAAGGCGTGGCATAGGCTACTATATTGATTACTTGATATAGTTCCTTGAAACTCATTTGTAGCATATGTTTACGCTCAAATTATTTAATGCTGTAATTATGATGATGTCATGTCTTCTTGACTATTTTACACCACTACGACAAATTCCGAATGGGCACTTGTCAACCGCGCAGGAGAAATACTGGAGAAATAAGCGTATGCGCAAACATTAACCTGTAATTAACCCGAAAACCAATAATTTGTGTTTTGCACAAATATTGACTTTGGCTGATAATCGAACAGACCGCCGTAGCGGTTGTACGTCGCAGTCTATTCGCTTGATAATACCTTGTTGCGAGACGAAACACATGTCGCGTTTTAAATATTATCTAGTGTCGAGTGTATTGTGCTTGTTATGGTGCATGCTGTTAAAAAAGTAGTGCACGCATTTATGGCGAGCGAGTCTCTTTTTTCTTCTCTTCGAACTAGGTAATACTCGTATATGCCATTTATTGTTTTAGCTTGCAAAATTGTGCAAGGTAATTTTTTCTAACATCTTTAAAATAATGAAATTCCGCAAAGTTACGCCTGACTCTATTTATTATCTTAAACATTGTGGCTATCTAATGTCTACAAGTTTAATTATAAAATCAAATTACTGGATGATATTGCACGAAGAACTGGCAGCTTGCGTTCAGTGGTTTGTTTAAGAATGATCTTTTCATGTTACATTTGAGTGTGTACATGACATTAACAAAGACTCCATGGTAGGTCTCCAGCAGGCCGCAGCCCGCAGGCAAGCCAGGCAGCGGATGCCGTGCTCTCAGTGGTAATTCAAATGGAATTTCTGTCACACCTAATGGAATCTTTCCCGCTGGTGCAAGTTCCATCACTGTGTTGATTAAATTTATAGGCTGCAAGTATAAAAATTGTTATGCACACATGGTTTTTTTTGAAAGGGGGAGTTAACAGTCCGCTAAAAACAATAATCATAATATGGCTACTGTTTCCTCAATAGGCAACAGGCTGCAACTTCTTCTGCCATACAACAATCATTTTTTTGTAGAAAGATGCTGCTGCTCATTCTCATTTATTTTAACTTTATGCTTGAGCCTAGCATGAGTTGAGTCCTTCCAATTCATTAGAGGAAATGTATATTCAGACTCTTAGAAGACTTTGTTCACATGAAGAGCCAAGCGGCGGCTTTTGCTGTTGTTCGTTCCCCACTCAACATCACTCCCACTCCTCTTCGTCCCTCCCATCTCCCAACTATCATTAAAGGCCGGCAAAGCACCTGCAGCACCTCCGGTTTTGCAGATGTACATGGATGACGGTAATCATTTACCATCAGGTGGACCGCTTGCTCGTTTGCCACCTTTCCCATAAATAAAAAAAAAGACTTGTAGTAAGCATTTATTCACACACATATGTAATATGCAGATGTAAAAAAAATTAGATATTGCACATGCTAGTAGCCAAATGTATTCAAATTGACATAACTCATTATTGCTATGCATAATAATTACAACTTACCTTAATACTATTGGAGAATGCATCAAATATGCCAACATTTTTGGTACTGACTTGTAAATTAACAGCACCCTCCATTGCCAATGTGAGGCCTTCATGTCGCACTTCATTACTGTTTTCAACTACCAAAACACCTGCTATTATGTCCTAAAAATAACAAAAAATATAAAACAAAACCATATTTTGAAGCTACTTTTAATCATTATGTTACAATTATAATATAAATTCTTACATTCTTCTATATAATAAAAAGTTTCATGTGACATAGACATTACTTTGGTTTAGTAAGTTTACAAACTTGTTACCTATAAAACTATTACATAAAGGTCATTATAACAAAACAATATGCCATGATTTGACATTGATTACCATCCCATCACCTTGATGACATACTATTTGTTAGTCAATGCTTTGCTCTGAACATACCTTTATGATTCATAATTTTATTAAGTTATTAAGTTAATCCTTTGGCGGTTGTGCTATCATAATAATAACCTTACACATGTCATTTGAAATTATTATGTTATTATGCATATCAGAACTTATGCCTTCTTAAGAGATAATAGTTTATTGTTTCTAAAATATACAGATGAGACAATACATTAAAAGTAAGGAAGGAAAACTATAGTAGTGCAACTTGTGCTGCACCTGTTGATATGTATTTTCCTTAATCAAAGAGTTAATTTAGTTTTATGAGTTAAGATAGTTTTTGCAATACAAACATTTATGAATGAAAATACTTAGACCCTTGAGTTGAACTTATTTAGTATTTATAAACACTTGATGTTCTTTATAATGTTTGTTATTATCCTTACATCACTAATCCCTTTTACTTATTTTTCTTATTAAAAACTTTAAAAGATACCGCAAAGGCAATTATTATAGTAGCAAGCTTTCAGTACTTACTCCTTCGTGATAGATTTTACTTGCTCTTTTAAGAACAATGTTTATGTTTGTCGACATGTTACTGTTTTGTATTGTTTCAATCACTACGTTTAATTTTTTGGTATTAATATAATACCTAAAAAATACATATAGCTTCCGTATTGTTTACGATATATGTTTTGTACAGTTGACCATTATTTATCTAAGTCTGAATAACGAGCTAAAGATAGCTCAACAAATTTTAATCATAGTCACTTCCAAAAAATTACACCATAGCCTATGATCCCCATATAATGTAAATTATAATATAATTCTATTGCCGATGACAATTGACAATAAGCATTGAGCAATATTTTTGTAGTTTTTGACATTTGTTTTGATAATATTGACTAATTTTGTTCTGACACTGACTAACATTCACAGATGATACCAATCTAATGTGCACATACATATTCAAAATTTAATTTAATTTCTTTTACCTAACGAATATTCAGCTAAGCCAGACAGCTACGTCGGATTTTGTGAAAGGGTTTAGGTAAAGTTGTACTCTGTACATTAACTTTTTATTATATTTTTTATTTGCTGTTTACGTTGAACCACTTGTGTGCTGCAACTTACAACTGGTTTGATATCATCATACTATTCCTTGATGGAACGTGGCTTTACATCGTTATAATTTAGGTTTGATTCGCAAAACTTAAAAAGGCTTATGAGTAAAATTAGGTACACAATAAAATATGGAAATAACAAATTACCTGAGTTTTTTTCTAAGTTGTTTTAAAATTACATTTATTTAAAACGTCGTAGTGAATATAGGTAATAAAAGTATTTAAGAAGAAATTTATTTAAAGATGTTGGAAAAAATTACTATCCACAATTTTACATGATAAAAACAATAAAATGGCATATAGTTTCGAATTCGAAACCAGTTCGAAAAGATGAAAAGCAACTCCCCCTTCACCACAACTATCACCCAATCACCCACACAAGCACTTCACTCGATTCCAAGTAATGTATACCATCAACATGTTGGGCCTTGCAACAAGGTATTGTTGCAATTTCTAATAAGGGTATTTTAAAATTACTTTTGGGGAAAAATATTGAATAGTGGAAACACTCCCGCAATAGTAATCAAAATTTAAATGTCAGTTGGGTATAAATGTCCGCCAGAGGCGGTCGGATGTGAATTGTTGTGATTCAAAATTTTACGATTTTATTTTTATTTACTGCAGTATAAAAAGACTTAATCGTGATATAAGCTTAGTAGCCATATTTTTTTCTGTTCGAATCTAACTATTTGTTTTGTAATTTAGATTCGAACAGGTGATGTTTTCAATTATTGGTGCACCCCGAATGGATCGATATCGGTGACTTTGAGTTTATTATTTTGTACATCACGGAAGGGGGTGGTTGAAGATGGAGAAATCCGCACGACCACGGACAGCTCTAAACGAGTGCGTCAAGGTGGTGGTGCGATGCCGGCCCCTATCACACAAGGAGAAAAACGAGGGTTACGAGGAGGTAAGACATCCATTGCTTTGTTGACATTTCTGGAGATGCGCAGACTTGGTGCGTCAAGCAGAATCGATGAATAAACACATAAACAGTTGATTGATTACTTAAAATTGCGTATACGTGGTGTAGGAGTAGGCGAATAAATGTTTGCCGTAACGATGCTTTTCTCGCATTGATTACAATATTGTCACTTGATTTTAAAGTGATTTGTCATGTTATTGTGCCTGACTAGCCACAATAACATACAAACAGTAGTTATTCGTGGTTTTAGGAGTACGTCAAAGGGTTCTTTAACGGTTGCACGCGCTTGCAAACATGGAACGAAATGACTTACCATTTGTATTACACAATGGTCCTCATTAATAAATTATCTTAGTCAATAGACCACTACAACACTGTGCAAGTCTAAGTTAATAACTTTGCTTTTAAATTAGGCTTAGGTTCAGTACACATTCAATGTCTGTATAGGCAGGGCTTTGTCACAGATTGTGTATCCTTGAACCTCCAATTGTACTATACTGCTAATACTGAAACAAATTTAATATTTGATGATATACATAAGATGGAAACAAATAACACTTTACTACCAAGAAGGTAATTAAAGCTGTACCCTATTGCAAGTTTAGAGTTTAAATATTTGAATAAGGACTAGAAGATTTCTTTTATGATTTACTATGAAAGTGATGAAATGAGGATGGCCATATTATATTATGGGTACTAGATACCTTATACTATTTTAATTTATAAGTAGACAAACAGTCTACTTTAACCAATGACAATACAATATTTATTTTGCTGTTCTTTTTTCTACAACATTTACATTTTGTAAAAATTATATGAGGCTGATGATAACATTAAATCAAATGTTTACATTTCTGACATCAAATGTGATTCATTGGGTAATGTGTACAATGTGTTGTTTGAAGCTTTTATGAATATTGTGTTTTGTGACCAGTTTGTGCATTACATTGCATAAACATAAAAGGCTTCTAATGATTGTTGTTGATTCCACATTTGTAATTGTAAACATACACTGCCTTATCTAGCTAACATGGTTATTTAAATGAATATATCCATTAGCAATTAGATACTGAGCAAGTAAACATGTGAATAAACAATTGAATACCATTTTGAACTCAACATATAAAACTGAAAGTATATATTATTTAGTTTTAATTGTAATATTAGTTGTTATCCATTACTACATCCATTATTTAAAATAAAAATTCCTTAAGCCAGTACCAAGATTAACCCAAACAAACAGACTTTATTTTAGGACAGACAAAATTACATGTACTGGTATTTTACATAGAGTAGGTATGTTTTGGTGCAAATAAGCATTTGAGCTTAGGAAAAGCAAAGAAATATAATTTGTTTATGTAAGGTAGGCCAATGTTTGAACATCATCCCATCTGAGGTTCAAAAAGGGGGGGGGGGGGGTATGTAATAAAATAGTGAGAAAACCTCCAGATTCTTTACACTCTTGCGTTTAAGATGATGTGCACATACTGATTGATATTAAATAACAGAGCATAAAATGAAAGTTTAATGAACAATAACAACCCTTCCAAGATCTAATTTTCTAAGGGTTTATTTATACTAATTATATAAATATAATCTATGCAAACTAAAATAAAATCTATCAAACCTGAAAAATTTGTATGTTTGAATGCAACAACCTCAAGAGGTCGAAACAAATATTGTTGAAATCAGACTGGTGATTTCAAAAATATTTTTTGCATCAGATAATCTATTTTATGTAAAAGGTTATGGGCTATATAACAACACACTGCAACCCATAAGAGTTAACCTGTAACCATAAATCATAAATGTGTTTCATATATACACAGGCATGAATAATCAAATGAAACCAATGAAACCAAGGAGCATAGCTAGTATTTTATATAACCACTGAGTCACACCTCCAAGGCATCAAAAATACAAATATCTATGTCGAAAACTTAACTGCTTAAGGTTTTACTTGAAAGGAAAAATTTCAAGTTGTCTGTAAAAGGTAATAAATGTGTGGTCACACTGTAAGCTATAATTTTCGTCTTCATCGGCCTGTGAATACACACAAATTGCATAATACTAGTATAGTCTTTAGAGTTATTCAGTAATAAGTTTAGTCTTAAGTCACATAATAATAAATCGATATTTTCTACTTGGACATTTTTTTCGATGTCGTTTATGAATTAGTATTTATCATCGTTTAGCAAATGCAAGGTATAAATGTAACAAGCGTTACATTTATACCTTGCATTGTTGCACCCCGCTATGGTTAAAGTAGTTTCGGGCTACACGCGATCACTCGCGCCGCATCCTAACATTCTCAAAATAAATGACGGGGCACGCGCAATGGATCTTGACCGCGCAAGTAGGTGAGGCGTAATGTCCATACAGTCCGCAGCTGGCCCATATTTAGGCGCTGAGTGTGCGCGGCGGCGAGTGGGGCTCAGTCTGTGCATTCTGCCGATCCGTCTTGTGATAGTCTGTAACAATTGTTAATCTTTTTTTTAAGTGTCGTCGCACATTACGGCCAATGTTGAGTTGAGATCTTCACAGTCTTGTACACGATATTGGTGTAACCAATTATTTTCGAAACGAAATATAATGCTTTTGAAAATGAACGGATTTTCTGCCATCGGTCGGTCGGCATCGTTCGTTAACCAGCCGGGCACTATAACCTGCGGAGTAAGAAAGGGAAGATAGTACTGTGTTAAACATTGTATATGATTGACGATTTTTGTATGTAAATCATATTACACAAATATAGTCTCTGAAATAATTACGACACACACACACACACAAAGATAAGAAGTAAACCACACATAGAACCGTGTTTTGTATGTGCCAATGACAATGGCTAGAATTTCATCGGTATGTGGCATAAACATCTGTTTCGTTAGGGACCCTAACGCGACCGTGTTGCGTTAAGCACTTAATAGCAATACGGGTGAAGCACGGGTGATGTGCGAACGGCTACAAACTGCTTGAACAGTATTGCTATGTATTGTCGGAAGGAAAACTTAAATGTTATTTATATGAAACAAAGGAATAAAAAAATTAAAAGAAAAAAAGGTAAATATTGGTTATCTTATAAATTAAGACACGTCTAGAATCATTGCTCCAAGAAATCCTCTTCTTTTCTTCTTGTGTACCAATCGTACCATCCACTTTTGAACCTAGGCCTCTTCTATTCGGAGTAGTTGCCGTTATTGCCTCGCTGGACCAGTAGATTAGCAATCGTAGTATAAGACACCTCGCACCTCAACAGCTGATGCTACACATATATATATTATGAAGAGTTCTTTAGGGATCAAATTTGTGACCACGCAGGTGAAGCCGCGGGCCGCTGCTAGTATATAATAAGCACTTCAATCTCATCATACTGCTCCAATGGGTTTGGGCATACTTCAAAAATTTAGGTGATTAAAATCACTGAACCATATAAATATGAAATAGAGAAAATTCCTGGAATAACTCTTAGCCATGGACAGAGCGCAATGAACACTTCAAATGATGCCGCGCCACAAGTGCACAGAGCGGGGACGGCCGCTGCTGCTGTCGTCTCCATCCAGTCTGCCGTGCGGTTGGCGATGGCGGTTGCAGTTCCTCCCATAGCTACATGGGAGAGGATTACGTTAAGAGGAAAAAAAAATAAGAAATCGAGTGACATAGTATCCAAATGTAAGAGCAATACGGGTTCGCTCCAGGCTCCACCCTGCATTAAAACAGTTGATTTTTGCCTTAGTCCTGGTCGCAATCTCTTAGTTTGCCGGGAGTTTTAGTTACACTTGAACATTGCGGGAATTTCTACAACATCACACAATATGCCAAGTAAACCGCGACCAAAGTCTTACTTTCGTTTTCGTTCTTAAAAACCTGCCAGTTCAGTTCGGTTACCTGCCGCACGCATTTAACTTGTTACTTGATCTACTAATTAATTACACGCTCGTTAAAAATTATATTCACACAGACGAGCACGGGGCGGCCGTGCTGACTGAATCAATTGTTTTCTTTCTCTCGTCGGACATTATTATAGCATTCAATGTTTATTTAAAAGAACAGCCTGTCCATCTGTAATGCTAATGACGTAGCTTTATATCAGTGAAATAATTTTGGAAGTGCATGTAAACGAACCTTCAATAAACTCTTTTTTCTCTTTATAATATAAACATTAAAGAAAATATGTAAACGTATTGCATAGATTAATATGTTAGTAAATAGAATCGCCTTGAGCGTACAAATATTTTTTAAATTAATATATGTTATTATCAAAATAATTGACGAATCGACAGAGCGGTGTCAATTAACAAGTTACGTGCGCGCTGATCTTGCATTGTGTGCACTATAGCGGTCCATGTCATTGAGGTTTCAGCCAAGGACACATGCTAACGTGCGAATTACAATACAAATTATTTTTATGAAGAATGAAGTATAGTAACCTCATGAATGTCCCACAGCTGGGCACTGGCCTGGTCTCATTTTTTTAAAGGAGTCAAATGGAGTCCAACAGGATCCTCTTAAATCTTGCGTGCAGGTTTCATCGCGATGCTTACCTTCACAGCCGACTACAGTACGTGATAAATGAGGAGAATCGAACCCAGGTCCCGTTGAGCTGGCTACTACGGCTCGGTATATTCTAGACGTTGCGCAAAAGAGATCTTTTATCACTTACATAAATGCACTATTACGAAACAGACAGACTGCTGAGCATAACACAATTCGGCGCCGAGATAACGGTAAGATTTGGAAAATGCCAGTTCGACTAATGACAGATTGGCCAACGCACAAGTGTGGCGAGGCGAGGCGTCGCGGCGCACACTTCTTGCAACAAGGGAAGCGCTGTTAGCCAGCTCGAATGAAAATCTTCAGACACGTGTTATTAGCCGAAACTTGAACGCGCTTTCTTCTTCTTCTTCTTCATTCATTTTCACCGGTAATACCGCGTGACTCGGAACCAGTGTACTTGACTGACATGCTGAGCGATCAGTCCCGGGTTTGAATCCTAGCCGAAGTTGTAATGCACACATTTTTGGTTTCCAGTATCTCTGACTCTGCTGAATCTGACCCTTTCTCCGACGTTATCGCGTAAGCTTTACATCGGATTCGGGAAGGTAAAGAAGAGTGTCTCTGTGTTTGTGCGTACACTTGTTGGGCAGTAGACAGTAAAATAACCAACCGATATATTTTTCCAAGGAGGCATTTAATACTTACTGTTGTAATAATAATTAAAATAATGAGCCTATGTCCTTCGCATCGTCACAAAAAAAATCTGATCAAAATCGGCGCAGACGATTTAAAGATTATCCTGCACAACGAGATAGTTACTTCCTTATATATTTAACTGTAGATTAGTATAGATACGCTTATTTATTATAACACTTTATTGTAATGAGGTAATCTTTAATAAGTAAATTCTTCAAACATTTTACTGAAATGAAAACTGCAAAAATGAAGACCACATATTAAAAACTTTAGTCTTCTAAAATTTTGCCGGCCTGGCATCGGCCCTCATTTTCATTGCATTAAATCGGTCACTGGTTGTTATAATTTTTCTAGCGCTTCCGTGGATGTGTGGCAACTGTAAGCTTGCGGCCGAGCGGTCAGTTTTTGCGGGTAGAAGTATCCGCGGCGCTCGAACGTTGCATCTACGTATATGTCGTAACAAAGAAACATCCGTGGATTTGAATCCGCATTGGAATTGTTGCATTTGTACGCTTTTGCAATTTTTAGTCAGGTGTTTTTGTATTAATATGACGTAACAGGCTGATAGAATTAAGAATATAGATAAGCTTCCGATTATTTGTATGTAAGCTCTTCTAAACATATACGTACAAATCCGACAAGCGCTCTCTGGACGACTGTATTTTGTAATTAGCGGTAAAAACAATACCGGTATAAATAATTCAGTTAAATAATGAATATTAATGTGGTCAGATGTGACAAGTGGTGAGCCCGGCGCCTTCTTGGTGTACATGGCCACGATTGCACAATTAGTCTACATAAGTTTTGAAATACTCATTGGCACAAGCCTTCCATGTAGAGGATCGAACTCGAGTCTTTTCCAGATCCCCTAACCTCTCGGCTATTGTGGCTTTAATTTCAGTAAAAATTCGAATCTAATTCTACTCTCTATTTAACGTAAATAGATTCGCCATATTATTTAATCTAAGCAGCATAGCATTTTATTTTAATTTCGTTATTAATTTTTATAGTCGTATGTTTTCATGCTGTACTTTCACTCAAGACACTGTAGAACTTATATATATAATTGTGTTTATATCGTTGATCTCGACCGCTCGGGATACTCGCAGTAAATCAGGACCACCTCCAGCACATCCGTCGCATGCGACAGGACCCGCTGGCCACGCCCACCAATCTTTCAATACGTGAATGAACTGATGGTTCGGGTTTGTTACACGCTTAATATATATATGTGTTACATAAAAATCATCATTTCAGCCTATCTCAAGTCTTCTGCTGAACATAGACCTCCCCCAAAGATTGCCACAAAGTTCGGTCCGGAGTCACCTGCAACCATCAACGTCCTGCAACACTGTGCAAGTCGTCACTCCGTCTTGTGGGGGGTCGTCCCGCGCTGTGTTTGCCAGTACGCGGCTCGAGAACCTTTCTTACCTAACGGTTGTCAATTCTGCGAGTTATGTGGCGAGCCCATGGCCACTTCAGCTTGCTACTTCCTACCCTAAAGCCTGTGTCGGTTACCCGGCTGTGTCAGTTCTACTGCGGATATCATCGTTGCAGACTCTATCGCGAAGAGAAACACCGAGGATAGCCCTTTCCATAATATAACATACCTACTAAATACATATTAACTCACTTTAACACGTGGCGGGAACAGGCCGTACGTTACGACCGTCTTTATTAAGAAGGACACAAGCAAATAAGAAATTGTATCCTGATGTGTTAAATATAAGAAAAACATTTTGAATGTCCTTGACTTCACTATGAGTAAAAATTTCAAGATATTCGTCACTTTGCTGTTTCAAAAAAAAATCAAATTCCACAAAATAGTTCGTCTTAAAAAAAAAAAAAAATCTGCACTCGGCACTTTCGAAATATTTTTTCGTTATACGATACTTGTTCGAAGGTGTACGTAGCAGAGGTTTGTTCGTTATTTTCGGATTTGCGCGGAAAGCGAATTAAAAAAAAGAAAATATCCATGCCCCCAGTTCCGAGTCTCCGATAAGCGTCACAGCAGTGTGAATGATCCATGACGCGTACAGCGCGCGCTGCCGCGCTCGTTCGCTGTTTACATCGCGTAACAGGGAGCTGCACGCGGCCGCGCCCGAAACAATACCGATACGTGAATACCCGACTCACGCGTGCCATCCTCGCGGGGTTGGCGTGACGGCTTCTACAAGATGTGCAAGTTTAAAATAACATAGCCAAACATGAAGCCTTATTCCTATTGGTATTGTGCCAAGAACGCTGGCTGCATTTCTACTTTGAGCGAGAAAGGAACCGTCCCTCTTATCACCGGGGGCTGCGTCTAGTCCCGAACACGAGACGAATTCCTTAAAGTAATCGACTCTACAGCAAATGTCACAAATACATAGACCTCCCTTATAGACACATGTTTCCGCCACTTACCCAGTTCAGCCGCCTCTGATGCCGCCTTGGACCGAGTCGACGTATACTTGATATGAGAGGGCGCCAATGTGTCTACGCAAGTAGCGTCCCACACAATGCCTTTGTCTCTCCCCCAGGGAACCCCAAAATCTCTTGCTGTTCTCCCTAAAAAATCCCCAGGGTCCAAACCGAGAGAGTTTAAAGACGCTGAACACCGTGGCAAAATATATGATAAGAAGAAAAAGGAAATCATATTTATTTACGATCTATGCACAAAACAAAATAAAGATATAAGATTAAAGAACATTGGAAGAAGAAAAAATAAAATAAACAAAATCTGTGATGCAGCTTGAGACTGAAATGGACCGGATTAAGTGATAGCCCAGATAATCCCAGTCCCGGCACTGGTTGCCAGTGCTGCCAGTATTTCAAGCCAACTCGTACCCGAATACCTGCGGGAGCGCTCTTCAACTGTCCAATTGATTTAAAATTTTACAAATTAATTGCTTATATTATTAGATTATTTTCTTCGAAAGAGATCAGAACCCGGAACTACATTTCACACATTACTGTTCAGTCCAGAAATAATGAATGATTGACATACACTTTGTTGTACACCAATTAACAAAAATAGGAAAAAATAAATAAAAAGCAACATATAATACACAAAGGTTCAATTGGCGGCCTTATCGCTTAGAAGCGATCTCTACCAGGCAACCACTTTGCAGAGGAAATAATGACCAGTGAGCAAGGGTTAAAGGTGTACGCAAGTTACTAAGAAATTTAAATATAATATTATAAATATACATTGATATATACACAAACATATATACTAACGTATCTAAATAAATACACAATATATACCTATACAATTACTAGATATAAAGAGTAAAGAATAAATAAAATAAAAGCCATACGACGCAAGGAAAAGTAAGTGTTAAAGGAGAGATAAACATATAACGAGAGAAACATATAGCTACCACGCCGCGGGCACTTTAAGGTTTGATGTATTTTCAATATTTTCATTCTACAATAAGCAAAGGCTGCGAGATTGACTTGTTATTTCCATTCTTCTCCACGGATCCATTTTTCCTTTCACCATTTTCTTATTCCCACGGGGCGAGATTTGTTCATCTCCACACCAATTTCTCTCATCCTTGTTCTTATCGGCGGTACAATTTACAAATATTGACAAAATATGGCAAAAACCGCAATTAACACCTGTTACAATTATAAACCACAGACGTTATGTGGTGCGTGGCCCGTCTCCAAGCAACTGTCTGTTGACGATTGACACTGTCGCATATTATCTGTGTGCTCAATTACGGGCTATTAAATTACGTACATTACGGAATGCAATTATTTCCTTTTTTTCAATATGCAATACTCATTAAGTGTTGAAAAAAAATATTGAACACTGAGACTAATGTCTTTTTCTTGTCTTTCTTGTTCTTTTTAAAAATAGTAATTTTGTATAATATACGGGTTTACTTATTAGTACTTAATTGAGTAGCGTCGCTACACGATCCACACAGTCTCCAGATAAACTTTGCTCGAAGTCTACTCATTTTTCTCGAAAGAAGTTTCGTGACTCCTTGGTAGGAGTCCCTCCAAGTTATAATTGTTGCAGGATGATGATAACCTTGAACCTTCCAGCTTTAGGCGAGGATTCTTTATAGCTGTGATCACAGTTCTTCTGCTTCGACAGTGATCACAGCCCATCTGGTCCTAACAGCATGGGGTCGCCTCGATCATGTATAGGGGTCTCGGACAGAGGAATTGTTGAAGTACCGGTCGATAGTGCTAATGCCTTGCTTGAAACATCTTAAAAATTACTATCTGCTCCATAATCTCTTTGTGGAAGCCAATCACTGTCATTATTTTTTTTTAACATCCCACTCAATAATGTAATTAACAATCACCGTAAAAAATTATGTATGAAATGGCGATAATCTGTCGATTCTTACATAATAAAGTCATTCCAAATTCAGAAAAAAAAACATAATGAATTGTAACATAATTTATTTATTAGTTGTGTCGTTATAGTTTTGTAGAATCTGACTTTTACATAGGTAGATTTAATTGGAAGATTTCTTTTATAACAAACGAGTAAACTGGTCCCTCGATGGCTGGTGATCGACTCATCTTCAGCACACGAGAGTGTTGCTGACACTTTGTCTGCCTTTGATATTGCATTGTATAAGCACCGCAGTCGATCAGCTGTAGGGCAGGCTGAGATTACGGCTATCGCTTTGGCACGAGCGTATCCGTGCGTGGCTCTTGCAATCCACTTTTCGACTCTCCCGGAGATGGAACGTGACTGGCGAGCTCCGTCGCCGGGCTCGCGAGGCTTATTCTCTTAGTCGCCTTCCACTACACTTTCAAGAAGTGCCCCTCTCAATTGGTAAACTATTATAGAAGTACGTACATTTTTATTATAAAGTTTAGTTGTATTAGGGAAATTCAATACCAAAAATATAAGATAAGGCGTATCAGACATGTCCTTGAATTTTAAAACACTTGGATACTTGAATGGAAAATGCAAAAGCAGGTGTTTTAATTAAATAAAAAAACGGCCAAGTGCGAATCAGTTCTCTATTGTAGCGTTCCGTTATGATCAGTTTTTTCTCCATGATTCAAAATGTTTTTATCCCAGCATACTCATTTTTATCACGGAGAGTTACCGCTATAGCCCTCTGAAATCATTACATGTTTCTAGGTCGTTCAGTTTAGAAAGGACAGGGGGCACAGGGTTAATGTCTTCGTGGAGATATACAACGTCGCAAACAGAGCGCGGTGAAAGAAATGTATGAAAACATCTCTTTTTAAAAGATTTTCATGCTCAAGTATGTGCGCTCAAAAACATCGTGAGTTAGTGGCACACCAAGTGCGTGGCTGGGTCCTGAGCTCGAATCCCCGTTGAAGCCAATATTTGTGTATCACGCAAGTGAATGGTTTTAGGGTCTGGTTCCGTTGTCGTGCGTCCCGTGCCTCCGTGGCTCGGCATGTGGCGTGGGCAGACGCAGTGGAGACTGCCTATTTCTCCGATTTGTTTTAACTATTGATTATTAAACGATATTTTACTTAAGTCATTTTTTTAAGTTTCGTTTATTAATAATGTTAAGCTCTAAGTCTAAGACTTCTTATCTTACTTTTAATCAATAAATTTACTTTCTCAAAATTACTTTAAATTAAAACAGCAAATGTAACTTAAATATAACCTTAAATAACATCTTAATTAATAACACATAAGTTTTATTAAATGCATTACTACTTTTTTTAAATAAAATAAGATAAGATTGTGTGAGGACGTAAGTACCTCCTTGTTAAATATAAATTCATGTTGTTTTATTTTCTGAAAATCAGGACTTGACTATTGGGAGTTGACTGAGAGTCGAAACGGGACGGGATGACGGACGAATGAACTAGACAACTTTAAAATGATATATTAAAAAAAAATGTAAATTACGGAACCCTAAAAATTAATGCATGTCAATTGTATAGGTGCCTAACATTTGGTTTTATATATCTCCACAGATAACGCACGGCATAGTAAGCAACTAGATAAACGAGTCCTCCGCGTTATCATCGAACAATCGATTTATAGCGATAGCACACTGCACCGCGTAGCGTTCACTTACTCGCCGTCTGTTGGTGTGCGTTGAACTTTCAGAGTGTGCTAATGCACGTAAAGCCTAACAGAGCACTGAAATAATATACTGAGTATTTCATTTGCGCTGCTGAAATGACGACGGCCTGTCCGTTCCATTTGTGATATTGTAAAAGGTGAACTGATAAAAACTAGATTACGAACCCTAGTGGAGGGGGCTGACTGGAAGTTAGGTGTCGCAAGAGTCAACTAAGGGAAACGTCTTGAAAATTTCATGAAGTCCAATAAATTGCGGATTAGTGAATGCACGACCGATGCGGTCTCTAACTCGTGCGGCCAATCCTGAAAACCTTCCTCTTTGAAGAGGACTTTTTGGATGCTGTAAGAGAAAAAAAAAACCTCGGCGTTTGTTGCGGACAACAATTGTTAACGCGTATTAATAGGGTTACGACTATTATACGTATTTTCTTTTCCTTGTCTAAGGTAGTAAAAAAGTTTAAATCCGGACAGTGATATCATAGCTGTGTTCCTCACCGACCTTCCCGCGCGCTGAGCAATGACAAACATATGAACGTGTGTAAAGACAATTAAGCCATGTTGCATGAAGACATAAGTATTGTAAACTAAAATATGCATTTAAATCAATTCATATAACAAACACTTGTATTAGTTCCACGCATTTTTATTATAGTTTATTTAACCGGTCCGGTCTCGTTTTTATTATTATAATTATTTTTGAATAGTAACCCTTCTCATCTCATAACTAACTGAAACAATTGAAATTTTATTGTTATGAGCCATATCAGGACATGACACGTGAAGGGTTTATATAATAAAGACAGCCGTGTCGCAGTGACGTAAGGATCTGACACTCCAGCTTTGCACGAGAGCGTCCTAAGTCTTTTCTACACGTGAGTGTCGTAAGACCAAGGGAAAATTCTTGAAAATCCCATACAGGTTAATAGACGTAATCGTAGGTGCCGTAGGAGCCCTGCGACAGGCGATAGACCAACTCTATTTGAGATATGATACGATAATCTCGCAGATTACCTTTCCCTAGAATACATCTTGTGCTTCTGCGTTCGTTGAGTGAGCTAACCGGAAGTTCTCTGCCCCTTTCCCATCCATCCCTCATCCTCATACTCGCTCACTCACCAAATAGCCTTAAAAGCCGGCAATGCTCTTGCAGCTCCTCTGGCGGAGATGTTCGTGGGCGACGGTAATCACTTACTATCAGGTTCATTACTACGCTTGCTCGTTTGCCGCCTTTCCCAAATAAAGAAATTTAGATAAAGTAATGATATGCAGTAGCAGGCCGGATGAGGAAGCTCAAAGTTGCTCAGCACGCTATGGAAAGGGCTATGCTCGGAGTTTCGCTGCGCGATAGAGTCTGCAACGATGATATCCGCAGCAGAACTGGGGTAACCGACGTAGCCGTAAGGATCAGCAAGCTGAAGTGGCAATGGGCCGGCCGCATAGCTCGCAGAATTGACAACCGTTAGGTAAGAAAGGTTCTCGAGCCGCGTACTGGCAAACACAGCGCGGGACGACCCCCCACAAGACGGAGAGACGACTTGCACAGTGTTGCAGGACGTTGATGGTTGCAGGTGACTCCAGACCGAACTTTGTGGCAATCTTTGGGGGAGGTCTATGTTCAGCAGAAGACTTGAGATAGGCTGAAATGATGATTTTTATGTAACACATATATATATATTAAGCGTGTAACAAACCCGAACCATCAGTTCATGCACGTATTGAAAGATTGGTGGGCGTGGCCAGCGGGTCCTGTCGCATGCGGCGGATGTGCTGGAAGTGGTCCTGATTTACTGCGAGTATCCCGAGCGGTCGAAATCAACGATATAAACACAATTATATATATAAGTTCTACAGTGTCTTGAGTGAAAGTACAGCATGAAAACATACGACTATAAAAATTAATAACGATATTAAAATAAAATGCTATGCTGCTTAGATTAAATAATATGCCGAATCTATTTACGTTAAATAGAGAGTAGAATTAGATGCGAATTTTTACTGAAATTAAAGCCACAAAAGCCGAGAGGTTAGGGGATCTGGAAAAGACTCGAGTTCGATCCTCTACATGGAAGGCTTGTACCAATGAGTATTTCAAAACTTATGTAGACTAATTGTGCAATCGTGGCCATGGACACCAAGAAGGCGCCGGGCTCACCACTTGTCACATTTGACCACATTAATATTCATTATTTAACTGAATTATTTATACCGGTATAGTTTTTACCGCTAATTACAAAATACAGTCGTCCAGAGAGCGCTTGTCGGATTTGTACGTATATGTTTAGAAGAGCTTAGATACAAATAATCGGAAGCTTATCTATATTCTTAATTCTATCAGCCTGTTACGTCATATTAATACAAAAACACCTGACTAAAAATTGCAAGAGCGTACAAATCCAACAATTCCAATGCGGATTCAAATCCACGGATGTTTCTTTGTTACGACATTTACGTAGATGCAACGTTCGAGCGCCGCGGATACTTCTACCCGCAAAAACTGACCCGACAACCGTTGGGGAAAAAAGGTTCTCGAGTCACGTACAAGCAAACGCAGTGTGGGACGACACCCCACAAGGTGGAGTGACGACCTGCGCAATGTTACGGGAAGTCGATGGATGCAGGTGGCTCAGGACCGAGCCATGGCAATCTTTGGGGGAGGCCTATGTTCAGCAGTGGACTTGTTAGTAGACTGAAATGATGATGATGACGAATGATATGTACCTATTCATAGTTTATTTGTCGTTGTGAAGAGAATGTAAGCCAAACATTCGTAAACACGAGCCAACAACACGCTCAGTGTGTTGAACGAACACGCCGTCGCAATAAGGCACAGGTTGTTTGTTTGTTTGTTTGTGCTGCACACCCGTAATTGTAATCGCTCGCCCTAGTTCATTCGCGGCATTAGTCTTTCATCTCGATTCGGCTGATATTTTATTCGAACTGAAACATTGTAATAATCTGTAATCTCACGCCGATACTTGGGTGGAAAGAGGTTTAGACATTGATATTAATCGTTTCAATCCACTTTTCATCAGAGCTTATTTGAAAAACGCGACAGGTGGTGGTGAGCCTGTCGCCGTCTTAGTGTTCAGACCCACGATACGAATCATACATAAGTTTCAAAAATTCATCGATAGGAGCCCCATCTCCGTCTCACAGACTCGGGACTCCTGATTCAGAGGCAGAAAGATAATCATTTGGAAACTATATCTAGTATTTAATTTGGCGTTCCAGTGTTGGTGTTCCAGCAGGCTATCATGACGTTAGCGGAGCACTTCATGAAGTAAAACCTCTTATGCAGTTTACTTCTTTATACCGATTAGATAATACTTTTTTTTATTGACTATAAGGTAATGATTGACTACAACCAGCTGTTGCGAAGCCCTTGGTAGGGAGCACACACCCATTCACCCTTCGAAGAGAACCACGTTTACTTCGACCGGAAACACAGGTACGGGGAATGTGTTGCAATGTTCGATCGTGATTCGCTACAAAAACATGCAAAACTATTAATAATACGTAATAAAAATTAGTTTAGTTAACATAAGTTGCACAACTTGCACTAAAGTAAGCAGTATGTTCACTTAACTTTTCAGCAGTTTTTGTAACAAGACGACCGCGTGGTTTAGTGATTTGCGTAACTGGCTGCTGTGCGAAAAAAAATGATTGGTATATCGGGTTTCGTCGGTTTTTGTCGTGTCCCGTGTCTTTGACACTGTATCATCATTCTTCACAGCTTTTCTCATAATCGTTACGTAGTAATAAGTTTTTAGGAAATATACATACATAAATATAATTTGTACCTTGATAATGCCCTAAAGGCGAAACCGATCGTTAACACAAATAAAATAAAAAAGATAATCGTGAAACAAGTACAAGTATGATTTTTGTTTGTTCCGTGTGAAGTGATATTTTAACATGTATGTGTGTGTGTGTGTGTGTGTGTTGTTGTTGTGTGTGGAAACTAGTGAGTGTTTGCGCGTACACTTGTGGCACCATAACGCAGTTGACAACTGTGGATGAAGGTATTCGATAGTAATTATTAATAAAGTAAGTTCTGAAAGTCGTGGCCGTACTATTTACAAGTAGTAGTTAGTCCTAGCGCACTTTTGTAGTATTGATAAAGTTAGCCGTGAGGATCTGCCGACTGAAGAGGCAATAGGTCCTCTCGCAGAAATGACAGTCGGTGAAGAGAAACGGATCTGAACAGGCAACCTCGTAACGGCAAACGCAGTATAGGATAACAGCCCTCAAGACACAGTGACGACCTGCACAGTGCGTAGGACAATCGCAATGTCAGGACCGTGGTCTGTGGCAATCTTTGGTGGAGGCCTAAGATCAGCAGAAGATAGTTCAGCTGTGCCAGGCTGCACTGAAACAATAAATAAATAATTAGGTCACATTTGTCAGCCGCAGTGTAACATAATACATTTTTTGTTTGTAAACATTTCAATGATTCCGAGCGCGAAGTCGTGACTGACTGCGTCTCGCCTCGAACCGCTCGAAACGGTAATCAGTGATTACATTTTGTTGTTCTCGATTCTTTTTTCTGATTTTTGACTCGATGGACGTGTTATAATAAAAAGCGAAGTTGCACTCCGCTGCTCGATATAGTTTTCGTGGAACGCGCGCTTGTTACTCGCCATGTTTAAATGGTTCTCTGGCGCATAGAGCACGTGAGGGCGTTTAGTCGAACAACTACTGACGCATCTCCCCAGCTGTGAAATTTGCGAGACCGTGGTCGTTGCGTCACATATTTTTGATTGAACTGAATTTCAGACAAACTTCTCTAAAGCAGAACGCGTGTTATTTTGTCTTATCATAATCATATTATTATCATTAAATGTATGGGTCCTTACATAGGACCTATACCTATACTTATTAATCTATGCAAGTTGTACTTTAGTGTAGGTACTAAAGATAATATAAACACTACATTCTATGAGTGTGATTTGTTCGGAAACGCTGGTGCTCTCTGTGATTCATCGCATTTGTGCAGAACCTTTGCATATTAATGTCGGGTAATGAATAAAGAGAAATGGAAATCGCTACTGAAAATTTATGAAAATTAAAACGTTTTTAGATTTAATGTTTCTTGATCTAAAACATTAAGTATATCTACTTATTTAACCAAAATCGCACATCCAAACAAATAGGAACACAACTAAATAAATTTAAAAAGTTATGGTTTATTTTATTTTAAGCTAGTCTTATTTTCTCCGAAAACATAAAGGATACGTGGAGTATGATTTATTTAAATCTGAAATATACAATGTACACTGTTGGGTACGTATTTCGACTATTTTGAAACATATTATTTTAACTAATTATATTAATGCATAGCATTTAATATACATAAAATGTTTATTCATCGGCTTCTTCTTGATGTTCGAAGTAGGTCATATATGTATGTTATGTGTTTTTTTTAATGGCTTGGGGTGACAAACTATCTATCAGAACACCTGATGGTAAGTGTCTACTGCAGTCCATGGCTGTCTGCAAACGACTTCAATCGAACGAGGTTATGTTAGCCTCACAGTCTGGAATTATACTGGGTTATTATACAATCAATCAAACGGGAATATCACAGTGATTGCAACTGCTGCTTAACAGCAGAAATAGAGGGTGGTACGTGAGAGGGTGTTACGTAGCCAGATGGCTACTAGGCGGAGAAAAAGCCTACCGCCTTGTAAAATGTGTGTTTGTAATGTTTCCTATGTCTAGGTGAGGAAGAAACGGCCCGAGCAGAAGTGGTACGAGCGGCTGTCCACCCGCGCGAGGAACGACAATAAATACGTAGACGCTCCATTGCAGGTCTGAACGAGCCCTTAACACGGGCTGAGGATAACCGGGCGGCGGAATTAGTACTTAAGCTCACTAGAATTAGTACTCACAACGGAGATGGTTTTCACGATGTGGTGGTGGGGAAGCTATGTATTCAGCGCTCAAAGATTTTATGCATTCATTTAATAGACTATATTCGTTATACATTAATTTGGTACAGATTCGAATGCAGCATCGCTGTGAGTTTCACGCTTAACATGAAATCGCATTAATAGTTTATTAATAGGATACTTTTGTAAATGATTCCCTTCGCACGAACTTGCAGCTCAGTTGGTAATTTGCAGCTAATAAAGGCATCGATCGTGCGACAATGAGGACGCACGCTCGGAGATTCCCAGGAGCATTGATGTAATGTTGAACATTACATTTGAAACAAGTATTTTGTGGTTGCGGGCTTACTTACCGAACTAATACGGAATGAAAATATGCGGCTAAATGTTTCTCGCTTAGCAATTTTTGCACATTTGAACGTCTATGTAAGCCTCTCATAACAGCGCAGACAGTTCGTCTGGTTAATTTGGGTCTTAGAAACTTATGGTGTTAGGGAGAATATCTCAACTTTTTGGCCAAATGTGATCCTCACCTGCAAGCGGTGATTGTTTACCGACCGACGAGACTCTGGCGTTCAAGTGATGGAAGAAAATCCATCATAATTTGCCGACTTGAAGTCTTAGAGACATCGCCAGTGCGATGGTAATGTGACCCTAGTAATGAAGTTGCGTTCACCGCGCAACCCGCATTGCCGGCGCAATGATTATGGCCACATCTCTCGTGCAAGGCAAAGCCAGTTTTTTTTATTCTTTCATGGAAATGCATGTGCTCAGCAATGGACTTGTGACAGGCTGTAACGATACTGATGATATTTGGTTGTTATTCTGCCACCGGTGGAAGGCTACGTGACTTTCACGGCCGAGGCAATTCTCTTACCCTGCCACCACGTGCCACAATTATCATCGTCGTATAATGTTATGCAAGTAGTCAGCTGTATTGTAAGATAATATGCATTAAATGTATGTTAGTAAATTTCCATTTCAGAATTCTTGTCTGAATTTGTGCTACGTATTGTGGGAAGGTTGCCAATGGCATCTTGTGTAAAATTGTTTTTCAACAGCTGAAATAGTCTCGTAGAATCAAATTGATTCGCATACGCGAAATTTTTCATTTTCCTATTGGAAACACTGAAGCATAACTATTCTAAGGTCTTGAAAGAACTGATTCGAGTCAACGGCACGTAACAGTAACAGTTAACAGCAAAAATCTCAATTTTCAACAACTACAATGGATACAATCCTAATTATAAAATGTCATGTCACAACGTTCGTATTTCAAGTATCGTGTTTAAATCGTGTAATGTAAATAACTTATTAACAAACCTGTAATGTCCAGTGAATGCTCCTCATTATTACTAACCTAAGCTATTAACAAGAATAACAATAATGTTTAATTTAAAACTTGCTACGTCACGACATCCAACACTGGCAGCAGGCCACGCTTGCGGTAAGTTCTAGTCACATTGAAAACTCACCCGTCGTTCTATTAAATTTTTTATTAATGCTTTTTTTTGTTAACAAAATAAATCATTTCGGGATAAAGGAAGTTTTTGTAGAAACCGTTGGAATTACAAAAGCGGCCGCAGTGGCAAAAAAGTTATTGTTGTATGACGCTATTGCGGCTAGTGCCGAGAGCGGGGTTGTCTGACTGTAGAGGGATCGTTGTTTTTCTAATTTTAACAACTAAAAGCCTTGCCTTTAATAATTTTTTCCACAATATTCGTAGAAATTCAACGTGTTAACCAGTAATGATTACTTGTATTTACGCGAACATTACACATTCAAAATAGAAATAATATTTTCCGAATTAAAAAATATATTACCGAATTAAATTTTTATTTGTTCTTTTCGAAAGCTTTATATTGCCAGTGGCTTGGGATCCAGTAATATTAAAAATAAATCTAAAACCAAGTAAACCACTTCACGACCTCAAGATACTGTGAGCACATTCTGCGTAGATCGGACAAAAATTAGTAATTAAAAGCTGAAGGTTAACTATGTTCACTATGGTTTATTATATTACGGTTTTTTTAAAACCTCAATCCCCCCTTAAGCTCATCCTTAAGCACTCGGAACGTCTGGAACATATCTTCAAAATTAAACTCGATAAAATCCGTAAATAATAGTTATTAAATTTTACCTTTAAAAGCGTACTATGTGCGTGGTGTCGGACAGCCTTGCGTACAACTGGTTAATTTAACGGGCGGGCGGTTACACTAAACTAATCTACAGCGCTGGCGATATCACGCTGCAAACGCGCACTTATGAATTTAATTATAATAGCACTAGGTGGTGTGATTGTATGTGTATGCCTCGTTGCGTTAAGATTATATTTTTTTTCTCCAATAACAAAATTTGTTTCTATTACAAATTCAATGTTGTTACGAATAAGATTGTTTAATAAGTAAATTAATAAAAAAAAAAAACATTTTAACACTAAATCTTTCGAATTAAATTTACTTATTATAATCTCACAATATTCCCAGATATCACTTGTACAGTTGAGTTTTGTGAGTCTTTCTAAAATATCTAAGCTAAATTCAGTCAAGGCATTGCGTCAGCATATGTAATGCCCGAAAATACTTTCCTGCGCTACACCAAAGCTCATTCTGAAACTATATACATATTGTTGTGTTGACGCTAAAATGACTTGGTGCTTTAGGTGGTGAAGGTATGGCCGGAGCGAGGCGCGGTGCAGGTCTACAACCCCAAGGGCGAGGACAAGTTGTTCACATATGACGCCGCATACGACTGCACCGCCGACACGCAGACCATCTACGATGAGATGGTGAGTATTCATATGTTTTCATTCATTTATTTATCATGATTATCAGATAATGATCATGTCTTTTTTTACGCGGCTCACCTGATGGTAAGTGATTACCGTTGCTCTCGGACATCGACCACGGCCAGAACTGCTGTATACAATCGGCAGTTGTCACTTGCTCAGGGGATAGTACAGAGGCACTGGCTCGTCTTCACCTTCCTATATCCGATGTAACTCTTATGGGATAAGATCGGAGGAAAGTTCAGGTGCTGTGTCAGAGAGACGGGACGCACACCACACAAGCAGACCCGATAACCATTTATTTGCACAGTCTGTACAGATAGGTACGCTAGCCTCTAAGCCAAACAGTCGTTAAACTATATATAGGCTATTAAAGGCCTAATGGCAGAGAGACCCGAAAACACGAAAACACGAAAATCGAAGGAAAGGTCCGATGCGGTGCCACGGGACTAACGCAATACATTCAGATTAAAAAAAAAATAACTGGTGCTGTCACATGCCACAATTATTGGCTCCGGCTCGCTCGATGGAACCCAGGAGCCACGAATCAGCAGGCAAGTACGCTGAACACAGCCCGAGCGCATCCCGCTATTTTTAAATACATTAGCATCATACACATTTTGTCTTCATACACCTCACGCTAACATTTTGAAGCGAATTATAAATCGTTTGATGTATTTCAATAATTGTGTGCGACCTTCAAAATTGTTTGCTCATTTTGTTTTAACACTTGTGATTTCGAGGACTATTTTTGCTCTCCGTTTGAAGTACAAACTTGTTAAAATGTGACATTTTAGAATATTTTAAATGTACCTACGTGGTTTTAAACGTGGTAGAGCCAAGAGGCGGCTTTTACTGCTGTTCGAATGGGTCGGCTCGACCGGCTTGATACCACGGCCTCGTAGAATACCGGCGTGAAGTAGAGGCAAACTTGCATCCCCCTTCTCGACATCCCTCGTATCTCCCAAATACCCTTAAAGGCGCACCTGCATTACTTCTGGCGTTGCAGATGTACATGGGCGACAGTGATCACTTACCATCGGGTGAACCACTTGCTCGCCCATAAAAAAAAACCCACCGCCCTTTAGGTTATATGCGCCGAAATCTCGGGAGAACGCACCGTTACTGGTTTGATATTCCCAGAGCGTTTTCTTGACTCCCTACAAGTTCTTTAATGCTATCCCTGGCCTTCATCAGACAATCTTCCCATTTTGAGGCATCACATCACAATAATTATTTATTAGGCGTAATATAGTTGTTATTTGTCTAAAGGTCCAGGCCGTTTTCGAGAGGGCTATGGGAACGAGGCAAACGCTACACTTGAGTAATGTGGCAACACTATCCTCGAAATGTATCTAATTTGTCAAATATGTTGCTACCACAAAGTTTTGGTTCAAGCTGAGCGCGTAGTTAATTAAGATTTCAATTAGAACTCAAGTAACGTTTAAATATCAATTGCACGCCATCTAAGAGGTTAACGTTACAGCTATTCCGGCTACCACAACACATATGCTCAAGCTTCACAATAATAACTTGCGTATTTAAATGTTTGTAAATTTTCTATTATATAATGAAAGCCTTGCATGAACTGAGTACACGAAATTAAAAAGAGGTACTACAGTGGATTCCTTCTCACATCGGCACTACAGGGAACGATAGAGCGTATGAATACGTTGTTGCCAACCGTATTTTACAGAGTTACTAGACTCAGTTAGAAGTTGGTGCCAGAATAACTGGCAACTGAATATGGTATGAGACCATATAGCCATATCTATCGCGAAATCCCTGGTTTTATTGTGCTGGTTTGAATAGGGAGGAAATAGTCACTGCTCATAGCCTTCCGTCTGGCCATGTGCTACTGAATAAATTCGTGTATCTGATGGGTAAGACAAATGCACAGAGTGTGGGCGTGTAGAAAATGTATATCATGTGTTAAACGAATGTCTACGGTCTGAAGATGAAAAATGTCATTTCTTCATACGTTTTCAAAATTTAAAACAAAAAAATGTTTGTGTTTTTAACAGTATTTTCAGACGATGCAAAAGTACTCTGTAGATTAGTGTCGTTAAGAGAAGATTGCTATAAGTAGCACAATTGTGGTGACGTGTTCACTGCGGACAAGATCCTATTTAATTAATAAAGAGAAAAAAAATTATTATCGGTCTTTCTGTTAAATCTTTTTAGAAGCTTTTTAGTGAAGAATTACATAAACCTGAACGTTAATGTAATTCTTCACTATATATATAACCGATACGGTGGTGAATGTTAACACGTAACGTAAGCTTCAACTAAGAGTTCAGCCGCCTTTTCATTAAGAGAAATTTGCCAGAAACTCGCTAAGGAAAAATTGCAAGACGTCGCTTCAGTGCGCACTGCGCACGCGCCGCCGAAAATCTTGCGCGTCTCTCTCTTTATATTGTCGTCGCGGTTCATCATTTTGTTAACTATGTTAGTATTGCTGCGTGTATCAAGGCTCCGTTCTATACGAATTGAGTTATTTCAAAATATATTAACAGAGCTACCACGCGGCCGAACAGCCCTCTCTGCTGGATATGCCTCTCCCACAGTGTGGAGTTAGCGCTATCACCAACTTTGACTACTGGTCTGCACATTCCGGTCTGGTATTTTTCGCGATGGTGCACCACTTGACGTTAGCGGTGGCACTGGCACAGTCGCTCCGCTTTTTCAGGTTTGTTCGCGCCGCTCGTCGCTCATATTTTCCGTATATCAATATTTTTATTATTGTTTCACAGACCGGTTTTACCTTACGATGTATAACTTCTCCGCCAAGCACGTGCTGGATTCAGCACTTAAAATTTCAGTGGTGCCGTCATCGGGTTTCGAACCCAGTCACTCCCGTGCTATGAAATGAAAGCGAGCGCCCCGACCACCAGGCTGCTGCGGTTCTAATGGATATATTACAATAATATCATTCAGATTACGTATTAATAAACGGTCCGATTGCGTGGCGGGAGCGTAGCTATGCCGTCTGGCTACGTGGAGTCGCGCCGAACTTCTGCCTATGTCTGCCTTCTTATATATAGTATTTTTTATTATTACATATTAGTATGGAAAAATGTCACACTCGTCTATTTACTGTTACCGGGGAGTCAATTTATGGCGAATCGTTGTAATCTGGCAGGGGGCTGTGCCGGTATTTCCGGGATCAATTTCGTTAATTAGATTTGGGGCGACGGAGGACGGGCGCTGTGTTTCATCTGCCCAGCTGTTGGAACGCCGCCGAGACGCTTCGCCACCGCTTTCTATTGTATTAAAGTGCATTCCGAATGGCAAATGTACGAGTTTTTATTATAAACACGCGCCTCTGTAATGAGCAGGCCGTCTCTGTAATTATCGACCCGGCTACAGAGGATTGTATCTCTATTTCGCGTAGAATAACGTGTTATCTATATATTCACGCCTTGTTCCCAACGGAGTGGGCAGATAAAATCTTCTTCCAATTGCTACGGTCCTGACATACGTCTTTCGCTTCTTCCACTTTCATCTATCTTCGCATGCATGCTCGTTGGTTTAGAGTACTCCTGCCCTTTTTCCGGAACGTCTCCGATTTGATCATGAAATGTTCGTCTAGGTCTTCCTCTCCCGTCTCTACCATTTACACACATGTTATGACACGTTATACTTCGTGTAATATAGTATACCTTCGGGTGATGTCGTTTGCAGGTGTCCAGGGGTTGCTGCAGACACTTACCATCGGGTGGACACAAATATAATATAATCAGCTCTTATGACCGCAGACCCAATACAATAGATGATTAGATTTTTAGGCATTTTAGTCGCCTTATCCAACTTTTCCATTTGAGACAACGTGACAGGTGGTAAGCCTGTCATAATCGCAGCGTCCATGCCTACGATACAAATTGTACATACTCGTAGGTGTTGGAAAACTCATTGGATATCGAACTCAAGCCTGATCCCTTAACCACGCGGCTATCGTGCCTGTTATCACAGATATATAATTTTCTTCTCTGCTTTGACAGTCCAGCAGCTGGACGAGGACGTAGACCTCTCCTGTGTTCAGGAAGAGAATTGGCGAGCACAGATACTGGCACCTTGCCCTTAGAGCCCTGCTGCGTTTCGCCGGGCTGTGGTCTTTCGGTCCGGTGCATTTCTTTCTTTTTAATTTAAACGTTACCTTCCGCTGTAGTAATTTCTCCTGTGTCGCGGAGGCAGTTTACATATATGAATTGCACATGGACAAACACCCAGACCGGGAACTATTATTTGTAGTCCATACAAATACTAGTCCCGTGTGGGAATCGTACCCGCGACCCACAGCGCCGCAGCTAAGCGCTTAGCCACTACGCCATCGAGCGGTAGAAGCCGCATTGGTTATTTCAAATGAAATCAAATAATTTATTCTTCGACATAAGAACCATAATTATTTCTAATTCAATTTCACTTGTCTGACGTCATTATTATTAGAATCTACCACCGTTTCGTAAAGACTTTCCTCTGCGACGGATAAGAAAGAAAAAGAAACTCCGCGTATAATAATTATGTTAAATAATACATAAAGCGGCATTATGTTAATTCCCACTGCTGGGCAAAGGACACCTTCTGAAATATCTGAGAAGGTTTTGGTGCTGGAAACGCGTACACGTGGTAAATTTAGTACTAAAATAGCTAATAACAATTTTAGTGGTGACGGCACGGGATCGAACCCAGGTCAATCGCGCTCTATGAAACTAAAGCCACCTTTGAATTAGAACGAAGAATATACCTACTTAGTACTTTAGTTAATGATACCACGTGATGATTTTCTGAATTTGCCGCTTCATCCTTTACCAGACTCTATTAATATTTAATACATTCTCATAATAGGGCACAAATAATAACAAAATATTGTTTTCGTCATTTCTTTTTATCGTGTTCGGATTGTTATTGAGCGTCTTCCTGTCACGTCAACGTAGGCGAGACGTAACTGTAAATAGTTTAAAGCTCAAAACATTTCGAATTTAATACAATACAATCAAAATTGATAAAATCTGACCTTTAAAAACTTTATTGTAAATAAAAATATTGATTTTCTAGTGAGGTCGCCAGCCATACACCCGCCGGAGGTCACGGCGGTCGTTAAAGTGACCACTTCAATATTGTTTTTTTAATGGTTTGTAATTCTCTTAAACGGAAGGTTTCACAGATCGTCAGACATAACGCTTTAGGACCTATATTTTCTACTTTGTTTTATTTTTATTATAAGGCTTGTTATCACTTTGAATTCAAGGTTTGGTTTCTTAACGATGTCTTCCTGGCCGAATTCGACCAGCTAAATCTTCTGTTTGTTACAACAGTAGTACTGAGACCACAGTTTTACGGAGGCACACTCCCTCTCCCCATCTGCCTCCTCATCCTCCCTTTCATCTCCCAAATATCCATGAAGGCCGGCAACGCACCTGCCGCACCTCTGGTCTTGCAGACGTACGTAGGCGACGATAATCACTTACCATCAGGTGAACCGCTTGCTCTTATAACGCCTTTCCCCTAAAAAAAAACAGTGTGTACAAACCAGGGCGAAGCTGTTGTCCAATGCAATGAAAAATAAAAAGGGATCAGCACGTGACCCCAGCTAGCTGTTCGCTAACGAGGCCCGGCCGCAAGCGTTAGCGCGGACACCGGGGCACTCGCGCGTCTCCACCTTCCCGTATCCGAAGATCGGACGTGACGCGCAACACACAACCAGACCACCTAAAACTAATATATAATACGGCATGGAATCTAACCCAGATCAGAAGTCCGGTGCGCTAAACTCTAAGCCCGCGTGGCTTCCGTTGACCGTCGTTGAAGATATATATATAGTTAATATATTTTCAAGTTCATGGCGATTTCGCGTGCGTGTCAAATTATATTTCATGTACTTCCAACGTTAATACGTTTGTTTCACCGCTATTACTCATTCCTTCTTGTTTATTGGGGTGTAAGAGGAACTCGGTACTTATTATATTACTCTACTTGCCTTCCAATGGTGCTTTCTAGGAAAAGTATTTTAAGCTTTAAAGGCCTGGTCGTAGTTATGACAGGCTGATGAAGAAGAAAATAAATTATTTTCTAATTGATATTGATGAATGGGCACAGAGGCCTCTCCCATGCGTTGCTCTCGAGGGAACTCTGTGTGATGGGATACCTCAAGGCCTCGCATCGTCGGTCAACTAATGCTTCGTTGCATGACCCACGTGCGAATAGAATTGATCGCGTGGTCGGAAGACTAAAATTAAATGTATGCGATCAGTAAAAACATTGTTATGTTAAGATTCGTCACGCTGCTCGTTTAGGCGCGACAGCGCATCTCGTTCGCATCGACTGTGCGCGGACATTCTTCAAATTATTTACGACGTAGCGTTCGCTGCTTCACGTGAGCGGCAAGGTGGCGAGCGTGCAGCTTCCCACGTTTAAGTGTCGTGCCACACTAGCGATCGATGTGCGACGATTTTAATAATTAAAAATTAGTAAAATCTTTTATTAAGTTTTTCCTAAGGAAAGGGGGCAAATGAGCTGACTTATACTGAGTGACGCGGAGGTCCTGTAATTGATATTAATGTATATGCTACACATAACAATTTTATTGGCGTCTCATTAATTCAAAATTATGTTCTCTTAGCATCTAGACCAGACCCGGTTACTGTTCAAAGTTTCAAAGCTCGGTACAAATAAGCATAAATAACATCGTGTACTACAATTTCATCCGACTTTGTTTTTCTATTTACTTGATCATCGGTAGTACACGTCATCGGACGTAATCGGTTATCAAAAGTATTCAGTCTCCGTCCGTCCGGACGTAAACATGGAGACGATGCGTAAACAGCGCGCGTTGACGATGTACCGCTCCGATACCTGCGCATCTCACCGTTTCTGTTACAGCTTTGCATGCGCATGCGCGTATGGCTTTGACCGATGTGCTGTGCCTTGTAATCATTTTTATTTAATACCACTATTATGCTGATGCTTATCATATAGCGTATTGCAAACTATACATGTTTTTTTTCTGATACCACCTTCACAATGAATTAATGATGGATGTCTATACCATACCAATAAATATGTTTAAAAACTATCCACACATACATAAAAAAAAATCGGTCAGAATAAGTCATCCCCTTCTTCCCGTAAGTGAAGTAAAAATCAACCACAGGCGGGACCTGCAATCTCATGCCAAGCTCCGAATGACGTATGGTAAAAGTTCCTCTAAAAGATTATATTAAATTTATTTAGAAGTATTTCCTATATTACACAATTGGAATGTTTGCTTATTCTTTAAAACAATTTTATTTATACAGGCTGTATTTACCGTTGCTCAAAATCTCTCAAGCTATTGTATCGCTTCCGTAAAGTTTATTGGTAGAATAACCGCGTCCTCTGAACAGACCTTGCCTCGTTGGAAGGTCCCGTCGTTGTTCATACTAGGCCGTGAGTCAGCGTTGGAGTGGGTGGCCGATATGCGATGGCCTCGGAGGCCTGCCTCGTGAGCCGTCAACAAAACTTAGACCTCGCCTGCTCCCATTTACCAAAATCGGTGAACATGGTAGGGTTGCCTGCTTTAACGATTATTAATCGGTTTCATATTTTTTTTTTACAAATTAGTATATTCATATTTAATAATTATTATTTAATAGTATAGAGTAATACAATATCGCAATCCGGGATTGTCTGTGTATTCGCTTATACATACCAAACCTCTAAGTGAATGCGTTTTACAGCATAATTTAGAACATTTGATCAGGACGGTTCATATATATAACACAATCACGTTTAGTTTATGTATATATACCTATTAGAGATCGGTCTGTGCAGAATCGATGCGGTTCACCAGCAATGTACAAAACTGTCGAGACAAGTTATGAGGTTTGAAATAAAGAGTATAGTTATTTGTGAACGGTTTTCTGTTAATTCTTCTAAGCCTTTTCTGTACAACCTCGGCGGTAGGTTATACCTGCTTCATGAACTGTGCTTATACCGAACACAAGTCATTTAGATCTTTTATCCTAATGCATTACGGAGAAATATAAAAAAATAAAGAATTAATTCTAGAAAAAGGTTAGGTTAGGTTAGTAGTCCATAATTCTATCATAATTTTAAAGAAAACTAAACCAAATCTACATACTGCTCTTTTAAATTTTTTACCTAATGAGGAGAGCATGCCCTACTCAAATGATTGTCTCCATGATGATCAAATCCTAAGTGTCTCTTATGAAATTGAACATTGTCTGCATAATTAGAACTGCGTCGCAAACGTAATTCAATACGAAGCGGTCACAGGTTCATGTTGTGATGGTTTAGTTAAATCAACATACCGTGGGAAATTAAACCCACCATTTACGGTAACATCCGAACTTCTGTGTAGTGACATCATGCACAGAAGTTTTTGCTCAACGAGAATATTTAAATTCAATATGCAATAACATATCTGAAGTATTTGTTATATTAATGTTTAACCTTGCCCAAACATGGGAAAGGAAGTATTATAAGACAATGCATTTTGGAGGAATCGTTACGGAAACAGCTGTGAGATCATCCCGATGGATTGGTTAAGTCCCACATGTAGTTTGCTGCATATCATATATGTCATTACATACACATATGCCTTAATTACATAGCCTGATATTTTATTTTAAATAATGAAATACGATACGACGATCATCTCCGGATATTTAGGATATGATATAACCTCATTTAGTTTTTGTTCCTTATTTTAAACTTTTCTAACTATAATGCCTTACTTGCACGCGGTGCAAGTAACGTCGCTCTGGCGACCGACCGACAAATATACCGAACCTCAATACCACAGACAAGTGACCACTGGGAGAGAGGAGGGGTCTTCCATGTACGGGTGGACGGCTTTTATTGGCGGTTTCATGGAAAGACCTTTGTCTGTTAAAGAAAAAGAAAAAAAATAATAAACCATAATAATAGGGGGCAGAAACTATACATGTATCATGCGACAATATAAGAAGATATTGAATCTGAAATACGATGATTATACGTCTGATATATTGGCTCACGTATGATTTCATAAGTCTTTTTTTACCCTCCCGAATATTAAGCGGAGGCCATTTCCCAGCTGTGGGACATTCACACTTAAATATCTATCTCCAGTAAGTGAAAGCGACCGTAGATAAGTATCGCATAAATATCGCGTGGAGACGATTTCTTCATTCTTCTTTTGCTCACCGTGGACATGGCGTGATTATATCCGTTTCGTCTAGTGTACGCACGGGCATTGGATCCGTATGGTTCCAAATTAGTTTAGTAGCTTACGCATAATATTCTGTAAAACTCATTCGGAGTTTAAGCCAACAATAATTTTAATAGTCGATACATTTTTTCTGGTTTCTAATTTAACGAAAATACTTTTTTTGGGAAAATAGCCTTGCATCTGTTACGTTATATCTCTAGGAGAGAAGAAAAGTGGCCTGGACAAGTCCGTTTGACTATTTCGGCGAATAAATTAAGATAAAGGGTTTTTTAAAAGAACAATAGTCTATTTTAGGACAGTGCTCTATTAAATGTGTCATACTCACGAACCTTAAAATGTTAATGAGTAGCTCCGAGAATGTTTACAGATACTTAAAAAAAGCGAGAGTTGACGTTTCGAAGCAAAATTAGGCAATAATTGAACAAGATCCAGTAAATATGGAGGAGTGCCTGACGGTGGAGATGAGAGGAGAGGGAAACAATTAAGACATAAAATAAAAAACAAAAACTGAAAAGTTTTTACGATCGTAAAACACTATCGTGTGATCATAAAACATGATCGTATCATAAAAAGTCGCGGCTCACTATTACTTCCTGCATAGCTGAAGGGCGAAAGATATAGAGAGATATTGTGAAGTGCTTATGTCCAATAAAACAAGAGCAACCGACAATAGCCGTAGATGGACCTTGGCGGCCACTCTCACCCAGCTCGCAGCGACCTCTACACGCCGATGCAATACATACATATTTACCCCCCTTATGATTGCGAAAATATATTAATTCGTAAACGAAACTCACGACAGAATGTAAATGTCAACTTGTGATTATTTTAAAACGTGTTTCTGTTTTAACGTCTTCGATCATCTACATTGGCCCTTCGTTGGCCCTGACATTAGCGCAGATATGGTTTAACATTAGATGAATACGAAAGAAAAATTTAATCATTTGCCTTGCCGTACCCCATAGAAAAAAACTAAAATGAAAATTTACAACATTACCTACTTTAATATATAATATAAACACTACAATGTCACAATTCTTTCGAAGCCACAAATAACGAACTTTTCTATTGGCAAAGACTAGAACAAGTAGAACTAAACCGTGCCGCAACTGTAGATGTATGTCGCTTGCCCTTAGAACATAAATAGGTCGGTAAAGAAAAAATAGGATATGGGTTACAATAAGAAAATCAGCCACATTATCTCATCCCCACAACGTAACGCTCCCGAATGAGAATAATCTAAAATGCAAATGAAGAAATTCGTCTACATCTATACTTATTCTAAGTGCCTCTTTCTTTAGGAAGTACTGTAACTTTAGTGGTGTGTTAGGGGAAACATACAAACTATTTCTCCTACCAGGAAGTCCACCAATCTACACGTTGACGTCATTTAACCTGAAAATATTCTTTGTGAACATTCAGTCTCATGAGGCCCTAATGAGATACCACTTAAAAACGTCGTTAAAGGTTGAAATACCATGAAATTGTGGACTAGGGCTCTACTCCTAAGCTATCACGCCTCTTATGCAGCTGCAGCTAATCGTGGCTATTCATTGTGACCCACCACGCCTAAATATCCGCAGAACAACGTCCTCGCCCCGGGGAATTGTCCGCGGGTGCTGTTGTAATTTGCTAATTAATATCCGCAATTTTAACAAAATTATACAAGTGTCTGTTAGAAAACTAGCGTCAATTCTCCTCCTACGTACTTAGACGTACGCATTCCTCACTTCTTAACATGTTGAAACAATGGGAATACTATTATTATAACATGAGGAGGGCTGTTATACTCTATTATTATTGTGTAGATAATAATTATATACTGTCTAATTTAGTTAACTGTTTTACGGTTGAAAATAAGAGCTAGTCGGTAAAGTTCCAAACGATCCTTACATTCATAACGTCGTAATGCTGAGGTAAGACGGTTCGGTTATTTATGGCGGGAACAACAATATAATTTCATAGAAATCTTTTGAAACGTGGTAGAGCCAAGCGCATGCACCGCCTCGCAGAATACCGGTGTGAAGTAGAGGTATCTTGTGCTTCTGCGTTATGTTCGGTGAGTGAGGTAACCGGAGTCTTCTCTATCGCTCTGTTTATCCAAACTGATATGTCTGAAAATCTGATATTAATTCTTCAACCCGCGCAGGAATACCTCCACTGCTGCTAGTTACCCAATGAGCAGTAACTATTTAGTAATCTGTGCCTTTACTATTTTCTATCTCGGCTACATAGTACATACCACTTAGTATTGAATCTCAGAGTTAACGTTAAAATTTGGTTTAACGTTGCAATTAAAACTGCGTGAGCGTGAGTAAAAAATGTTCGCATGCCACCGTGACGTATTCACGATGGCCTGCGCTGTCGACTGATTTCAGATTGTGACGGTGGCTTTTTTAGATTTGTTTTCTATATTTTCTGATAGATGATTCTATATCTTAGTACATATACAATTTGACTTGTTTTATTTTTCAACTAAAACTATCATTACTAAACACCGTTTAACTTTGGCGGTCTGCCAACAAGTGGTCTACCAAAAAACGCAAACAACGAGACATTATGAGATCTCATGTCGAATATATATATATCGTTCATGCGTCGGTGTTCAAAGTTTTCCTACCAACGTTTAATTTAATTTTTAAATTGAAAGGTCTCATAGACACATATGGTTCGTGTGCATTGCACTTGTAGTGCATCTGGTCCCCTCATCTTACTGCATATGCTTGTGAATCGAAATATTTTCAATAAATATTTATAAGCACTAACGTACGTAAACCATAGGAGTAGGCAAAGATAAAGATTTTCATTTGGCATCACTCAGCGCAGCCTAATGGACTTCCGATGCCCACTTTCGGCTTTGCGAGATAAAATATGACGGTTGGCGAAACGATCATTCAGTGTCAATATCGAAGATGCAAACTCGACAACAACCCATACGTGCCGGAGTACCACAAGGCAGCTGCATAGTGCCACTGTTGTACGCGGCTTATACCAACAATCCCACCCTGGAGGTCGCATCCAGGAGTGGAACAACGATGTTCTACTTGCCCTGTTCTCGTCATCCTGGCGGACTGACATTGCGGCGGCTGGAACTGCTGCCGGCGTTGATGAACTATAATGGCCACTGGAACTAATCGATTGGACTAACTTTTAATTTATACAAATTTTTTGTTTTGTGTTATAAGTGGATAGAGGTTCCAAAATATATAGATTCAAGATCAAAACAAATGCACTTCTTCAACGTCAAAGTACACTAAGTACGTGCTTTGAGTGAGAGATTACATATATTTCAAGACTTGACATTTTAAAAGCCTCCGTTATTTGTAAGGTGAATGCGATCGCTGTCATTACGATAACAATTTGCAAATTTAAAAGTACCCGATGATGCGTTCCCATCCATTAAACATATGTTTTTATTTCTGTTTCAATAATGTTGTTTGTTTTGATACCATCATATAACCTTTTTCTTAAAAAAAAAACAACATCACCTGCACGTTGTGCACATTGCTACCCAACAGACGTGGCTCTGGCGGCCGAGAGATGGCGGAACATCCAGGTCCGGATTTACCATATAGCCAAGAGCAGCAGCGTCGCCAGTGCGAGCGTAACGGCGTTCCGCTCACCAATCCCCTAGCCCCGTGTGGCTAAAGCTTTCAATAAATAATTGCCGGCTTTAGCTGGCGCTGGCTTTTGTTGAAAGTAATGTGATCTAAAAAATCCTGATGAAGAAAATTAACGTCTATAGACACTATTGGTAAAATGTCTGTGTGTAATAGTTTTTTAAATGTTCTTATTGGGCACAGGTGCGTCCCCTGATCGCGTCCGTGCTGGATGGCTTCAACGGCTGCGTGTTCGCTTACGGGCAGACGGGCACGGGCAAGACGCACACGATGGAGGGCACCGCGGAGGACGAGGGCATCATCCCGCGCGCCTTCCGCCACCTGTGGGCGCACATAGAGAACGCCGCCTCGCCCGACGTCACGCATCTCGTCTCCTGCTCCTATGTGGAGCTGTACTTGGAGGACGTCAGGGACCTGCTCTCCAAGGACTGCAAGAAGCTCACGATCAGAGGGCAGGTATGACACTTACGAACCGGTTAAGTTTAATCGCCTCTTTCTACTTGTACCGAAAGAAGGATGGTGATTGCATCTCTTTCGAACTTCACAATAATATGTTGCAACTTACATTCTGTACATAAAGACCTGAATTACGTTTTCATATTTTTTATCTATGTACTTCATCGCAATAATATTACAAAACATAGACCTTCCCGATGGATTGCTTCTAACTTGATCTTCGTCTTATTATACGTTTTCGAGGATTTATATGCAATTAACCTTAATAATTTCTAATAATCCTTTTTAATTCATTAGCTTGAAAAACCTTCCAATGCAGCGGTAGCCCAAATGTGAACATTATCTAAAATTTCCTTATGGTTCACATATGCCAGACATATTATAGTTAGATTATACATATACATTACTCGCCCATTTACATATTAAGCCACAGTACCTTATTATATAGTATATATCAATAAGTTAACGTACGAGTTTTCACCTACACCCGATGCGCACCATCCACTGACCGTCCGACATGGTCGTCAGAGAGGACCGGCTATGGCGATTGATGGGGGATGCTCTATCCGAGTGCCAACACGGCGCATTTGTGCGATTGTACCTGCAACTCGTTCACCAACTCACCTGCTCTAGAACTACGGCAGGCCGATGAAGGATATACATATAACTAAATCTTCCCGATGTTTAGTAGAATTACATGCCTAGCGGCATTCTGCGTACCAATGTCATTTACTAATCCGGTTAGGTTGTTTAGTGTTATATGCTCGTATCTTTCTGGCAGATTTCTTTTACGAGTTACTGAGTGTAAACTGGCTCACAAAACACATACAAACACCGAATGTATGAAGGGCCTATGGGCCTAGTGCGCATGTGTGCAGCATAGGCCACGAAAGCGCCAGATAGGAGGCGCACGTTTCTTGGAGGGTTTGTCCATACCCACCACACCGGCGGGTAGAAGAGCGCAGCACCGATACCTCCGCCCTAGTGAAGCTGCTCACCATAGCTAGTCTGTGAGATTTAACTTCAGAAAAGTCGGAGGGATTTTCCGGTACTACTACTCGATTGACATTTGGAAAAACACCGGTCAAGTTGGAGTCCACACAGTTCTAACCACATAATACAGTTATATATTGTTCTGTACTCGTATTTACAAAAAAAAAATGTGTTGTCTATGATTCACTTCGGGAACCTTATCGCCGACTGACACTTGGCTGGTTTTGATTATTTGTTGTTTCACTTTATAGTTTACACTGTAATCACACAAAATTTTACGCTTGTATAATACTATACGATTAACGCTACTTTAACGTTTTTACGACAGACCAATACAAAAAAACCAGAGTAGAAAAAAAAACACGATTCTTGTATGAGGACCGCCCTTGAATCTTACTTAATATTTTTTTTATTTTAGAAAATTTAAGCCGGCTATCTATTACGAATCACAATATACAGCCGTTTAAAGGTAGAGCAGACATACATAAATATCTTTTTTAAATTAAGTTTTTTTTAAACAATTTTTTTTTTATTTTTCTTAAAAAAATCAGTATATTTAAATATAGGGTAGGACCGTACAGAACGCTAAAAAAGATGTTAGTAGTGTAATTTTAATTCTACAAGGGGCTGAAATCAGATTAAACGTCATAGATATTAAATTGTCCCGATCGATGACAAGCCCCGCGGCACTGGCAGTGAGCCGGCTATTGATTAAAACCAATATCTCAGGTTAGATTTGTAATGTTTACAATAAGCAATCGGCTATGAAAACTCGAGGCTAAGTGTGACACAGGAAAACACGGCGCTGGCTAGAGATAGCCAGGTTTCCGCGTGGCTTGTCAACATTGACGCAACGTGCGCGTGCGTTGCGCGTTGTGCGTGGCGCGCTGTGCGCCGGCGACGTAACGTGTTGGAGAACGGCCGCGTAGCGCTGCGGCTACTGCTATGTGCAGACACAAGACGTTAACATTTAGACGTACTAATATTTGCTCAGGAATCGCTTGCGGCTAATGTAAGGTGGTTTCACCAATATGTTACGTTACGAAGAACGTGGACATTAATACATAATGAAATGTTTGTTAACGATCCCAAAATTGATGGGCTACAATTATTTTTCCTTTTAGATATTATATCAGCTAAGTAATAATCATGTATAGATAAAGGAAACAAGCTTAAATAAGATTTTAAGATTAAGAGTGTTGACACTCCTATTATCATAATAAATAAAACATTAAAAATAACTCCTACATTCTAATAATATATTATAAAATTGTTTTAACCTCAACGAGTGCGTTGTCATATCGATTTTATTTACGAGTACATACCGATTCGGTTTTGCTGTAACAAGAGTTTTCATAAATTATGTCACTTTAAGTATAGTTATTTGTATAGACAAAAATTATAGAATTATACTTGTAGATTACGTAGTGAATTAACTTTAAATTGAATAAAATTATGTATTATGTTGTACGGCAAGAGATATATAACGCACGACTTCGAAGGTCGCAAAGGCAACTAGATAAAAAGATATTGTATATATAATAATCCAGTAAAACAACGTTTTGAAGCACTTTATGTTGGCAATAAAAACATGTAGTCATAAGGCTATTAAACCGTTGTCCGTTGTGACTTCATTGCTAACAGTTGTAACACTGGTGGGTCAAGGATAGATATCACTGAGTGCGGTGTTCTGGAACACATTAAAGAGTAAAAGAAAGTAAAGCAGCACCCCGTAAAGGCCCACTGCTGGACAGAGGTCTCCTATAAATTTTTATCTTTGAGAGCGCTATGGTAGCGTAGTGGGCAGAGCGTTCATTCTAATATCTGACTAAGAGTACTCTACGATTTAAAAATTGTATAGAGTTCTATACAAGCACTAGTAAACCACATCGGCGTCGCTCGGACAGCACACCATCTTCATGTAATGTTCTAAACGATGGTGAACAAGGCATTGTAATCGACTTGGACGTTCAGAAGTTACAAGCGTTAGCGAATGCACAGGCATACGCGGATTGCTACTTTGTGTACTATTTAGAGATGAAATTCATTCACTTTCAGTAGTATTTGACATTATCTTCTATAAACAAACGAACACACATTTCTTAAATACCATCTGAGTTGCGATTCTATAAATTCTTACGAAATACATACGACAAGGAGGAAAATTATACTTTAAAATTTATTTGGTTCCTACATTTGTTGAAGTGCAGTAGTAAGTAAGGCTTATTTACATAATGACAGTTGATTGCATATCAATAACAACTAATATTGTATTTAATAATATTAACAAATGAAATGTTTGACTTCGACCGTTATGTAACAATTCGGTCTATTTACAATAACTATAATCTAAAAATTGAAATCACCTTAAAGCCCTATTCGTCTTGGCGTGGTGCAAGGAATTGGCTGCATTTCCACGCCGAGTGGTAACACTTACGTTTGAGCGAGAGGAGACCGAGCGCTGCCGTCGCCGTCGCCGGCGGCTGCGACCTGCGACCTGCGACCTGCGACCTGCGACGCGTCGCGGGCGCATCTCCTTTAGAAATTGCCCCGCGCGAGGGGTCCGACCAACATTTATTGTTAATTCGCCGCACATTTGATGCGTACAATTAGAGCTAGACGACTATATTGCATAGCAATAGTATAGTATAGCCTATAAGACTATATTTTCGTAGAAATGCGTCGTTCATTACTGTCTTAGCCACCTTATCAGCTCGATTAGTATGTATTGATAGGGAAGAGATAAACACCGATAGCGGATCCGCAGAGGACACGCCGTGGCCGCTACATTTAATGATTACATGTATTTACCGTGAGCACATCCTGCGCAGATCGCACCAAAAACTAATAAAGCTAATTCAACGCGATGCAATCCGTAAATAATAGTTTCGTTTAAAACCACTACATTTATTTTTATGTTGTAGGTAATTATGTTCGATGTAATACAATGTACGCTTGGACTCGAAACGCGTTGCAAAATGTCTTATCAATATTACATTAGCATACAATGTTTTTTTATTTCCTTTTCCTATTCGTGTTTGAAAGAATTCGCGGAAACACATAAATATTCTTAAAACGCGGAGAAGATCCACTGAATAGTTCTTTGTTTTGTTAGTACTACCTGTGTGCCAAATCAGAATTCAGAAATTATTTTAGGACATGGCATATTTGTAAGCAGGATTATTATTTTTCTGCAGATATCAACCTACCTGCAGGCTGTACAGGTGGACCAGCTGTCTAACAGAGGAGGCTCTGACCGACAGACGTAGGAAACTGCACCCGATAATGTCCAACTTGGGTGTAAGGGGGAATATACTATCTTTCTCTCCAAATGCCAACGTCGCCTCCACGTACTCCCCACGTACCTCTACTCCAGGGTGCACACCCCGCTGGCTAATTAACGAGGCTCCGACGGCCGAATGATGGCGATAAATCAATTGTTCAACTGTGGACTTAAATAGGCTGATGAAGAATGCCAAACTTAAATCCTACAAAATGGGGAGCAGCATTTCTAGAGCGATTTGCTGGCGAATAGAGATGGCGATGGCTGGATAGAAGTGTTTTGACGTAAGCGCCAGCCAAACTATGCTTGGAAGATTTTGCCACACCACGCTTGGTCGGTGGGTTTCTGGACAAGCGCATTGTAGATGCTGCTCTCTATCACTTGAGGATATGATCTTTTGGGTTCGGTATTCTTGTACTTAGAGCTTTTGCAGCTCGAATGGACCGGCTCTACCAGGGTAGTACTACGGCCTCGCAGAATACTTTCGGTGAGTGAGGTAACCGGAGGCCCAAGTTTCCCTCCCCCTCACCCCAAATATCTTTAACTGTCGGTAAAGCACCTGCAGACCTCTGGTGTTGCAGATGTACGTGGGGGTCGGTAATCACTTACCAGACGTTCACCAGAACCTCGTCCGTTAGACAACCTGGACAACTGCACCGTGTGCGGGTGAGGCTGTTCATTTAAGAAAAGTTAGCAGTTACATAGTGAACGTACAGCAGACATTATTCGTTACCGAAGACCGGCGACTGTAAATAGCTCGATTACTATATTCTGCCCGTTGCGAAGAGCTAAAAATAAACGGTTTACAGTTAAATTTAGCGCAGCTATGTGAACTCACCTCTAAAAGAGTACATATTAGCAAGGCTGTTGGTGGCGGAAGACAAATGTGGGCATCGGTTTCAAGTAGATGTAAATATTTGCGTACCTACTTACTTGTGATTGTGGACCCTTTGTTAGCGATAATAGTGGTGCACTCGTGACAAGACAAGTGTTAATTAGCATTTCGAAACAAAAAACGTTTAAGGATATTTTTAATAATAAAGGTGGTTTTCTTAACATGTTTTTTACGATCTCCATGTAGGATACAATTCATATGAGTTTCGAATTCAAATTTATAGTTATCGAGTGTGTTTTATTGATGATAAATGTTGCCTCTTTTTCACTTCGAGTCAATAATTTTATTTTAGAATTAGAATTACATATTTAAGGTTGAGTTTAAAATCTTTTTCCGACCGATGAAGTAACATCTAAATTCGTCTACTTCGCATCATCATGCCCAACGGTGCGTTGGTGTCGGGAATCGGCAGCCGGATTGGAAACAATATTTATTTAATTTTTGTTGTTTTTATTCTTGTAAACATTATGTATCTCTAAAAATATACATTTAATAAATATTGTCTCCTGCAGAACGGATCGATGCGATTCCCTTATACGGTTCTAGATCTATATGGGCCAAAACTAGAAAGTGTTTTCTGAGTAAATTCTTAGTATTAAATTACATAAAATTTAAAAAGCTTATTAAAGTATTTTTTGTTTTAAAAAAAAAGGGTCACTGGAAAATAGATCAATGTGAGCTCTCACTGCCCTCCACATGCAAGACCTCCGGCTTCTGCTTCGAGTATATCACATTCTTACAATTTTACATAGTTTATTATATACATCTGTATTGTAATGAATTTATTATAAGTTAAAAAATAAAATAGTATTGAAAAAACAACCCCAAGGAATTTTCGGTTTTTCTCAGAGGTCTTCTTTCACGAACCGGTGACGAACTTTTAATAAATCTAAATTGTTTAAAAAAGTCCACCTGTCACGTTGTCCCAAATAAGCTCTGGAGAAAAGTGGGTTGAAACGACTGAAGTGTCTTGTCCCCTGACCACCCAGTATTGGATATCGGGTCGTGAGAGCTTATGTATGCGTGTATAAAGTTTTGAATTTGGCTAAAAATTCAGCGATATTGCTATCAACTGAGATGATCGAGGCATTGCCGGATGGCTTGTTAGATGAGAAACGTAAAAATGTCAAATGGAAATTAAAACAAAACATTATTTTGAAAACATTGATGGTCTTCATTCTTTGATAGTTCGGGGCTTAGCACCAGTTAGGCCAGCGCTGGACAGAGCAGTCGCTGCCGTCGCCGGCGGAGCGCGCGTCGCACCGGCGCCACACGTGCGACGCGCGCGACGAGCGACGGCAAACTGTTTAACTAATCACCGCACAGCTCACTTCTCCTTTATTGCAATATTACCGGTTTACGATTAATATTTTGGGGATATTTCTTTTAAATATATAAACATGGGTAGATACTATGTCTTTTCCCAAATCACAACCTCACCTACACTTGGTGGATCCTGTCAGCTAATAAATAAGACTAAGGCCACCGAATGATGGCAGAAAATCCACCCGAATTAGTCTAACCCAAATCCAACAAACCAGTGATCGGGAGCAGTGCGGGCCTGCCGGCGCCCGCTCGCCCAGCGCGCTTACTGTGTGTCAGTGTCCGTCTGTGTTCACCATTGGATTACTTTAAAAGGCTGATGAAAAAACAATATTTGAAATATCTATTAAACACAGAATGTGTCTATATCCGGTGTATCCGTCACAAATAAGCCAAACCGCAGCGTCGAAGGAGCTGCTTATCCTCCTTACGTACTCGGCAGCCTCCACCAGTGAACGATATCTTATATTCAACACAGTTTCCAAAGATCCTAGTGGTCAGACCGCTCTCAGCTCAGCGCTTTAGATTCATAGAGCGCGATTGTCCTGGGTTCGTTTCCCGATGCCGGCACCACTAAAATTGTTAATAACTATTTTAGTTGCTGAATTTATAACGCGCTGGGCAGTGAAGGAAAACATCGGGGAAATCAGCATGCCTGAGAAATAATAAAAAACATACTTTTGAAGACATGTGAAGTCCGTCAACCCGCATTGGAGCAGCGTGGCGGACCCTTCCCGGCTCCAAAACCCTCATAGATATTTGAGCAGGAGGCCTTGGCCCAGCCATGGATATTTACAGGCTGCTACTTTACTTACTTCTATTAAACTATATAAGCGTAAAGCCGCTTCTGCATCAGGGTTAGAGCACGTTCTGTATCTTTTCTGTGTATAAATAAATGTACGTTACTTACTATACTTATTTTTATTTTGGAAAGTTTTTAACTTACTTGGGATTCGCTATCTCAGTATATTGAGACATGTGAATACCCTACCGAATATGTACATGTTCGTTCACTTATAGGCTACTTCGAACTCGCCAGCCGATGTCGATTGATGGCTTCATCGAGAAAACTACCATGTTTGTATAGTGATAAAGTTGAATTTCATTTGCGTTGGCAAATTTAACTACAATTTAGGCGGTAATGTATGTAACCTTGTGCAAATGTACGTCTGTACGTACGCAGCGCAAATTGTCCATTAGTGATGTTACGGCTTGTTTTATGTACTGCAACTGAAATTATTTTAATTAAATTACTTTCAATTTCAATATACTCGTCGGTTAGGATTAAAGCCAAATGTTTGTGTAGAGTGACCATCATTTATATTATTTGAAGATACTGCGGCCGTATATCTTGCTTAATTTATTCAGGCTATCATAAGCTAACGTGCCTGTCAACCTGAACTTTATGGGCCAGTCGAAGTTCACTTATGTATCGGACAGTTTTTTACAAATTTCCTAGTAGATGCCACTAACAAACGATGATTTCACTTTGTTTATGGCTAGAGCCAGTTTTAGATTAGTGTTTTAGACACAAAAGCATTTTTTTTAAAAATCTGCTCCGGGGTTCAGATGTTTCAGATTTGAAGATTTCGTTATGAAAAATTATCTAATTTTTGTATCATGTTTATTCATTATATCTCAGAACGAGGTCGAGGTAAAATTCAGCACTTAAATTGCAATTAACAACTTCCGACACGCCGGCACCGGGATTCGAACTATAATGTTGAAGCGGCTCTTGCACGAATTTGCGTACGTAATGTAAAGTTTTTTAGGGTTCCGTACGGAACGGTACTAAATCCGACTCGCACATGGCCGGTTTTTTTAATGTTTTTCATTGTGCGGATAAACTTCAATACAGGATAGAGTAATGGGTATTAAGACATATTCGAATCGATAAACACATTCGCCATCACTATATAATCTCGTATGGGATTGAGCAAACATGATTCGCGAATACACGTAACACTTATTTTACTCTCGCGTTACGTAACAATAATAATCCGGTTTTGTCTCAGCCTTAATCGCTCGCTAGGAGGCGGAAGATCAAGGCTGCAATTAGGCATTGATTTGTGTGCGACTGCGCGTCTGTTGTGGCTGTGTTCTGTCGCCGTCGCCATGGCAACGTGACCGTCGCGACGCTCGGAAGCTGTACAACTCGTTGGTAACGCAGCTGTGTAAGAGAAGGAAGATATTCCTTTACTTTCCTTAGGTGTTATTGCGGAATGTTTTACGCTCGTTTCCTTCCCTTGTGTAACGTCAGAGGCGGCTAAGGAAGAAGTTTTGAAAATCTCGTCACTGGTCACGTTCTATCTCCCGGAGAAACTAAAAGTGAATTGCGGAAGCGAAGTTAAATTCGCTGCCAGCCGTGACAAAAGGATGTCTATAATCACTGCCTACGTATGATAATAGATGGCATGCGTGAATCCACATTAGATGTGCTATAATTGTTACAACAACTACATAACTGAATATAGGGAAGAATATTTTAACGGAACACTTACTATGTAAAGTTTTATGGAGAAGTATCAGCCTGTAACTGTCCCACCGGTGAGTAAAGGCCTCCACTTAATAATTGAGAGGGTTCTGGAGCCGGAAGACCTTCAAGCTGCTCCTTCGCTGGCGTTCGTTGGTCGAGTTCTCACGTCTTCAACTTATTATTTTTTATTTCTCAGACATGCGGGTTTAGTCGCACGTGCACGTACTGAATAAGCACTGAAATTGCCATCAACAGTTTTAATGACGTCACCACCGTCATCGTCTCGAGCGCTAGTCTATCGTAGCTCACTATGTAAAATATATAACGGACAGTTTATTTTTCCGCCGGGCGCAATATATTTTAGTCTAAATAAATATATCGCTATACGCCATGTGACTCACCTCCTCGTCGCCGTAGAAGCGCACGCACAAAACATTCCAGACGTCATTAATTCTTGTTGCGATGGAAATCGTATATTAAACCGTCTTAAAATACCATAATTGTACTTCTAATAGATAATATATAACTGGTTACTAAGCACAGTATTGGTGAGTGTTATTTACTGATTCACATAAGAGCACATTCAATTGTATGCATCCCATTGATCAGCGGACGTGAATCATATACTTGAAATTTCAGATTTAAATACTTACATTACTCTGAAGTGTTTGCAAATGGTTATGGAGCTCAGCGGTTGTGGAGTTTAATTTATTGATATGCATTAAAGTTATAGAATTTGCATACTTTAAACGTGGTAGATCCAAGCGGCGGCTTTTGCTGCTGCTCGAATAGGCCAGCTCGACCGGATTGGTACCCCGGCGTGAAGTCGAGTCATCTTGTGCTTCTGCGTTTCGTTCGGTGAGTGAGGGTAACCGGAGGCCCACTCCCCTTTCCCATCCCCCTCCTCATTATCCCTCCCATCTCCCAAATTCCCTTAAAGGCCGGCAACGCACCTGCAGCACCTCTGGTGTTGCAGATATACGTTATTCATTTACCATCAGGTGAACCGCTTGCTCGTTTGCCGCCTTTCCCATATAAAAAATATAAAAAAAAAACTTTGTAGCTGAATATCTCTCCATGTCCATTTCCCGACGTTGGTGGTGAAGAAATACAAAAGCTTCCGTTCCTTTGCTAGTAGTCAGTGACGACATCATTTAACTCATGACGTGTCGCAACAATAGACATTCTATTATTATGAAACTTTTAGGCTTAATTATGTCATTTCAGCAGTTCGCTTGTTTCTATGTTTTTTGTATGGTTCTCTGAAGTGCAACGTTCAGACAGACACAACTGCTACGGCATTGTATGTAGGGAACCAAGCGAGCACACACCGTGCGTGATCAGAACGTGTACAGTAATTTGTAACGGCTAGGTTGTAATATTATCATTCTTCCTTAACACTCTGAAAGTAGATTAATACTCCTGCACTGTCCTCCCGCTGATCCTCTCCTTTGGATGATTAATTTTAAATTTGAGATGGGTTCATATATTTTTATGGGGTATTTCTATCCGACGATCTCGGATGGTGCAGTCTGTGGGATGTCATAATGATGCGGACCTTAAGATCCAGGGTGTTAAGGTAGGTTTGAGTCCATCTGAGTATGCCAAAGGTATACATGAGCACTGATGACCCAGCCGTTATACGCCCGAGTCTTGTTCCCGCCCGACAAAAGGCTGTTTAACACTTTTGTCAGACGCGCAAAAAACAATTCGCGAACCGATTGTTTCATGCCAGCCTCATCGATACCTATGTTTTGTGACATACCCAGGTATCGGTATGTTTCAGCCTCGGAAAGGGTCCTTATATTAACGAGCATGGATAAGTCCATGCCCACGGAATCAGCGACCCTACCCCTCAGATGGATTCATTATTATTAGTAGTAGTATTATTGCTAATGGTTTATAATAATTACATTTACTTGTTAAAGAACAGATACGGAACTTAAAAGGATGGAAGGTAGAGAGTCGCGAGCAGTAGGCGCGCAAGTTAACGTATTTTTGTACATGTTGCATTGAGAAAATATTAATATTTATGTTTCGATTAAATTGATGAAGTTGACATTTGGCGAAAAAAAATGTACACTTCTTTCTTTTTTTTTTAAAAACGTTTCCGTGGTGTCGCGGAGGCAGTTTACATACATGAATTGCGCATGGACCGGGAACTATTATTTGTAGACCATACAAATACTAGTCCCGAGCGTGAATCGAACCCGCGACCCACAGCGCTTAACGCTTGGCCACTATGCCACCGAGCCGTTTTGTTGCTCTGATTAGACAACTGACTTATACATACTAGATTTACATTTTAACTAACATACATGGTGACAAGCGGTCAGTCTGCATGCCCGTCCTACAACAGAACCGAACGAACCCCCAACAACAATCTCATTCGTAGTGTATAGAGCGAGGTGGGTGTACCAGGAGAGACAAAATGGCTTCTTATGGCCGAGTGTCGGTATCGATTGGATTGTGGCTCGACGATACTTGTGCTCACTGCCCTGTCAATGTTAATTTAACTACCGTCTATTATATTGATTCATTAAATATTGTATTTATACATTGAAACTATAATATTGCCGCAGTGAACTAGCCCGTAGTGTTCATTTTGTTACATAGCACAATTGTACATAACTACAAATCGAAACTAAGTTCTATTAATAATAATTTAATAACAGCTTATTAGTTTACGTTATTTACTGCCTTTCTTAACTTGGGTGACGTAAGAGGCGACCAAGGGAAAATCCTTGAAACTATTACGGTAGGTTTCGCAATAGCCGACGACGAGACTCGCCTCCTGCCTAATTCTCCAAAATGTGGGTTGCGGATGCCGTGCCAAGTGGAATTCCGTAATCTCTGCCTACTCCTATAGGTAACAAGTGCGAGGGTTGTGAATGAATACAAAATGTAATTAGTTTAATTAGTATGAGTTTAAATTGAATTAAAAATAATCCCGCTTTGAACAGACACAAACAAAAATGAATTTACTTTCACTTTGCAATTAACACGTTTCACAATATGCGGGTATCGTTTCTGAAACAGTTGGCAGAGGATGTGAATATTTCATCAGCTTTAAGTACTCGGTCTAATTAATTAGTGCATTATTTAACATTTTTCAACGTGTCCGTAAATGTATGATCAATTGTTGGTGCGCCATGACGACGTGAGCGCCCCACGCGCCCCACGTACCTGTGTCGGAATTTCCCCGGTGCGGCGGGTTGCATCACAGACAAACCTCATTCCGAGCCCACGGTCCATCAGTTTGTTCTATAGTGAAGGCATTTTAGTGTCTCATTAATTTCGAGGAAATCCACTGAAGCATTCAACATATCCTCGTGACACTTGCTGTTGTTTTGCGATGTCCTCACCTCACCAGCCTGTGAACAGTTCTCTGTAGATCATAAGCCTGTCCTACATATAAGGAGGATTGGGGATCGCAGTACCAGGCACCGCGTATCTTGAACGCTGCTGCTCTTCATCGATCTGCATAATGTTGATCTAGTGTGTGATGCACGTCACCGCACCATCAGGCGGAAGCCATTGCGGTTTTTAAAATTTCTCCCTTTGTCCCAAATTCTTACGCCGACACCGCACGGCTAATTATGATGACGTAATCGGTAATGAATATATGAGTATGCCATGTATTTCATCACAGTTTGGTCTTCCGCGCAGGAGCTGAACGGCTTCTACATCCCCGAGATGACGTCGGTGGTGTGCAAATCGTCGGCGGACATGGTGCGCGCGATGCGCTCGGGCAACCGGCACCGCGCGGCCGGCCGCACCGACATGAACGAGCACTCCTCGCGCAGCCACGCGGTCTTTCTCGTCACCGTCGAGACGGCGCACCGAGCCACCAAGCGCATCCGGTGAGGCCCCTTACCACACTACACTACACCAACCCAACCACACCACACCACACCACACCACACCACACCACACCTCACCTTACCTTACTTTACCTTACAAGCTAGTACATTATCCACTGCAAAACATCGGCCTTAACATAAGAAACATTTGCTATAATCATCACGCTGGGCAAGCGCTTTCTCGATCGCTGTACCGGACACCTCGCACCATATACGCTGCTGCTCGTTTTCGGTCAGTTTGATGTTGGTCAGGAATATTACGAGATGGTTATCACGCCATCTGTCGGTAGCCACTGCGTTATTCGGGGCTATTCCCCTATGTCGTCTCTCAAGGCACCCACGCGAAGAAAGGGGGTCGCCGATTCTTACGCCGATACCAAAAGGCACTACACCACACCGCAATGAACATTTGAAATTATTAGTTAAGGTGAAAGACGAGTTAACAGCCCACCTAGTTTTATGACTGCAGCCCTTGGACGCCTGCAAACAACTTAAATCAGAAAATGTTACATCTATCATCATTTTAAGCGTGGTAGAGCCAAGCGGCGGCTTTAGCTGCTGCTCGAATGGGCCGGCTCGACCGGATTAATACCACGGCCTCGCAGAATACCGGCGTGAAGTAGAGTATCTTGTGCTTCTGCGTTTCGTTCGGTGAGTGAGGTAACCGGAGGCCCACATCCCTCCCTATTCCTCCTCTTCCTCCCATCTCCCAAATATCCTTAAAGACCGGCAACGCACCTGCAGCATCTATGGTGTTGCAGATGTATGTGGGCGACGGTATCACTTACTATCAGGTGAACCGCTTGCTCGTTTGCCGTCTTTTCCATAAAAAAAAAAAAAAAATTTAGAAACGTGGTAGCGCCAAGCGGCGGCTTATGCTGCTGCTCGAATGGGCCGGCTCGACCAGGTTGGTACCCCGGGCTCGCAAATACCGGCGTGAAGTAAAGTATCTTGTGCTTCTGCGTTTCGTTCGGTGAGTGAGGTATCCGGATGCCCACCCTCCCTTCCTATTCTCCTCCTCATCCTCCCTTCCTAAATACCTTTAAAAGCCGGCAACGTCCCTGCTGCCAAACTCGGTGACCAGTTTCACCACCCATAACGTTCCAGCGCCCGGAGAGGAGAAAGTTGGTTACGGAAGCCTGTTTAGTTAAGCCTCGTATCAAAGTTTAAAAAAAAATAAGCTCAAACGACCATAAACCCAATACTGGACGCAGACGGACAGATTATCTAGACATATCACCGACTTTTCACCAGAGTTTATTTAGAACAATGTGACAGGTGGAGAGCCTGTCGCTGTCTTAGTGTTCAACAGCATAGACCAGATTCCTGCCTCTATAGTTATATACTATCTTTAAAAATGTCTTCTGCATCACCGACGTAAATTTGCATTACACAGAGCCGCAGCAACTATCCGTAGGACATACAAACGTTCAGGAATCGAACCTGTGACCCGTAACGTTGAAGCCAGACGCTTGGCAACTGCGCCTCTTGAGCCTCGAAACTGAATTTATCATTTTCCCTAGTATAATTTATACGTAGACATGTTCACTTTACCCCTGTCTAGACATTGAATTACGTTCTTAAGTCTTTATTGTGACGCAATAGAATATTCGGGCAAGTCAGGTCTTTGAATAGCACAAATATCTAAAATATTTAAATGTTTTCAGCCGTCGTTTAACCCAAAAAGTATTAAAAATACTCATGATACCCAATAACAGAGTGGTCAAAGTTATAGATTTATTCTACACGTTTCCATCCAATTTTTCACCAGAGCTTATTTGGAACAAGGTGACAGGTGGTGAGCCGGCTTACTTTCCAGGCCATCGACTTGAGATAGTCATTGGAATCTCGAAATTTCGAAGTTAGTAACATCAAATTTAATATCAAGGGTTCTGGTAAGAGATATTGAGTTTGGCGCGCGTAACGCTGCGGACAACTGTTATTAACGAGTATATCGGCGAAGATTATTGACATATTTTTATGGGGTGACTTACAAGCAGCTCACCTGATGGTATGTCATTACCCTTATTAGTCTCTATCATGCCATAAGCCAAAGTCGTGCCTCACCCCTTTCACTACATACATCTAAACATACACGCTCGACGGTTATCGAGTCCAATATTAATAAACGAACGTGTTTCTTGCTTTCTTTCTTCAATAGCCTTAACAGTTTAGTTGGAACCCGCCAGTCAACAATTATCGTCAACATCTCCATGGCACAAGCTATTCGGCTTAGCTGGAGTGGTTAACAGACATATGAGTATTATTTATTTCAAAATGAGAGACTGTAGCTGGTCGGCTACAGCGAGCAGCCTCCATCGCTGATACTTGTGTCATGAAGTACTCTCGGGGCTGAATAATCAATTACGTCTTTGCTAATTGCGGCCGCGGGTCCGACCCGACCTTCCGCCAGTAGCTGTGCTTAGTCTCGTTACGATTAGGATACAGAAAGTTTCCTTGTTCTTGCCTTCGCTTGTAGCATTAGCTATGATGTGATTACACATCGTCGAAAGTAGTGCTCTAGCTGTATTGAATCTCTCGTGTAGCTCAGTGGTTGGCGTACGTGCCTACTGAGTCGTGGATCAAGTGTTCGAATTACAGCAGCTGACTAGTGTTTGGGTCTGGGTGCTGCTGTCACTGAGCCATCCCTCTGACTGCATGTGACCGTTCCCTCGGTTTTATCGCATAAGCATTAGGCACATCAGGTATACACGGACATATCTGTAATATATAAAATCAGTGTGAATGTGTTATACGTACGAGTATATTGACCTTCCCCGTGAAATTTTCTAAATGCTGGTGAAAAACGCATTCAAATCCACTTAAAAATTTTGAATACACACATAAGCCAATACAGACAAACGCTAATTGCGACTTTGTTCATTTTATTAAAAAAGCGACAAAGTGATGCAGCATCACAGAATAAGTTCAGATCTAACGTGGTAGAGCCAAGCGGCGGCTTTTGCCGCTGCTCGAATGGGCCGGCTCGACCGGATTGGTACCACGGCCTCGCAGAATACCGGCGTGAAGTAGACGCATCTTGTGCTTCTGCGTTTCGTTCGGTGAGTGAGGTAACCGGAGGCCCACACCCCCTTCCCATCGCCCTCCTCATCCTCCCTCCCATCTCCCAAATACCCTTAAATGCCGGCAACGCACCTGCAGCACCTCTAGTGTTGCAGATGTACGTGGGCGACGGTAATCACTTACTATCTATAGATCTACAGTACCTGCAGTAACACGTACCTGCGCAGCCTCACCTTGCAGTGGCATAAAGGCTAACATATAAATGTGATAATATAATTGTAAAACTGTTAACTAATACAGTACAGAGAGGCGGATTGTCGGCACAATTCATTTGTTCTGTGAATATTCATTGTACACTCATATGCATCGTAGATGTCACACGGCGTATCCCTTTGTGTTGTTCTCGCAGCGAGGCCTTTCAAAACGCCCGTCCCTGTTCACTCCGTAGCTTTTGAGGCCGCAGTGTTTCAAGAGCCGCGACTGTTCATTTCGGCCCACTCCCGCCTGACAAAAGCGAGGATGTGGTGACAAATACTTTTAATTCTGAACATAATCTCGTGTTTTCATGTCTACGATATCATCAGACCATATATAATCCTACTTCATCAACCCATTTAAGTCCACTGCTGAACATAGGTCTCTGTTGCAACGATTATATTTGTCTTTTATTTTGTGGGTTATTGTGGGTGCGTGGTAGAGACAAGCGGCGGCTTTCATCAACAGGTAATCACTTAACATTAACAGGTAACAGGAACCGCTTGCTCGCTTGCCGCCTTTCCTACGCCCAGAAAGTATAGGTACTTGGGTTTAACCTATTTCTGCTGGTAATTAGCAACCATTGTTGTGTTAGAACGGTGTTATAGAAAGCCAAATATTCCCTTTAACAGATATGAGCAGAGCCAGTTCCTTTTGCCATTATTTACATGTTCTTCCCCTCTCTAACCTTAAGTTACAATGTTGTTAATAATAATCTTGTTAATATTCAGTAATTTATTATAAGTTATGAAGCATATCATCTCAGTCCGGATGATGCTGCATCTGTAAGTTTATTCGAATGAAGTGGTCCGTACATGTCTCCGTGGGTTTTCAGTAGCATGAGGTGGTCTGTTAGCTTATGAAACGTCAATGTAAAGACAACGCTCAATAAATATGTTATGTACCGTGTGCAACGCTAACCTGTTGGTAACATTCAGTTCGTATAAAAGACATTCGATTTTGTTTCGAAGAATAGACAAGTGTCATCTATGAGCCGTTTTCGACGTAAGACTGAGTGACGGGGCATGTATGACAAACAGTGTAGTTAAGCCAATAAAGCAAATTCGTCATAAGCAGCAAGTCGGCGCTAACTGGGCGTGGGCTGCCCGTGGCTGTGGCCCGGTTCAGTGCAGAGATACCCCCGGGACGCGCGGCCTTCGGACGCCTACCGCTGGTTCACTTTAAGGGATCACTTGTTTCAGAACGTTTTCCATTAGGTTGGGTCTAATAGGGTTGTATTTAGATTAGATATGCATTGTATATAAATTGTGTGGTTTATATAGTACGTTACGTTTCGATAATAATGAATCGTTGGATGTACGCGCGGATGGGCAACGTGACTGCGCAAAGGTAATGTGGCTCTGCGGAGTTTTCTTGCATGAATGGTCCTTTACATATGTATATATATGCATACCTAAGGTATGAAGTATGCACTAAATTTTGATTATGATAAATTACCCGATTCATTTCTAGATCCTTCCAAACCGGCAATTCTAATTTTTATTTTTATTCAGCCGGTTATGGGATCAATACTAATGATTAAAGCAACTACTATGACATTAATATCCTAAGGTCCGTCAGAGCGGGCGTTTTTTTTTTAAAGAATATATATAGCAACGCTATTAACGTTACTGATGCTCCTGGTAACTGTACCAAGTTAGCAGCTTAAAAGCTTGTATCTGGACCTACTTCTGTACTACTTCACCTTCACGACAACTGAGTCGAAGGCTCCAACCAGGGACACCATGTTTCGCAGTCCACACCCTAGCTATTGGCGCTCGGTGACGTTCCAGTTCATAGCGAGTTCATAGAACTTGGCTTTTTAAGGCAGTTCCTAGTTGATTATTGCGACTAGGGTTGCCAACATTGTTCCGGTCGATTTAAGTATTTTTCAGACTTAGCTACAAAAACTATAGAACACTTCAAACAGTATTTTATAGAAAGAGTAAAAAAAAGACAAAGGTAAATTTGTTACTTATATAAATGTTTAAAAAGTTCCATCCGACTGAAATAAGAAATAAATTACGCAGGCTCGAAACACAGTACAATACTATGTATCAAAATACGGTTGGCAACTCTATTAACGCCAACTACCTTTCACCATAACAGGGGTTGACTGGTGAGAATGCCACTTGGCATTAAGTCCGCCCATTTTAACCTTAAGCTTAAGGCTAACAATAAAGAATAAAAATAAATAAATAAATAAATATATTTGAAGTGTGTTGCAAAATAAGTTTTACTTTCATAGCTCATATTATGGTTATTTGCACGACACCTATTATCATAGATGTTAGAAAATTGCCCTAGGTTCAAATACAAAGCTCGTGCATCTAAAAATACATATAAATAATGTTTTGAAATCTCTGTCTGTGATTTCGATATCACTCCTTTTACGTCACCGTCGGAAGGAGTTTGGACATTTCACTGTAATTTTTTTTTAATATTTTACCTAGAATGGTTTCTAAAGTTAACATGAACGAAGTCCAGCACGTAGTTCCAATGAAGAGTCGGTTCAGATAAAATTATTGTATCAGATTATATGGTCTCTCCAAGTGTGATCTTTTTTATTTTAAGTTAAGTTTGTTGGACATAGTTGTCATTTGGATGGGTGTTCTCATAAGATTGTTTTTATTATTTGTCTTTGCTATGTTACTTACATTTGCAATTAAAATTAGCTATTATCCTGTTTTGCTGACATTTATGTTGGTTACCAAAAAAAATGTCGGGCAGAATTCTTGTAAATCGTTATTGAGCAACACATTGCCGAACGCTGAAGACTTCTGGCCCAGTGGCCTCGCAGTGGAAAGTGTTCGAGTTCTTCAGCGGTGGCGGCGAGGAAGCGCGGTCAAGCGCGAAGGTCAGCTGTTTTCAGCCTTCAGCTCTCGCGGCCAATGACCTTGGACTGACCGTGCCAATATTCAACTACCGCGCCGTTGCATAGCAGGAAAGGATATTATTGTTGTTGAACATGAAACCATTGTTTATTAACAAGTTTGTATGTTATAGGTATGCACATACCTCTAACATTTTCTTGCAGATGAAGCTAAAATAAATCTAAACAAATCTTGAAATTCGATTTCAGTGCTTCGATTGCAGACTTCTTCGATCAATGTTTTTGATTGTAGTCATTCTGATTACTACAATGATATGGTACCGCTCAGATTTTCATGGTACATCTGCGACACCTGAGCAGCTGCAGGTGCACTGTCCATATTCTATGAGGCCGTGGTACCACCCCGGTCGGACCCACCCATTTGTGCAGCAGTAAAAGTCGCCGCTTGGGTCTATCACGTGCACTTGCCTGGTACCATGTGTGTCCTATTGGACCCGTTTATCGTCTTTTAAGTCTATACTTTATTAACCATATGCAATAATAAAGTATAGGCATATGTATGTAAGGCTGACAAGGAAGCACAAATTTCACTTAAACTCAACAACACCTTATATCTTGATCAAGACCAAGACCAAGGTACCTTGTCACCCCTGTGGATTTATGCTATGTATGCTCGCGCAGTAAATGGGACGCTGCGGAGATACCGTAGTATTATATATATGTATATATGTATATTGTACGTATCAAAAGTAATACTTACCTATATTCAAATATGTTATTAAACACGCATATCCTTAATTTAATTTTATCACGATGTACAAGTTACTGCAGCAATATCACTTCGATTACCGTCAGTAGCAGTGCCGTGATGTCTGTCTATCTGTATTGTATTGTATTCGATTATTTATCAATGATTGAGTATTCAATGGCGCAAATATACGTCCGCAGGATTTATTATTCGTTTGTTTTATTCGAGAATAAAACACCGACCAATACCGTTGCTCAGAGGAGCAACGGTATTGTTCATTCTTTGCATCTTAAAACCATTAGTTACACTTGTGGGCATAATCTCTAATGGCTTACCACGTGGTGTAATTTTTTTTAAATACATGTATCTTGTAACTACATCTTCAGCAACAGTTTTCGAGAGTCTCTACTTTTATATACTAAAACGTGATATGGTAAAATATTTAGATAATCCTTCAATCTTAACAAGGGCGATACGTAAACTTCTTAAAATCTGGAATATTGAGGACGGACCTCAAATTTAAACTTTTTCCGTCGTTACCTTTTTAAACCCTTTTAACTTTGCCTTTGATATCTATTTATTAAGCTGTGAATAACAGATGATTGATTTCTAGAAACTTCTAGTCTACTTGTACTCACGAAAACCTTAAAAAAATGTGAATACATACTGTTTCTACCAACGTCCATCGAGTTACAAAGCCACATGCGTGGCGTGGGTCTCGCTCAGCCCACGGCACACATGGTCTGCCATTTCCGGTATAAGAATGTGAACAATCAGGACACAATTCTAAAAAAAAAAAAAACATGATAACCTCTGGAAGTAAACTCGTTCCGTCTTCCGGAGATGCAAAAAGTGAGTTGCGGACGCTCGTCCCACTTGGAAATATCCAATCGCTGCCTACGCCTATAGGTTATAGGTGTGGATGCTGTGTGGTGATGTGTGGTGTGTGTGGCTCAGTGGCCGGACTGGTGAGTCATCAAAATTGAAGTACTTTTAAATTGCGGTAGGACGACATGCCGCTTTGAAGGTTATCACGATATTTGCGGTATCGTAATCAAACTTCCCGAGGTTAGATGTTGACGGGAACAAAGCTAGGCCCCGGCCCACATCCCCCTCTCCCCTTGCTCGCCATCTAGATTTCGATACAGAACTGAGAAATGGGTTAAGTAAAGGTAGAAACGTTTTTGTTATAAATTACGTTACTGTAACGCAACACCGGTTCAACTCATCAAGTCCCTGATTTGTGCAAAACACAAAGTGTTGGTTTCACAGACGTGATTGTGTTGTGTAATATTTATCAAATTAATCTGGTTAAAAAATCACCAAATCTTTAAAATCTGCGAGTTTCTTGTAAAAGAATTAGTGACGTAAAATAATTAACTTTGCGTTAAACAAAATATATTTTCTTTTCTCTAAAATCTATGTAATGTCATGGGCCGAACTGAACGTGAAGCACTCACAACCCCTTGCTAAGGGTTGTGAGTGCTTCTCGCTACGGAGAGAAAATTAAAACAATATTTACATGCCTAAAGAAACGTTGTTTGTTTAAAATTATTTCGTGAGTTTACTTCAAATCTTTGTACAACGCGTATGGTAATTGAGAAATAATGCGTTGCTCTTAACCTCGAGTGGAGTTAGGGAAGCCAACGCAACGTGTCCACTACTCAGTTTTTGATTTAGAGCAACGAGGTATGCTGTTTTAACCACTCTGTTATTAATACTTTTGTTATAATTATAATAATTAAGCTTGAAGTATAAGTTTAAAAGTTAAATTCAAGCACTCAATTTTTAATTACAGAATCAAATTTTCAGACAGTACTATAACATAGAATAGCCTTATCCTCTTATTTTTAAAGTAACGATGCAACGTTATATCCAGGACTGTCCAGGGCTTCGTATGGATAGCGGAATCACTCAGTGATGAACCGACACTCTGAACTCTCTGATAGGATCTAGACGGTGGATAGTACCAAAGTTATTATATTTATAACACTTGTTGGAATTGGGCTGCGCTGAACTGCAGATCAGTGTTGGTACCCGTTACTTATGCTGCATAACGCTGTAGCTCCATATGTACCTAACCATGTAAACTTTTTTGTTAATGCACCGTATCTATTATGATCATCTTTTATTTAATTTTCAGTGCTATGATGCAACATAAATTTTCATTCTTTATATATTATCGTTATACATCACTTAGAACAGCGACAGAAATGGATGACAGGGTTCTACCTAGGAGTAGACGAGTCCTAAGCATAGGGAGACAGGGAGTCTACCGCCTAGTACTATTAATATACTACAGTCCTACTTTGTTTAGATTTTAAGGGATGTGTATTTTATTATAGATATCGGCGTTACGACATTTAGTGATTATATTTCTTAGTATTCGAATATCATATCAGTGTGGAGAAAAAATAGCACCTGTTGTAATTTCTTTGCAAGTTTCTCAAATTGTTAGCGTAATGTTAATGCATCAGGGATTCGAATCCGTAACCGAGTCACGGATTCAGCCGATGCCAATATTTCTGAAACAGAGATTAGTTTTCTGGTTCATTCTGACTAAACACATCGATGAAGAAAAAAAAAACATTTTTATAACCCCTTTATACATACCGAGCGAAGTCGCGAGGTAATGCAGTTAAATTAATTTTACCCATAAACTGGTGATCGGGACTATTATCAATAGTGCAAGGGTGGTGGCGCAACACCTTCCAGGAAAAGTCTTGCTGCTTTTTGCTGGTGTTATCTTGGAGAGACTAATGTTCAGCATTGGACTAAAATAGAGCTAATGTAGTAACCGATCGTCCGTAAGCGTGTTGGCCTAATGACCGTATCCCTTGCTTGGTTCACTGTTGCGTTTACCGCTCCATTTAGCCCAATAATTGTCAGTAATTTGGCAACAAACAGCCGCGCGTACGACGGACTCGCTCGAGTGGCGTGCACGCGACACGTGCGCGGGGCGGGGCGCGGCGCGCGGGCGCATGCATCGTTAGCCCGCACTGGTCTCTGCTCAGTGAATGCGTGACATTATTGTATAATTTGCATAATAGTCAGGTGTCAGTACTCAGTAGAGTATTGAGATAATAAGCAATTGTTGTTTACTATGTGTTCTTAGTAAAAAAATAACTCCTGCGATCGTATGGACCGTACGGAATAACCACCCTAATGATAATCCTAGATCGAAGGTATAGACATTCTTTATAGTAATTCACATCTCACCCGTGCTTATTTGGAACAACGTGACAGGTGAAGAGCCTATCGCCGATGAAGTGTTCAGATCAAGAATATAAATCAGAACATTTATTTAATATATTTTGTCATTCCGTTATACAGAAGGACACTAAAGGCAACACTGACGCCTATAGGCATTCTCTACCAGACAACCTAGCGCAACAAAGAACAAAAAACAATTAACTCTAAAATCTAATCTATCAAGTGCTAATATATTATTGTTAAGATAAATTACTAAAAAAATGCCCGTACTTATATTACATAAATAATGTGTAATGAAACGTTAAAAATGACTTACATACATACATAAGAAGCTACATACTTTTACATTCATACATACTTTCATATGTACATGCACTCATACTGACAAACATATATACATATATTCAACATACGGGATCGAATTCGGGTCGCAGAACTCCTCGGTATGCAGATTGCCTAACCACTCGGTTATCGTGTGTTTTTTTTTTTTACTTTCTCTCTCTCTTCATAAGCCTCAGTAATTCCACTGCTCGATAGAGGCCATTCCATGAAATCGTCAACAACAACTGATATAATAAACCTTAGAAATCTACTTGTAATTTTTTTTTAGATAGCTGAAATTTTGAAAAATCACCTAACTGTCCACCTAATGGTGAATTGTTGCAGCCCATGCACACCTGCACACCGCCATTGAAGAAGGTTACATATGCATTGTCACACCTGAGATAGGGAAGCATCTCGGTGGATGGAATGGCTCAAATAATTTAACGGATTTTCTCTAATTTTATATTAAACTAGTTTCACAATAACACAACGGGGTAAGGAACAATAGAAATAGGCATGTCTTTAATTCCCGAACAGCAGGAGCGGCGCTGCTTTTATTAGTCGAACAGTTACGCTCCGGGCGACCGCTCTGACTCACTGTTAACCAAACAGAAGCGTAATCAAAATAAACATGTTTCCGACATTTTTACAGAGTTTTAATGTTTGTCTACAATTTTATATAATTTTACGGACATGAACTACAAGTAAAACAGTACAAACATGTAGTATATGAAACACAAGCTTAGTGGGAGAGGGGGCAATAACACTTCTGAGATGTATCCGAGCTTGTTCACCAATTTGACCTAAATTGGATGTGGTACGTATGGTACGTGGCAGAGCCAGGCGGCAACAGTAGCTGCTGCTCGAATGGGCCGCCTCGGCCGGGGTTATTCCACGGCCTCGCAGAATACCGGCGTGAAGCATCTTAATAATAGAGGCATCTTGTGCTTCTGCGTTTCGTTCGGTGAGACCCGGAGGCCCACTCCCCCTCCCCGTCCCCCTCCTCGTCCTCCCACCCATCTCCCAAATACCCTTAAAGTCCGACAACGCACCTGCAGCTCCTCTGGTGTTGCAGATGTACGTGGACGACGGTAATGACTTACAATCAGGTGAACCCCTTGCTCGTTTGCCGCCTTTCCCATAAAAAAAGAATACCTGTGCTTCTGCGTTTCGTTCGGTGAGAGAGGTGACCGGCGGCCCACTGCCCTCTCCCCCATCCCCTGCAGCTCCACTTGTGTTGAAGGTGAAGGTAGGCACGGTAGTAACTTACCATCAAGCTTGTTCGTTTGCTCACCTTTTCCATAATAAAAAAAGTAGCATTGCAACCGAACTAGTAAATTTGCAAGTTAATCGTTTCCAGCGCCAATTGTTGGTTCAACTTAAGCGAGGGAATAAGTTTGTTTCACTTAAATTCGAAGACAGCGAACATGGTTTAATTTTTATAGTATTTCGTAATTCTGTATTAGAAATAGATAAAGAGCTTTAATAGGTTAACGTTGTAAACTGGAACTGAGTTGTAGCCAGAAGGCGATAAACGCTGTCCTTATTTCAGAAGCGTGCCTTATCACTCAGCGGCCGCTCGCTCCTCGCCGATGGCTTCCTCGCATACTTACCTTACACTGTTGCAATAAAATCAACGAACTTACCCGTGCTGCACGTTAGAGCCGGAACCGTACACAATAATTGTAAAGAAATCACGCTTTAAACGAGGCACAAAAGACAATTCACATAATATAATAAACCTGCATAAGGTACAAGGATGCTGCAGCCCATACCTCTTCTGGTATACGTACGATAGTAAGAAGGCTTCATGTAAACCCCTCAACTTACTTTTTCTTTATTAGGCGGTAGAGTTCTTCTCTACTTAGGAGTCGTTCGGGAAAGTACCGTCCTCTTCACGGCTTGGTAGCGTAGTGGCTAAGCGATTAGCTGCGGCGCTGCGGGTCGCGGGTTCGATTCCCGCTCGGGACTGGAATTTGTATGGACTACAAATAATTGTTCTTGGTCAGGGTGTTTGTCCATGTACAATTTATGTATGTGAACTGCCTTCGCGACACCACGGAGAATTTCCTACTATGGAAAAAAATGTTTTTTAACAAAAAGAAAGAAGGGTATTCCTACAGTGGAAGGTACAGTTTTTTTACAAAAAGAGGAAAACAAATAAAGAGAATCAAATTCCTGTCGCTGATCAGCAGTGCTAGTTGCACTGCTGACTCCCGGGACTGTTGAGTCCCGGTTAGACAAGTATAAAGAGAGAGAGAGGTTAGACAGTACAATTACGAGCTGTGAGGCCGTTTGTGTGACCTTCTTCGATTGAAGTCGTTTGCAGGTGTCCAGGTCCAGGGGCTGCAGTAGCCACTTACCATCAGGTGGACTGACAGCTCGTTTTTAACCTAAATCCAATAAAGAAATTGAAAGCAGATGATATATAAAGCGGCTGCTCGCAATGAAAAGATTAAATATAAGCTACTGACACATAATGTTCTCCTAATCGATTCGGAAGGGCGTCATAACAGTGCGTGAATTGCCCGCCTCCGGGTGAACGGACGGACGGGCGGCTGACGGATCCACCTCGGTTTAAATCGAATTGTCTCCTCGTGTCGGCGCGAGCAGACCCTCACTCGTCAATCGCGGCTTGATGCTAAATGTTCAAGAATTTTGAGATTATATTTCTAAGTTAGACATTCCAGGTATCATTTCTATTTGCGAGAAAATTAATGCCGGTTTCCAAATAAGAAACTGATACTCGGGGAATAGGCCAGATACTCTACAAGAAGGAAATGCCAGCAAAAATCGACAAGCATTTCTTGAAAGGTTTCCCCAAACTCCACACGCTAGGCGAGCGAGGCGGTAACATATCTGGAATGTAGTTAAAGGAGGGTGGTTTCCATCGGTATAAAGAAATTTGAACGTAAATTGTCTGAAAATTGAGGCCAAATGTTCGTTACAGGGTCGGTAAGCTGAACCTGGTGGACTTGGCGGGCAGCGAGCGGCAGCGCAAGACGGGCGCGTCGGCGGACCGGCTGCGTGAAGCGTCGCGCATCAACCAGGCTCTCTCCTCCCTCGGCAACGTCATCTCCGCACTCGCAGAAAACAGCCCGCATGTACCGTACAGGTAATTGAGAAACTACCCTATGAAGTATAAACTTATATTTTTTTAAAAGGGAAATGATGCAGGAGAACACAACTGGTTTCTTCAACAATGGTATTCAATACCTGACTCACACTTTGAAGTTAGAAAGGCTTACGTACTTGCTTTTCCATCATTATCATCATTCCTAAAGCGACTCAACAATTGAGTTCCGCACAATTGGCCAAGTGGTCTCTTTGTCTGCTGGGAGCCACCTACACTGGCTGCTACCTTTCCTAGCCGAGGGTCGGCTGCGCGGTCTACGAGCTACACGTGCATGCCCATCTATTGCCACTTCAACCTCGCAGATCTTTTAGACTACATCAGTAACTGTTTCAAATGTTCTGAACACTTTTCTCGATTATTTTCGCGGACAATCTCCAAGTAAGAACGCTTCCCATTGCTTCCTGAACGTCTTTGAGTTTTTGCATACTTTTTGTTTCTCCACTTCAAACTCCTTTCTATTGAAGGGGGATAGAAACATTTGGAAAATACTCAAAGAATATTCCATGTTGAAGACATTTTCTTCACTAAAACTCACACAAATCCGTTGCGATTGTGTCCGCAAACGTTTTTAACAAGTTGTTTATTTTGATATCATCTATTGTATTATGCACTTGCAAGGGTTTGCTTCATGAAATATAGGTTTTCTATATTTAATGTTTATTGCGTAAGCCAGCATAAGAAAAGACAAAGAGCGAACTGAACGTACCAGTATATAGTCGTAGGCATGTCTTTACATTATATGCTATAGTTGTTATGCAATCCGATGCGCAGCTCTCACTGAGCGGAAGTTGTACTTACAAAAGGTTGACAATATATATAATATCATCAACATTATTATAATCGTCATCGTCATCATTATCATTATCATAATTGCAGCCCGTGATAAGTTAGATACGGGATCCATTACAGATGTTAAGGTCACGTAAACTAAATAAAACCTTTAAAAATGAACTAGGTATGAAATCGGCAAATCCCAAGAGCGTGACGAATCGGTACCTAAATTTATTATACTTAATGTAAACCGATAAATTGGTTGCCAAACTTTTATATTTAGTAATTAGTTACAATTTTCATAACATAATGAGCGCGCCACAGATGACAGACAATTTAACAATGCACGTTTGGTTTCCTTATCACTGATTCTTGAAGGAAGGGGAGAGTCAGGTATGTTCAACTGAAGTCTTTGTACGCTTGCGGTATACAGTGTTGTGTCTACACATACGAGTATGTTAACATAGGTACATCATTATGTATGTGTGTATATCGAGATGTATTGATGTCAGACGCAATTTTGTATGTGATAACATACTTTCTTTTCATAGCGAAAAAAAAATGGTGGTTTCTTGATACGTCACTCACGACAGTAAGATCCCATTTTATCGCGGTGGTAACAGTAATAATGGGCTAATATCAGACGCAACAGCTTTATGTATTTGCAAGGTATGGCTTCCGCTTACACTTATTTATAAAAAGGCGTTGTGTTATGTTATTCGCCCGCAGGGATTCGAAGCTGACTCGCATCCTGCAGGACTCGCTGGGCGGCAACAGCAAGACCATCATGATCGCGAACATCGGCCCCGCAGCCTACAACTATGATGAAACCATCACAACGCTGCGGTACGCGCACCGTGCCAAAGGTAATCCTGTCGTGAGTTCTTACAGAAAACTTCGTTTCTCTCGACTGAATTGTATTTCAACTAAATATTGTAGTAAGGGGGAATGTGCAATCTTTTTCTTCGAATGCAAATCTCACCTGCACGTGGTTTGTTCATCCTGCTGACCAATGGACGAGGCTCTGGCGACCGACAGATAGTGGAGCATCCATCCGAATTCGCCGTATCCAAATTTGACAGACCGATGATAGGAGCAGCATCACTAGTGCGTGGTTTCCGGTACTGCGCTCCTCGACCCGTCTGCTCAACACGATGAGTGTGGACAAACACTCTAACATATGTAGATATGTAGAATGTACGTGAAGTACTTTTATGTGTGCAGCCTGTAAACAGTCCACTACAAGACATAGGCCTCTGCCATAAGGAAGATTTGCCGTAATCGCCACGCTCGGCAAGCACCCGGGGGCAAGCCATAGAGTGGCAAATTTATACGCCGATTTTATATACCATCTTTTCTCAAATACCAACCTCACATGCTCGTGCTGCGGCGTTGGAAATAACTGATTATCCTATATAATTAAACGGTGATTGCACCGCTTATTAGCGGTAGAAATAAGTAAGAGGGGGGTAACCTACCCAGATGTCTCCTAGGCAGAGGAGTCCACCACCTAGATAAAATGTATTGTCGTGAAGTTTGAAAATATAATTATACGACTATATACTGTATACTGTTAATGCGCCTACATAAATATGCTCCGGTATATAAACAGAGACAAAGACGAAAAGACAAAAATTATTAAATATGTTTTTTTTTTAAAAAATAAATTTCTATTTACTATTTGATTCGTTGTTAAAAGAATAGATATCGTGTAACGTTGACGTGTGTACGGATCAGAAGAGTGGCGTGTATAGTTGCACGTATTGGCCTAAGTCTTCCCGTGAAGGATTACAGGCATGAGTTTGTGTTCTGTAAAGATTTTCTATCTGACGAGATTGTCGGTGATTAGTTAAAAGATAAATAGCATTACGAATATCGTGTTACAGATTAAAACGATAAACGGAATATCAAAAAAAATTTTTGGCATCAATAATTGAATCTCATTCATTCGATATTCTTATAGCCATCAAAAACAAGCCGGTCAGAAACGAGGACCCGAAAGATGCGAAGCTGCGTGAATACCAAGCGGAGATCGAACGGTTAAGAACTTTGATAGAACAGCGTCGAGCCGCCGATCGACGTCCGAAGAAGGCGCCGCGGCCCAAGCAACAACAGCAGCAGCAACAGCAACCAGATAACTGTACGTATTTACTTACATACTGTGTAAATATTGGTTCAAGTAGCGGCAAGCAAGTGGCAAGAGGGGTAATTGTTTTCTCGTTCAGATGTTTAGTGAGGAAAATACAGTCAGTATTTTTTAACGCTATGCTACGCTATGATAAATGGAACAATGTAATTTAATTCGTTTTTAAATATTTCGTAATTTATCTACTAAAAGTATTACAAAAGTAATAAAAAAAACCACTTAAACAAATATGAAATAAATTCTAAAATATCTTTACAGCTGAAGAAGATACCGTTAGTATTGAAAACGAGCATATTCTGGCAGAATCTACCATCGAGCAAGAGAAATGCAAGACTGAGGAGTTGGAGCAGCTTATTAGGTCATTAGAAGACCGGCTCGTGCAAGGTGGTGGCGGCGGCAAGGATCTACTTAATAACCTGAATGAAAGCCAGATTATCCTGGAGCAACGAAATACAGAGATTGCTGAAAGGAAAAAGAGAGAGGTTGAAATGCAACAGAAAATAGATTTAGAAGAGGAAACCACTGTCATAGTCACCAACACCTTCACGACGCTACAACAAGAGGTTGATCATAAAACTCAAAGGTAACTATTATTTGTTTTTCGTTTTAAACACTTTGAACCATTCATTTTAGTCGTACATTTCCTTATCTACTCTTACGAATTTAAGGTTAAGTTTGAAAATATAATTATACGACTATATACTGTATACTGTTAATGCGCCTACACAAATATGCTCCGGTATATAAACAGAGACAAAGACGAAAAGACAAAATTATTAAATATGTTTTTTTAAAAATAAATTTCTATTTACTATTTGATTCGTTGTTAAAAGAATAGATATCGTGTAACGTTGACGTGTGTACGGATCAGAAGAGTGGCGTGTATAGTTGCACGTATTGGCCTAAGTCTTCCCGTGAAGGATTACAGGCATGAGTTTGTGTTCTGTAAAGATTTTCTATCTGACGAGATTGTCGGTGATTAGTTAAAAGATAAATAGCATTACGAATATCGTGTTACAGATTAAAACGATAAACGGAATATCAAAAAAAATTTTTGGCATCAATAATTGAATCTCATTCATTCGATATTCTTATAGCCATCAAAAACAAGCCGGTCAGAAACGAGGACCCGAAAGATGCGAAGCTGCGTGAATACCAAGCGGAGATCGAACGGTTAAGAACTTTGATAGAACAGCGTCGAGCCGCCGATCGACGTCCGAAGAAGGCGCCGCGGCCCAAGCAACAACAGCAGCAGCAACAGCAACCAGATAACTGTACGTATTTACTTACATACTGTGTAAATATTGGTTCAAGTAGCGGCAAGCAAGTGGCAAGAGGGGTAATTGTTTTCTCGTTCAGATGTTTAGTGAGGAAAATACAGTCAGTATTTTTTAACGCTATGCTACGCTATGATAAATGGAACAATGTAATTTAATTCGTTTTTAAATATTTCGTAATTTATCTACTAAAAGTATTACAAAAGTAATAAAAAAAACCACTTAAACAAATATGAAATAAATTCTAAAATATCTTTACAGCTGAAGAAGATACCGTTAGTATTGAAAACGAGCATATTCTGGCAGAATCTACCATCGAGCAAGAGAAATGCAAGACTGAGGAGTTGGAGCAGCTTATTAGGTCATTAGAAGACCGGCTCGTGCAAGGTGGTGGCGGCGGCAAGGATCTACTTAATAACCTGAATGAAAGCCAGATTATCCTGGAGCAACGAAATACAGAGATTGCTGAAAGGAAAAAGAGAGAGGTTGAAATGCAACAGAAAATAGATTTAGAAGAGGAAACCACTGTCATAGTCACCAACACCTTCACGACGCTACAACAAGAGGTTGATCATAAAACTCAAAGGTAACTATTATTTGTTTTTCGTTTTAAACACTTTGAACCATTCATTTTAGTCGTACATTTCCTTATCTACTCTTACGAATTTAAGGTTAAGTTTGAAAAAATAGGATTGTCATTTATTAAGAAGTTGAATGAGAGTATCCCTAAATATGAACCTTGTGGGAACACCAGAACTTGTTTGAAGTTTTTAAATCGTTTAGTCGTTATTTGCTTTTTAAATAAGTTGTCGTGATTCATGATCTAAATTACTAATTACGTTCATCATAAGTTTTGTATCCTAGATACAGATTGAGAAACTATTTGAGAATTTTTTAACTATTTGAGTGACTTGCGGTTGAAATATTTTATATTTTTATATGAATTATAATTCGAGCACAGTTGCTAAAACGATAATGCCTCGCAGGTTAAAAAGTGCCTGTCGAAGTACGCGTGCCTGCGCGAGGAGATGGTGGAGCAGCGCGAGGCGCACGACGCCGAGCGCCGCGAGCACGAGGCGCTGCAGGCCGCGCTGCTGGCCGAGCTGCGCCGGCGCCTGCTGGTGGCCGACGGCTTCGTGCCCGAGGCGGGCCGCGCCCAGGTGCTGCGGCTGCGCTACAACGACGACGCAGACGTCTGGGAGCTGCCGCGGCACAGGTCAGTGAGTCGGTGCGAGCACGAGGTGCTGCAGGCTTTGAGCGGCTAGCAAATTGTCATAAGTGAATAGCAAAAAATGGATAATTAGTTTTTAAATTATTAACGGTTTCATAATTTTCTAGTGGCGCAGAACCTCTGACGGAGCGTCCGCTGGCCAGCGGGCCGCGGCGACCCATGTGCACAGCGGCGCTGGGGGGCCCACCCGCGCGGCGCCGCGCTGAAAACCTGCTGGACCTGCGGCCGCTGCCGCTGCCCGCCACGGCGCGCCACTACGTGCCGCCGCGCCCTCAGGTTGGTTCAAAGTAGAGCCAAGCGGCGACTTATGCTGCTGCTGGAATGGGCCGGCTCAAGCGTGGTACTACCGGCCTTGCAGAATATCGGTGTGTAGTACAGGCGTCTCGTCCTCGTTCGGTCAGTGAGGTAACCAGAGACTCCCACCGCTGAACCTCCTTCGATTGAAGTGTTTGCAGGTGTCCATGGGTTGCAGTAGCCACTATCTGGTGGACAGTTGGCTTGATTGTCACTCTAAAATTTTATATTGCTCCCCAAAATTAATATCAAAATCTTTATATAATTCAATATTTATCTCAATATAAATGACGATGTTAATTTATGCTCTTATCTTTATTAGCCTAACCAGAAAATTCATATTTTTATGTATGTACTTCAAACTAGATTTTCGAAAATAGTCTAGAGTTAATCAAAGTAAAGTTCATGAATGAATTTAAAAAAAGTATAGTTATTTGTAATCTGTATCGGATTACAGTTCATTCGGTCTAATTAGGTCAATGTGATCATATGAGTGGTTGGAAGTTATTTCATGTTCAGAGATTACCGTGGAGGCCACCAATTTAATAGACAATATACGATTTTTGGTAATATTATGGGTGAATTTAGTGAAAAAAATACTGCCATTAGGAAACATCGATTTTGGTTGTGGCTCACTCACTCACTGGTAACGTATGTGTCGACAGTTACGTTCAAATTAGACAAGTCAAAAATGGCTCAATGAAAAGAAAGAGATATAGCCCTGTCAATCAAAACATCTTTGTTCGTTAGCACACTGAGTGATTCTTTAATTTCTTTTATTTCAATTCATGAAGATTTTCCATTCATACAGAACTTTTATGTAATTTCATTTTAACTTAATGCGTTTTTCGACTCTTTTACAGCATTTGAAATAATTTGACTCCAGTTCGGCTTATTTATTTTTCTATGATTGCCGTTCGTTTCTTATACAAATGACACTTCATTATATATGTAAATATGCATAAGGCATTTTCTACATTATTTCAATAAATATATATTTGGAACGTAGTTTTTTGTTCGACTGCTTGTCGCAACAGGTCGAACATTGACGCCGGTTCTCTGAGCCGGTGTGATGTTTAGCGAGCGAGTGAGCCAATGAGAGCTACATGTAGACATAAAATTAGCAAATTTTTATCTCCTGGCGAGCTACACGAGTCAAGATGAAACGTTGTGCTCTGTGCGCGTGATTGTTTGTTTTATTTCGTGGGTCACGTGACGCAAGTTCATAGTTCATAGCGCCTGACAGAAACGATTAGTGAATAAACTTTTAGACGTGTAATAAAAGTTTTGTGCTAGGGAAAGTAGGTTTTTCATTACTTATACAAAAATTAACAGGTTCTTCAAATTTAAAACGAGGAATAAATTCAAAATTTGTGGCTTATGTGCATTAAAATGCACCACATGTAGCTATTCGTGAGAGCCGTTTCTGGTTCGGGCGGGCCTCGGCGCTACGGACACTCGTCAAAAGTCATTTAAATCTTTAAATCTGTTTCAGAGGAAAGAAACTCCGTATTTTTCCGAATCCTCTTTTGTAATTTTCTTACAAAATGTTTTTCTTCAATGTAATTATATAACTATACAACTTTTAGAAACGGCTCTAGAGCGAACAACTGACTCCCAGGGGCAATCATCCTTGTATTCGTTTATATTGTAATAACCAGTTTCATAAAGTCTTTGTTTAATAAATGTTTTAAATGTCGATAAGGTTGCAGCTAAGCATGGCGTCGGTTCCAGGTGCAGGTGCAGGTGCAGGCGGAGACCGTCGTGAAGAAGGAGCCGGAGGCGCGGCGGGCCAGCTCACGCGTGCGGCCCGGCGCCGCGCACCGCCTCGGCACCGCCGGCGTGCGGTAGCCGCGCAGCGTGACGCGTGGCGCGCGACGCGTGACACGTGACCCGCGATACGCCGCCCGCGCAGCCGACGTGACGCTGCACCGTCCCAACGAACCCGACCTCCGTAAACTATGTTCATGTTAGGTTCCCCGCCGCTCCCCGTCGCCGTCGCTGCGACCGGCCTCCTCCACACTCCGCTCCTCGTGCAGCCGGCGGGCAAATCGCCGCGGCACTCCGACGAAACGTTATTCGTTATTTACATTTACATTTTATAACAAGCATAAAGTAATTCATTTCTGTTTTTAATGTCATTTATGGCAGCGCTTCCTTGTATAAGAGCTCATAATGACCATAATTTATACTGCTGTTAAAATTATTCAGAAGTGATTTAAACAATTAGTCACGTCGGCTGTTGCAACTTGAATCCCCCCTCCCCCTCGCCCCCCACCAACAACGAAATCTTGCCTAAACACTAGGGACCGCATAATTCCGGCGCGCGGCTCCGCCTGCAATGCGGTGCATTCCAGGCCGGGAGCCGCACCGGTCAGGAGCCGGGCCGGACCGCGATCTACGAACAGCCCAGCCCCGTCTCCTGCCGTCTGCTAGTGGATATTTTATACGAACCCAACTGATTTTGCCAGTGCAACGCTTACGGCGCTTCGGTTTGTATTTCGCTGCTGGTCAGTCCGAAGCGATCTTCAAATAGATGAGAACCAACCGTTAGAAGTTTTCATTGTTTAAAGTAATGCCTCACTAGTTACGTAACGTCAAAATTTATTTGAAGCAGTGCGTGTTACACGTTTAAATAGAATAATAATAATTAAACTAATGTTAATATATTTAAAAAGCTTGCGAATAATAGATAAAACGATAACGCATCCATAGCATCCACATTCAATAACGGAACGTGTTCCTAGTATTAAACTGACGCAGATTGAAAACCTCCAGCTGGCAACATTAATAGGCATCCCTACACGATCCGTACTTGTAACGCCGTAGCATTGGGCGATCGCTTCCGGACCGTTCCCAGGGAGATTAATATAAAGAACAAAAATAAGTTACGTAATGACAGAGATGCATTATTGTCTAATGCACGGTGTTACAATTCGCGCTGCACGGACAGAAGGACGGAGACCGATCGTGTAAATAGTCAATGTAAATGTAAACTAATATTAACGTAACATAGTGTGGGTCACAAATCCAAGTGCGCCACCGAAAGGCGGTGGCATTGATCTCAATCGTTCCAATTCTTATTATTTGCGATGGCAATTTTGTATTTATATTTACGATTTTTTTTATCCAAACATATATCGAACGCGTTGTCGAGTGATGTCGATATCGAATGTTCTAGCAAAGTGTCATAGGTTATTTCTCTAAATTTTAAATGTAACTAATTTTATTAGGAATTTATAGCGTAGGAAGAAAACCGTAAAAATTACAACGCGATAAATTCCGTAAAATTAGTTAGTATTCGCGTAAATCGAAGAAATAATTCCTTCGGCTTGTAATATGTGACCGCGGGAAACGTCGCGTGTAGGCATGCACCATGTTTGTCAATTACTCAAATCAGTAATTTGTTGTCAGACCTTGAATCATGTCAGTTGAACTTATTTTTTTTACCAACATTGTGTTTGGATGGAGTTTCTTCTTCAATTCCTTTATGAAATGAGTAATAATGTTTTGTATCCGAATTTTCGTTTTAGTAAATTTTAGGTTGTCGTTTGTTTTGTACGGATTTTATTTTACCATTGTTGTTTTTAGTAAATTTTATTTGGGCTTCGGTCGCTTTGTACGTTGAAGCAAGTGATATTAGATAGTTTGTTATAGTTGTAGACGTAAATACCACTGAGTATATATAGTTCGTGTTCTAAGGATAATAGCGAAGGCCGCTTGGGTGTAGACAGGGATTACAAATAAAATTAATATTATATATAATTTACCCGATACCTAAAAATATTTCACGGTTTACAATAATATAAACCAATTTTTTGGATCTTTACCATATTTTTTATAATTATTTTAATATTATGATATATATATCGAATAATATGTTTGATTTTCACATTCCCTGCTATGCCCATGCTACTGTTCACAGGAGACGCTTCGCTCCCGTAGCGTCCTAATGTAATCAAAATATAGTTAAGCGAGTTACCAAAGACGGCAACGGTCCATTCCATTCGTCTCGCACGCACGTAACGTCGATCATGTTCCTCATGTAAAATACGATATTGGATTTATTTATAATTTCCAGACACGGTTTCTAGTCAACGGTTCTGTATACAAGCGTGTAAATACTATAAAGGGTATTTAAAAAGTATAAAATGTAGTGTAGTCGAACGTTCGCACAATACTTTTTGAATACCACGAAATGGCCGCCAGTTCCGTTTCGCAGTCCCCGTTAAATTGTACCTTATTTCTATGTCTTACATCATTAATTTGAATGTCCTGGTATTGAGAGCCAACTGGTGTACGTTATAGTCTTTGTATAAGTTATTTATATAGCCTTTATGTTTAAATTTTAAAAATAGATCATGTGATATGTATTTGGAAACTGCTAGTCAGCTGTGCCGCGTACACGCTTTTACTCACCAATAAAACATTTTTAATTTTATTTTTGTTTAATTTCATTACCTAAAACTTATGGCAATAAACTGCTGAACTAAAATTTAGCACCGAGTGTTATATAAACATAAAGAAAAGTAACATTATGGAATATGGGAGCAGCAGAAAGGGAGAATCCATAGAATTTGCCGTATTATAGCAGCATGGGTAGCAGCAACACTTTATTACTAGGGTTCATCGCTCATCGCTTTCTATCTCCCGTGAGCAAAAGATTGCAGTCAACGGTCTAGGATCATCGGATAGTTTGGTATAAATGAGTGTCCCTCAGGGATCGATACTAGTCCATTTTTGTTCTCGGTTTACACAAATGATAGATTGAATAAACTGAAGCATATTCTAAGATAATGTAAAATAATAAACAAAGGAAAAATAAGTAATGCCGGATTTTCACACCCGAGCTGACCAGACTCGTACAAGCAGCACCTGTTCACAACCTTGACGCATGCGGCAGTCATCGCCCTCCTTGACCATGTTAAAGTGAAGTGGACGACCCGCTACACAATGCGAATAATTCTGTTTACCGATGATACCTCATTGTTATTTAAGGTAAAAAAACAACGATTATACTGAATGGAACAGCCCAACCAAATACTGGTTATTGTTTCCAAATGGTTTCCAGGAAATAATTTACTTCTAAACTAAGAATATGTTTACAGTTTACACTATCAAAGCTTTCACAGAATGCTCTGATTAACATACATTCTGAACTATTCCTGCATCCTACATCCAAATACCTTGTAGAACGAGTCGAGTCGATACGCTAGAGGTTCCTAAATTTAGGTTAGCCAAAAAATTAGGACTTTTTTGAGAAGTGCAAACTTTAAAATAATACAACCGGCCAAGTGTGTGGGGCTCGTACTAAGGATCATGAACTGATTATTTTTTGGAAAGATGTAACATAATTGATACACTTAAACGGTTTATTTACAAAAAAAAACATTTTATAGTAGATACATAACAGAGGAATATTATGTGGTTGTACGAAACCTTTGATAGGCGTGTCCGACTTGCACTTGGTCAGTTTTATTACATCAGCGTAGTCGCAAAAAAGAAGCCTGTAATATGTTGAGTTGACCGGAGCATTAACTAGGTATCTGCATACTAAGTTTAAAACAATTCGATCAAACAAAAATTCTATAATTCCGTTTCTTGGTTTGTTTGACATGTTGCAATTATGTCTTCACGTGTTATAAAAACCAATAGAATTGCCATTGTTAAGTTTTTGTTCAACGCGACAAGAGTATGTTAAAGCTCCAAACTTCTAGTATGCCTGCCATATAGCCTCCTGCGCTTACTTTTCCTCAAAAATATTAGAAAATAATGTAAGATATCGACGGTACCAGTGTTCACAGAGTACCTATATTTAAATAATTCACTATATGGCAATATTACTCTTTCTTAGTTTAAACCTAACTGTAATAAAAACGTTTTACTGATTAACTATCATATTTTTTGTGGATGGGTTTACAAGCTTAATACTGGTTCGTTTATTACAATTGTTAGCAAATTAATTACTCTTGAAATAAGAAGTGGTATTATTAAAATATTCACGATCCACTAATAGTGACCGACAGTACGGTTTCCGTCACGGACGATCAGCTGGTGATCTTCTAGTTTACCTGACTCACCGATGGGCAGAAGCAGTTGAGTCTAAGGGGGAGGCTTTGGCGGTTAGTCTGGACGTAGCGAAAGCATTTGATAGGGTTTGGCAAAAAGCGCTTCTTTCAAAGCTTTCATCTTACGGGGTTCCTGAGAGATTGTGCAACTGGGTCACCAGCTTCCTCACGGATCGGAGCATCAAGGTTGTTGTCGACGGTGCGTGCTCGGACCCCAAACCCGTGAATGCTGGTGTTCCACAAGGCTGTGTGCTATCTCCCACTCTGTTCCTTCTGCATATCAACGACATGCTACAAATCAGTAGCATTCATTGCTATGCAGACGACAGCACGGGTGATGCCCTATATACAGGTCGTGCGAATATTTCTCGGGAACACGTCGACGAGTGCCGGAACTAACTTGTGTCTGAAGTCGAGACCTTGTTATTCAAAGTCTCGGATTGGGGTCTACGTAATTTGATCCTATTCAACCCCAAAAAGACACAGGTTTGCGCGTTCACCGCTGAAAAGTATCCCTTTGTCGTTTCTCCTCTTTTTGAGAACATTCCCCTTATTGCCTCAGCCAGTATCAGAATCCTTGGCGTTGACATATCGAGCGACGTTCAGTTCCGTGGTCACTTGGAGGGAAAGGCCAAATTGGCCTCCAAAAAGCTTGGTGTGCTCTGTAAAGCGGGACATTATTTCATGCCGGTCCACCGTTTGCAACTTTATAAGGCGCAAGTTCGGCCCCACATGGAATACTGTTCTCATCTCTGGGCAGGGGCACCCCAGTACCAACTCCTTCCATTTGACCGTATCCAACGTCGAGCGGCTCGAATTGTCGGCGACCAAGCTCTCTCTGATCATAAAGACATAAAGACATAAAGACATTTATTCCTTCACTTACATCTAAACACAGCACATGATATGGCGATACATAACAATTATAAAATAACAAATCAAGAAAAAATATATAAAACAAACTATGAATATGAAAGGGAAAATGAAAACAGGAAATTAAAAACAAATAAATTGTGCTATAAAAAAAAAAAAAGTGAATATATCACAAGGAATTTGTGTGTGTTGTGATGAAGCGGCGGAAAGGACCGTCTCAGCATGAGCCACGAGGTGTCGCAGCGCTGATTTTCAGTCGGCCCCCGGTGTCCGTGCGCAGCGGACGGGCAGTAAGCGAGTAGTTTTTTTTTTTTTTTTCATTAATCTTCTACTGTTATTATATATATATTTATATTAAGTTATTAAGGAAGTGTGATAATATCAAATTAGGTAATGACTACAAATTAAATAAATTTTGTCTACAAATAACTGCTACATATGCGAACGCGGTATGCCGTTGAACAGACAATGAGTGTACACAGTCAGAATGCTGGATTCAAATTATAACTTCTTTATGGGACGTTAAGGAAACAGTGGCAAGCCAGTGACGAAAACAAAGAAAAATAAATTAAAATAAAAATGTGCAGTAAATTACAGTAAAGAAATATTAAAAATTATTATTTATTATTTAATTAGATAAGATTAATTTTGAATGATTGTAAATTAGCATGTACCCTTCTGTTCGTTTATTAAATGTTTTTAAATTACTTTTAAAGTTTCCTAATGTTTTAAGATCGCGCAATGGTGGAGGTAGATTATTCCAACAGTGGGTGGCAGCATACTTATAACTACCTCTGAAAGCCGAAGAACTATGCCGAGGAACACTTAACAAGTAAGAAGAAGCGCGGGTGAGATACTTATTGTGTTCCTGGCACCAGTCTAGTTTGTTGTAGAGATACTTTGGGTTTTAGTTTTAATAACGCCAAAGAGAGAACAAGCAAAGTGGAGCTTGCGTCTGGCAGACATAAAGACATAAAGACATAAAGACATAAAGACATAAAGACATAAAGACATAAAGACATAAAGACATAAAGACATAAAGACATAAAGACATAAAGACATAAAGACATAAAGACATAAAGACATAAAGACATAAAGACATAAAGACATAAAGACATAAAGACATAAAGACATAAAGACATAAAGACATAAAGACATAAAGACATAAAGACATAAAGACATAAAGACATAAAGACATAAAGACATAAAGACATAAAGACATAAAGACATAAAGACATAAAGACATAAAGACATAAAGACATAAAGACATAAAGACATAAAGACATAAAGACATAAAGACATAAAGACATAAAGACATAAAGACATAAAGACATAAAGACATAAAGACATAAAGACATAAAGACATAAAGACATAAAGACATAAAGACATAAAGACATAAAGACATAAAGACATAAAGACATAAAGACATAAAGACATAAAGACATAAAGACATAAAGACATAAAGACATAAAGACATAAAGACATAAAGACATAAAGACATAAAGACATAAAGACATAAAGACATAAAGACATAAAGACATAAAGACATAAAGACATAAAGACATAAAGACATAAAGACATAAAGACATAAAGACATAAAGACATAAAGACATAAAGACATAAAGACATAAAGACATAAAGACATAAAGACATAAAGACATAAAGACATAAAGACATAAAGACATAAAGACATAAAGACATAAAGACATAAAGACATAAAGACATAAAGACATAAAGACATAAAGACATAAAGACATAAAGACATAAAGACATAAAGACATAAAGACATAAAGACATAAAGACATAAAGACATAAAGACATAAAGACATAAAGACATAAAGACATAAAGACATAAAGACATAAAGACATAAAGACATAAAGACATAAAGACATAAAGACATAAAGACATAAAGACATAAAGACATAAAGACGTAAAGACATAAAGACATAAAGATATAAAGACATAAAGACATAAAGACATAAAGACATAAAGCCATAAAGACGTAAAGACATAAAGACACAAAGACGTAAAGACATAAAGACATAAAGACATAAAGAAATAAAGACATAAAGACATAAAGACATTTATTCCTTCACTTACATCTAAACACAGCACATGATATGGCGATACATAACAATTATAAAATAACAAATCAAGAAAAATATATAAAACAAACTATGAATATGAAAGGGAAAATGAAAACAGGAAATTAAAAACAAATAAATTGTGCTATAAAAAAAAAAAAAAAAAAAAAAAAAAAAAAAAAAAAAAAAAAAAATTAAATTTCAGAACGATCGCCAGTGATGGCTGTAATATTGAATTATTATTATATCGATTAGCCACCTTGGAGAACGCGTAACCCTTTTTGTGTCATTAGTCCTGCAATAATAATAGAATTTCAGTTATTGTTTCAAAGTTATGACACATGAAGGGTTAAGATAAGTTGGGTAAGGATTAAACAACGTACTAGAAGAGAGAAGAGAATATGTGAATTCCGGAGAGCGTAAATTTACTTATAAACAAGAGTCATATTTATCAATAAGTCATATTTTGAAATTTATGTAGATTATAAAAGTAATTAATTTCAACAGTTATTAAAATGTGGGAAATTTTTATATTTCATTAAAAATTGCGATAATGTCGGAAAAATAAAGGATTATCAAGTTCTCGATGTTCTCTGCGGCGGCACGTTCTACAAAGTTAAACACAAGGTCACGAACAACATATTTGCGTGGAAGGCTTACGATTGCAGCGCGTACTCCGATGAACAAATACAAAATATAGTAAATGAAGTGAAAATAATAAGTAATGTGCTATCTGGCAACTTGCTGCGTTACTACGACACGATACTCCACAACGCGTCCAAGACTCTATACTTTGTCCTCGAATACAATTCTGGCCATTTTCTTTATTAATTATTATTTGTTGGGATCGTCCTTCGAGGTAGCTGTCAAACCATTTTATTGTGTTTGGGTCAAATCCATAGTAAGCCATTTTGGACAGAAGTAGAGCCGTATTGATTGTATCAAATGCTCTGGAATAGTCTAGTAATACAAGTACAGTTCCCTTTCCTGCATCTTGAGCCTCTATCGGCTTGATCCTTTGGCCTTGCGAAGAGATGTTGCTTCTCTTTGCATTTTTTACAAAATTTTCCACTGGGAATGTTCTGAGGAATTGTTCGGATTGATCCCAGCTGCTGAGTTTCACCATCGTACATCGCGACAGAATTCGAAGTTCCATCGATACCACCTAGATGGTTGGCATTCCACCACAGTGCGTTTTAATCGAAGTTTTCTGCCACGCACTTCGATTTTGTGGAATCAGCTGTCGCCAGCAGTATTTCCGAACAGATACGACTTAGGGACCTTCAAGAAAAGAGCTTATTCCTTCCTTAAAGGCCGGCAGCGCATCTGTAGCTCCTCTGGTGTTGTGGATGTTCGTGGGCGTCGGTGATCACTTGCCATCAGGTGAGCCGCACGCTCGTTTGCCCCCTTCTTCTAGAAAAAAAAAAAATTAAATTTCAGAACGATCGCCAGTGATGGCTGTAATATTGAATTATTATCATATCGATTAGCTCGATTAGTAGCATTTAACGTGATATTATTAAAATTACATGCCACCTTGGAGAACGCGTAACCCTTTTTGTGTCATTAGTCCTGCAATAATAATAGAATTTCAGTTATTGTTTCAAAGTTATGACACATGAAGGGTTAAGATAAGTTGGGTAAGGATTAAACAACGTACTAGAAGAGAGAAGAGAATATGTGAATTCCGGAGAGCGTAAATTTACTTATAAACAAGAGTCATATTTATCAATAAGTCATATTTTGAAATTTATGTAGATTATAAAAGTAATTAATTTCAACAGTTATTAAAAATATTGTGACGTGTTTTCAATGTAAAATAACGAAATGAACCTTGTCGACACTTAGTTAATCATTTCTCTCATATTAATAAATTACTGTTTTTTTTACTTCCCAAATACATTTGGTTACTTTCCTGAAGACATTACAAAATTAATACATTTACTTACACTACAATACACTTATCGTGGCATTGGGTACAAGGCAAAAGGAAAACTAAACTAACTAACTAAAAAACCTAATTTGTTTTGCAATTTGAATCAATCTCATTCATATTACTTTTTTTTGGTATAATTTTTTGAAATATTGCCAGTAATTTGATAGCTCTTTTATACTATAGTATTGTTCTTTTCAGTACATGGGAACAAAACTACAAAATGGAAACAAAAATTTGCCCGTTTGCTGCATGAATTAAATTATCCAATGTCTGTACAAATTCACGAGCATTTACGGTATAATACACTATCAACATCAACATAAGATATACATAGAAATGACAAAATATAATATTTAAAAAATTATACAATCAGTTCGGTGCAAAATTCCAGATCACAATGTATCTGATGAGTAAATTATAAATTAAAAAGTTTCATTCATATGAAAGCTTTTTCAAAAATTGTCTTTCTTTTGTCGTCATCGAACTATGTCTTTTTTTATTACTAATATCTCGATATTGTTTAAAATCGAATACGATAACGGTAAGTCAAACGACGCACATCACTTTTTCTATAACCGTCGCCGAATTTTAAAAGTGCTGGGGCTTTGTTTCAGTTACAAAATGTGGGAAATTTTTATATTTCATTAAAAATTGCGATAATGTCGGAAAAAATAAAGGATTATCAAGTTCTCGATGTTCTCTGCGGCGGCACGTTCTACAAAGTTAAACACAAGGTCACGAACAACATATTTGCGTGGAAGGCTTACGATTGCAGCGCGTACTCCGATGAACAAATACAAAATATAGTAAATGAAGTGAAAATAATAAGTAATGTGCTATCTGGCAACTTGCTGCGTTACTACGACACGATACTCCACAACGCGTCCAAGACTCTATACTTTGTCCTCGAATACAATTCCTGGCAGAGCGTGCAGGAACTGATCGCAGTTTGCAAGACCACCGATAAGTATTTTTCAGAAAGTTTCATTTGGTACTTACTGCTTGAGCTCGCGCGAGCTTTTAAGGTTGTAGAAAATCTTAACTTCGCAGTTATAAGAAAATGCATTACGCCTACTACTATCTACGTAGACGGAAGCGGAGAAGTGCGCGTCGATTGTTTCCAGCTGCAGACGACAATTACGGGATCACCGAATCTCATGCAACAAGTTGGAGATGTAATTTATACGCTCTGCTACCGTCTAGAAACTTGTGAAGATAAAATTAAAGAATTCCACTACAGTGACGACCTAAGAGATGTCGTATCTTTTCTTTCTGATGAAAGAAATGCCGATTTGCGTCCAGAAGTGGTTATCTATCATCCAACAATCTTATCAAACATAGAAGCTATGTCAAAACCAAAACTTTTGACTGAAATTCTGGTATCACACGAGTACTCACATCAGAAATCAGAACTAAACAAATGTGATTCTGAAAAAGCTGTTGAAATGTGCAATACTATCAAACCTCTAACAAGAGCTCGGTTAAACACTGTTGACAGCCCATTATACACAAATATTAGCCCAAAACAGAAACTGAAGAAAGAAATGGAGGATATTAACTTAGAACAAAGTTCCCTATCACCGACATTGGCAGCCTTGGCTTTAGAACTACCAGGATATGTACCTCGCTGCCGAAAACCTTACAGTGAGGCCTTAGAAACCTTTAACAGTGCTCAAAGAGTATCAGAAGAAACATTAAATCACCAGTGGATGTCTCGCCTCATAGCTTTAAGAGAAAGAGAAGAATCTCTGAATATGAGGGAAAGAAAGCTTGTTGTGAAGGAAATTATGAATAGTCCTTCTACAAAAATAGTGCCCAATGAAGATTCTGATGTTGGTGAAAGCAATGGTATTACCCTACCACCTGTCATAGACAGTGTAGAGAAGAACCGTTGGAAATCGCGTCGCCGCCGCAGACCATCAAGCTCAGGGCGCACAAGGGCCCGTAGACAAAGCTACAGTTATGAAGACTTAGACAGCTCATTGTCGGCGGACACTGGAGATGGAAGCATCATTGTCACAGCTACAAAGTTTACAACAGAGAACATGCCTCGTCGCAACATATTCCCTGACCTGCCATCTAAGAAGGTACACTTCACACCTATAAACCCATTCATTGGGAGCGATGAGAGTGTCAGTTTAACATTTTATGAGTTAGACAATTTGGATGTTGAAGAACACCAAAGTTCATCAAAGACTGAAAAAAATGTGAAGAATATTTCAAAATTCAAGTATTTGGATCTGAAAAGTGGAACTTTAGAGAAAAGATCCATGCAATGGTGTCACTCATCGCCATCCAAGCAGGCAAAAGTGTTTACTGATATAACAAATCAAGGTAGTTTAAGAAAAACTCCATCAAAAAGCAGTCTTACATCCAGAAGTTCAGTAACTTCGAGATGCTCAATGATGTCAACCAGGAGTCACTGGAGCATGGAGTCCGGCAGCAGTAAGGTAAGTGAGGGTTATGTCTCGGATAGAACTCGTGCCAGTATACGGCAGTGCTATCCTCAAACACCAACAGCATCTGCTTCAGAGCTAAAAAAAGCTAAGAGCAGGAAATCTCTGCTTAATTTCAAAACCCCCTTTAAATTTAAAACTTCAACTAAGGTTTAAAGTTTAAAAAAAAAAATTCTTACTTTAGACATTTAGCTTAAAATGATCTCCCAAGTTCGTTCCATCATCAAGTTCTCAATTGTATTATTGAAGTAAATAATTTTATTTCTTGTATAATGTTAAACATTATAGATATATGATAATAATTGGTGTGATTTTTAATGAAATTTATAACAATAGTCTTTAATTTTATTGCATATTATGGTTGTGGTATATTTTCTTCCCTTTATCTTTAAGCATTATCATAAGTTTCTTAGTTTTCAGTTCCAACAGCAATCTATTTGGAACAATAAATTAATGTGTTCTAATAAATCTTGTAAATAATATTAAAAAAAACGGACAACAACCCACCCTAAACCTAGAATAGAAATTTTTTATAATTATAAAGCACTTTGTGAAATAAAAAGTTTTATCATTTTATGTATAAATTGATCAATTTGTAATTTGTAAAACATTTGTATATTGTGTGTATTTTGTCAATAGTTAAGTCAGTTCATGCAGTATATGAACTATACATATTATATGCGACTGTACTTTATACTTTACAATTGTAATTTTATTGTCTTCCATTATAGCTTTCATTTGCTGAAAAGTATGATCTGCAGCAATTATTTTGTAAACATGAAAATTTCGATTTCCATGTAGTCATTCATAATGTGGTATTTATTATATTATTTGTACAATTTTTGCTACAAATTTATGTAAAATCTATAGATAGATGATTTGAATACTTGTGGCCATATTTTGTTTTAATAAAAGTAGAATTAAGTTTTAAACTATATTTGAATTAGTTATGCTTATGATGCAGAGAATCATTTTATTGGATTTTAAGGTTTTTTCATTAATACATAAATGTACAACAATATGTTTTATTTTAAATTGAACATCCATTCATAGACACAGATTAGATAATGTCCGACTATACATTGCAATATTATTTTCACTTTTTCTTATTTAGAGCTTTGTCAGCACCTTCCAGATACTTCTTGGGCAGTCCATATTTTTCAATCAGCAGTTTCGCAATAAAGTGGGTCTGTAAAAAATATAAATCATTAAATCAAAATTAATAGATTTTCGTGGGTAAAAATACATTATTATATTAGGGATGTATCAAGTCAATGGTCTACTGTGACCACATTTTTGTGTTGTGCAGTCCTCATAGGAGTCTACATTGTTTAATCTTTTAGCAAGCACAGTACAGACCACCCTCACACTAATGACGCTGCTAGCTGCTACTTAATGTTTGTTAGATTTGAATTTAACAATTGTCAGAGCCTTGTTTGTTAGTTATCAAGGTGCGCCATGTGCAGGTGATGTTAGCATTTGGAGAAAATATAAAATATTTTTAAAGAGGATGGGGAAAATATAGCACCTTTTTAATTATTATAGTAATTGTGGTAAAAAATTAGTTTACCTGGTCACCCTGTACCATCAGCTGGTCACACTTTGCTCCCGGTGTCCTTGTAACTCCGCATGATGCAGCCACACCGTGCTGGCACACCCGGGCCATTTCTAGCAGATTGAAGCCATACGCCTCGAGGTTTGAAACAAGTGTTACCTAATGAACATGAACTATTTTTATTTCCATACAATATTCATTTATTATTCAGCAGTGGGATAATTCTACATTCTACATTTTTCTTTGTATAAATAGAGGCTAACGTTTGGTGGAAGTAATTGTTAGTTGTCTAGAAATGGATCTGAAGCAATAATTTGTATAACCCAATGCAAACTTTACGGCCACTGTGAAGTTTTTTCTTCATCATTTCACCATTTTTTTACGCATTCCTGTTTGAATAAAGTCAAGTTCGTAGTAATTGTTTTCTTCACTTAGTTATGTTGCTAATTATTAAATTGTAATGGTGATTCCAATACACATAGCGCGAAGTGCTTGCCTGATGCCTTTTTGATGCGCGAGGATCCATTGCTAGAGGATTGAGGGTCGTGCAGGAAGGCGCGTCCGTGTGCCGTTGCGCCTTGCCTCGAGTGAGAGGAAGAGGACGACGTGTACTCTCGTTGACATGCGTCCTCACGCGCGCCGCGTCGGTGCTAGCTCGACATAACCACATTGCCCCACGTAGTTAGACTGGTCAAGAGTAATAGTAATACTGTTAATGCCGTCGCTATTATTCTTAAAACAACATGTGTACATTGTCAACATGAGTGTACTTGCGCTCGAACGCACTTCACGGCCGCCGTAGTTCACATCGGGTTATAATTTTATCGGATTTCAGTTACCTTTTTGTTTCCACTCCTGGTGGCGACTTGCATCTTAATAGGATCCAGTTTGCTCTTGATAATTTTCACGGTTCCATCAGGAAACTGCAGCTCCGTGCTAGGTGTCATTTTGTTCAAGACTGCGGTCATAAGTCCTTCCCATTTAATGGTCCCCTGGTAAGTTGATAACATTCCTCCGCCCATTAGAAACTTACAATATATACCTCACATTTAGATTAAAACTTAAATATGTTCTCATTGAAACAGAAAGGCATCACGATGATATTCAACAGGATATTTCTATTGACCGACACACAGTTTCTTTTTTCTATCAATATATACTTTACCCCGATTTAACTTTGATTGTATGTGTATAAATAATTATCACTTCATATTTTTATGATGTATTACTTTAATGATTTCTTTCATTTATGCAAATTTTACACATTTGAAATAAAACCACCATACCATATTTATCACGTTTTAAAATGTTTTTATATTCCCGACGTTTCGATTGCTTTACAGCAGCCGTGGTCACGGGAGAACTGAGGTGTTAGACGTTATAAATATTTTGTCACGACTTACAAATTATTTTAATATTGATTGTATTCTTTTTCATAATAAAATTAGGAATTAAGTCGAGCGTAATACGACTGACTCTTGTTATTATTATCGTTAACTTACGGTTAGCACTTTTATAATTTGCGTAATATATGCAGTGAAGGTTTTGCTGGCTGAAAATCAGCAAGATTATTCTTACACAACAAATGCTGAGCCAATTACTTTTCGATACAGGCGATATTCTTTATTATTTTATTCTTCATTAAATTGATTTGTTTATTCTACTCTATTCTATAAAAAGGACCATGAACACATCTCATAAAGACGGGAGTTTATACAAAAAGCTGAAGTCTGAGTACAAAAATGGCATTAGGTTTCGGAACCAACGGAGGGCATAAATTCTGTGTTAGCATAGAAACCTGTGAAACCAAACGAAACTAATTGCGTCCCAATAGAGACACATTTTCCGGGAGGCAGATTGGATAATGAAATGAAATGGCACGATGAAGAAACTGCACCCGACAGGCTTGACTGGACACTCCCGCAGAAGGTAGTGTCTGTTAGTAAACCGCGATGTTTCTAATTACACGGTTCCCAACCACACGAGTCGGCCCGACAGCGTCATCCCTGCTCTCCTGCAGTTAGGAGAACATAGGCGTCAATAAACTAACTGCACTTTCAAGAGCATACCTGGCACACAAATACATATTTGCCGGAAGGGTGCGAAAGGGGACTCCAAGTTGTTTTCATTACCAAGCTAGGCAAAACTGATTACACCAAGGCCAAATCCGCCAGACCCATGTTGAAAACGATGAAGAGCCTATGCCAAAGGGAACTAAGAGAGTCAGCGTTGACGTACAGACCGCTTCATGCAAATCGACATGCAATTAGCACGGGCAAATCGACAGAATGAGCACATTATCTGGTGGTTAGACAGATTCAACATACCCTTAAATATAGATGGATATGTTTAGGCACCTTCATTGATGTGGAGGGAGTATTTGAAAATACTAAGTTCACCAGCATTGGCCCTTTTTTTCCATATTATTTCTATCATTGTTTTCAAATAATTATGAGAACAAGTACTAAGTTTGTACTAATGTACCGAAGCATCAAGTAAGGTTATATGTGAACTGTTCACGCGGCTCAGGAGAAATTCCTTATAATGGGTGTAACAGTTTAACAACAATTTTAGAATATACTCACATTTTCCTGTTGTCCGGCGAGCTTCGCCAGCAGCGGGTCCAGGGTCACGGCCCCCCGTTGTTGCGCACTGTTCAGCCCTTTTGTCCGCACGTACTCTGTCAGCGTGGACCGGACATCTGCAGCCGATAGAGCTGTGCCCTTCCTAACAGCAGAAGAGTTAAATGGTTAAGGTGAGTGGGCAAGTGTATCTATTTATTTATATATACACACAAATTCCTTTTATAGTTTATTGGATTCAATCGCACATATATATATATTTACTTAAGAATAAGCTAATTATCTAAAAGTTTTCCACATATTGTCTTTGGAAAACAGAAACAACCTTGTGCGGCCAGCCGCGAGTTAACCCTGCTTAGCTGCTTAATACGCTATTAAAAGTTCATCCACACATTGAAAACAATCCTAACTGCTAAGAAAAAAAACTTCAGAGATCATCATTTCTTAAATGTACTGTGGTTCGCGGGACGTTGTTACCACTTTACTGATCATATTTGTAATTTTTATGACACTACAAATTTGTTAAAAATAAAAAAACAAATCAAAAATGTACATCATGAGAACTGAATTACTAAATATTCAAAAATAGTCATATTTTCAATTGCCAATGTCCAACTACAGTACTGTAGTACAACAGCATTGTAATAATCGTTCAAAGTATATATGTAATAACTAAGCTTTGGAAAACAAACGACTTTTTATGTAATTTAAAAATTTGTATTTCGTAAGATATAGAATTTTTTCGGTAATTTCATTATAGATGCGCGTATAAGTTGACCGATAAAATATTTCTTAACTTTACATAGCCTAATATTTGGATTTTCTAGACTATATTTATTGGTCAATTGAAAATTATGCCGGTCACTATTCTTTGGGAACAGGGATTCATATTTAAGCACTGACATAATATTTGCAATACTATAATACGATACAGTATTATATTTGTAAAACTTCAGAAATCGTCAAAATCGAAATCGTTTATACATAAAAAATGTAAATGAACCAAGAACGGATCCTTGTGGCACACCCATTTTTACTTCAGAACCTACATAATTTACGCCGTTTATCTGCACCATTTGGGTCCTATTACTAAGATAGGGATCCTACAAATGAAGCGCCCGCTTGCTTAAACCATAATATTTTAATTCACAAAACTTGGTGCGATTTACGCAATCATATGCTTTTGAAAAGTCATAGAACACACCAAGCGCATTTAGAGAGTTATCCACACATTATAAATATACCGGAGGAAACTTATATGATCAGTTATGGAGCGCCTCTCGGCAAAGTGATTGAATGACATAGTGTATTGTCTAACACCATTTTCGCAAACTCACTGATCTGTGGAATGATACTGTTTACTTAATATATTTTTGTGTGTACATGCACTTAGGAATAACCCTTTCTTTTAGCCAATCTTTATTTGGAGATAGCCAATTTGTCCCCAGTAGATCCCCGGCCCACCTTTTTTTTTTGCTTATTCTAAAATCGTTATGGCTTTGTTTATTTATAGTGCGGTTTGTTTTTATCTATGTAACTGTAACAATTATTTAAATTAACCATTTTCGGAAATTGTTGTGTACATTCAGTTGCAATTCAGTTCAATACATCACTCACCTTCGATTTGCCGACGACATAGTTCTTATGGCAGGATCGCTGGAGGAGCTTAGTACAATGCTCAATGACCTCAATAACGTCTCCCAACAGGTTGGTCTTAAGATGAACATGGACAAGACGAAGTTCATGTCAAACGTCCATGTCACACCAATACCGGTTGTTGTTGGGAACAATAGGCTCGAAGTTGTAGACGAGTACGTATACCCGGGACAAATTGTCCGATTAGGTAAGTCCAACTTCGACTCGGAGGTCAATCGCCGAATCCAACTCGGCTGGGCAGCGTTCGGGAAACTACGTCATATCTTCTCGTCGAGTATACCGCAAAGCCTCAAAACGAAAGTATACAACCAGTGCGTGTTGCCAGTGATGACATATGGATCCGAGACTTGGTCCTTCACTGCAGCCCGTATGAGGAAGCTCAAAGTTGCTCAGCGCGCTATGGAAAGGGCTATGCTCGGCGTTTCTCTGCGTGATAGAGTCTGCAACGATGATATCCGCAGCAGAACTAAGGTAACCGACATAGCCGTAAAGATCAGCAAGCTGAAGTGGCAATGGGCCGGCCACATAGCTCGCAGAACTGACAACCGCTGGGGAAAAAAGGTTCTCGAGTGGCAGCCACGTACAGGCAAACGCAGTGTAGGACGACCCCCCACAAGATGGAGTGACGACCTGCGCAGTGTTGCAGGAAGTCGATGGATGCAGGTGGCTCAGGACCGAGCTTCGTGGCAATCTTTGGGGGAGGCCTATGTTCAGCAGTAGACTTCTGATGGGCTGAAATGATGATGATTCAGTTGCATTACGGCCATCTCTCAATACTTGAGACGGTTTGGAGGCGGGTAGAGTCCGTCGCGCTGCTGCAGTCCAGGTCGTCGAACACAAGCGAATAGTATTTTTTTATTATTTATCAGAAATGTTGGGGTCCTCACGATGGCGACCTTCATCGCCGATCACGTGGTAAATTCAACACAAAATTGTTACTAACAATTTTAGTGATGCCAACACCAGGCTTCGAAACTAGATCTAACCCCTGAGCATATTTGAATGGCAGTTAACACGTCACCTTAGAGGCGCAAAGAGCTCGGTGACGTTAGCAGTGACGCAGTAGAGATCGCGCACGGTGGGCGGGCAGGCCCGGTGACGTCAGCGCGCGGTGCGGTGGCGCGGAGGGAGGAGTCGCGCGGCGGCGGACGGTGCGCGCGCACCAGCGGGTGAGCACAGGCCACGCCCATCAGCGCGGACACGCCCTTCTCGATCTCTCGCACCTCTAGCAGGCCTTCCTTGAACATGCAATAGTATATTAGTAAAGTAGCGTCTGCCGTGCGCGCTGCTTCGTCCGCCTGATCACTTATTCTGTGATTAGTCCCAGAGATGAAGTGTACTCTTGAGATTAAACAGATGATACACTCTTTGATTGATTGATCAATACGAAAACACACGATTTAAATTTAAAGAAATTTATTGCACTTAACTAAAATTTGTAATTTTTTTGACAATCTACCATATTATATTACACGATACCGACATATGGTTTAATTTATAATTTTTGCGTTTATTTTGTATTAAACACACTCTAATAGCTGACACGTGAAGTTCTGGCATCGGATGTTGACAGGAAATCTATCTGCAGCATCACTATTGCCGGCGGTCAGTGAACCGTCTGCCCAATGCGCTGAATGTAAAATCACACTGACGCAGAATCGAACAGTTTTTGTCATTGCATATTGAGCACTATATCTCTGGCGTAATGTGCAAATTTGTATGGAGAGACGAAAAACATTAGAAGTATTCTGGCCATGCGGGATTCCGCTAGACGTGACGGAGTCGCGGCTTCACTTCGACTCGACTCTGCGTCTGGAAATCCACCCTAAGGGTAAACACCTCATTGGCCTTACAATGGTGGCCTTCTTTTGCTGGACTTCTCTTGCCGCACCTCGGTCGAGGACTACGGGCTGATATAGACGTATAGAAAAATGGAGAAAAGTATATGCTTATTGAAGTATACACTATGTACGCTATTCTCATCTTATCCTAAATAGAGTAGATCAGATAACAGAAGAAAGTGAACATTACCCGTTGCATGGCTTCAAGGAATTTGCCCATTTTCTTATAACTAGACTTTTTCACGTCAATGGTCCTGTCTGAGGGGCACAGCGGGATTAGATGATTCCTGGAATATAATTACAGTTATGAATACAAATCATGTCTGAGAAATGCCTTTTAAAGCCACAATAGAGTGGTTAGGGGATTTGCTTCCTATACAGGAGACCTTCACAATCCTCTACTTGGAGGGTAGTTGAGAAAGCAAATTTTTTTAAATAATAAGTTTTACTTTATAACAAAACACTGATTACTGTAATGTAATTACTTACTTATAAAGCAGGTTAGTCTTGAGAGGCAACTCTAGATTTTTTCCCTCTAGCTTAATGAAGGACAAGAGGCACCATTTAAGTAGTTCATCCATATCTGTGGGAATTGGGTCCTCTTCTATTTGTGAACTATCTTAAATATAAAAAGCATTTTTTTTATATATTTCCTACTTGACTATCAATCGTCATCATTAGCTAAAGAGGAATTATAAACAACTTTTTAATAAATGTCTGAATTATCATTACCTGTAACTACAGTTTCTTCTAATTCTGATTCTTCATTATTCTCCATAGTTGGTTCCTCATCGGGGATAATTTTTGGTTCATGTAAGTGTGTAAGTGTTGTTTCTGGCGGCCTGGTGTTCTCTTTCACTAGGCTTGGCCATTCTTCTCTAACTGGTTGTCGGATGCTCAGCTAAACAAAGATAAATTTCTCTATTTATAACTTATACATTTTATATAAATTATGAAGCTATATTGCATTATCTATGAGTATAATCATTTTTTTGTCCTTTAAATAAATCTCTCATTTATTTTAGGGTTTTGGCTTTAAAAAATAGATTATTTAAATTAAAGTAAGTGTAGGGATATTGTAATTTTTTTTTTCTATACTAAATTCTTGTAGCCTTTATATGTGGTATTTCTGGCTATCACAATAAAGGCGAAATACAACACCATTTGTTTAATAGTTTAATGATGTGTTAAATGTAATTAAGGTACTAGGTTAGAAACATTAAGCTAAGGTTACCTGAGATATATCCACTGTAATGTTGTCAGTGATGTCGCTATATGTAGGGGGATCTAACTTTGGCCTCTCTAGTTTTGTGAACTTTTGTTCCTTGCATAACAGGTCACCATACACATGTAAGGGTTCCATGCAGACACCCCTGGAAAAAATTGTTGCATTTGAAAAGAAATTACAATAGTCTCAAGCACTTATGACAAAATAAGGATTTTAATTTGATACCAATCGTAAATATTTTTTGGTCCAACTCAATATCCCTGATAATATTTTGAACTTTTGAGATAAAAAAAATATTTTATCTTCCTTCACAACCAGTCAGAAAAGCTATGATATCTGAACGATTAGGGGATCAGAAGATAAATCTCCTGGAGGGTTTGAAACTTATTTTTTAATTTCATTGTCGGCATGAAGACTAGGAGGACGGCTGACTCACCACCTATCACATTGTTCAACATATCAACATAACTCAAATAAATAATATGTTCTATGTTGATGTCTAGACATCTGCCAACTTTATTATAAGTTTGTAAGGGCTTATTATTTCTCTTTATTTAGGTTCGAAATTTTGTTTCACTATTCTTGTGAAACTACTGTGAAAGTGATCACTATTCTTTTATATATTTGTTTTCATAATTCTCCACTACGATACAAATTTGATTCTATTTTGATTTAGTTTTCCAAGGCTGAGGTTTGAGTACTGACTTATGATGGGCTGGTATCCGCAACTCCAAGACTGTGCACATATTTTGCATGTAGAAAGCCCAGGTTAACAATGACATTACCAATTTTACAGTTTTGTTTCGATGTGTAGTATTTGCAGAAATATAATCAAATAAAGGGATTATCAAATCACATCAAATGTAGTTTCCTCATTTTCGTGATCATAGCTTGGAGTTATTATTCTTATAATGTAGGTAGAATTATATTATAGTTATAGAACTTCACTGGAACTGGACTTGTGTTATCTAGTTTTTCACAAACAAAATCTCTGTCAGTTGATGTTATGTACGTAATTTTGTTTTATGACAATTTTATAATAATAAGCTTTCATGACCATATGCCCATCATAATTTTTTCATTTTCCTCTATTTGCAAACTCAAGTTGTTTCTTTAATACAAATAATTTTAACATTAAATGGCGCACTGTACTCACATATTAGTTCGCAAGAGATCAGCTGAAGAAATTACTGCATTTCCAACAACACCAGCAGCACCATTGTCAACAGTAGCAGCTGCAACAAGAGCGCCACGAGAAAATTGTGGAAATTTTGCTGGTTCTGCCAGTGTTACACCTGGTGCATAGAGTGGTGCACCCCCCGCAAGCTAATATACACAAAGGAATTTGAAAATTAGTAATAATAAATCATAATCAAAAAATATTTTGTATAGTTTAAAAAAAATATATTCTATTTAACATTATATGGTGTCTATAACATATTGTTACTATGTAAATTGGTTTAGCAATATCCCAAGTTGTTATACTAAGCTAGGAAGACAAATTATAAGCAATGTATAAATAAATAAAAAAAAAACATAATGATTTCTTGTATTTACCCGATAAAATCCGTAAATAATAGTTCTATTAAAAAAAAACGGCTATTGTGAAGGATTATACACAACATACCTTGGGTAACACTGGGGAATGAACTATGAGAGTTGGAAGAAGGTCTGGCACTTTCCACAGCGCACATACAGTTGGCACTAGCGCATTGCCAGTTTCTATCATCACTGGCACACTATCCACCACGTATACGCCTACTGTTTCACCTGAATGTAGAATTAACTTCATACAGCTACTATTTGATTTAACAGGCACTAGCTCTTTAACTTTCTCATCTGTAGCAGCTGGAAACTCTTTTAAAATACGTTGCGCGAGATTTTTTCTGTGGAAAAGATACACAACCTAGTAACTTTTGATAGTTTAAGTTAAAAATATGTTAAACAATATAGAGAGGTAGTTGAATTACATACTTTTCGGAATTTTTGAGAGTATTGTTAGATTTTAATTTATATGTTTTGCCGAACATTGTGGATGTTAATAATAGAGGACTAAGTGTTGTTTTATTAATTATTCTTGAATACAAGAGTATTTTTCCATACTTTACGCGGCGTTTTTGACAAGCAAAGAAAGAAGACTACGAAAGATCCAAGAACGAATGAAATGAAAGATTAATGCTGTCACTGTCAAATGTTTAATTTGACAATGTCACTATGACTTTATCTTTCAGTTGATGAATCCTAAAAAATACTTGGAGCCTGAAAACCTTCATCATTATTTATTATCATCAATGTGTTCCTATGTGTGTCTATCACAAAAATAATAAAAAAAAATAAGTTCTCTATAGCGTACCTATACGATCCAGACCTTTATTTTAGTCGTTTCAACCAACTTTTCACCAGAGGTTACTTGGAACTACATGAATAGTGGTAAGGCTAGTGTGTAGCCGTTGTTCATATCAACGATACAATTCGTACAATAACGGAACGGAGCACATATTGGTGTAGCCCGCTAGGACAATACGCGGTTGGGACACTTAATTATTGCGAGATGCCAGATAGTGTAGGCAAAATATGAAAGAGCACAGGCCCCCGGTGCAGGCTGATTCAATATCATGACGAGGCACCAACTTGTAATTGAATGTTCAAAATTCTCATCTGCGAATCATCGAATGGAAGCCGATCCTCACTCTAACAGGTGCGATGCGGTCGTCTGCGTCTCTCCGGCGATATTGTCATAGATTTGCGAATAATATAAATATGAAAATAATAACTGAGCCACTTTCAGTCCGGGTTCCGTCCGAGGCACAGCTCCATAACTGTATTACTTAAAATCACTGAAGACATCTGACAGGGTAATAGAGAATAAAAAAGTTACAGTAATAGTGCCTGGGGACTTTTCTAATGCTTTTAATACAGTTGACCACGATTGACCCATTTCAGATTCGCTGCCCCAGGCTTGAAGTGGTTCTCTTATTAATTTCGCGGGTGACATCAATCCGTTCACGTCGGAATAAAGTCCTCTCAGTGGACTGAACTTGATTCTGGCGTGCCGGCGGCACTATACTATACTCTCTCCTTAATTTTTTAATTTTTTTTATCTCTATTAGGTCCACTGTTTAATGGTAGTACCATCTGTTTGCAGATGACATAAATGTTAACCTAAAACATATCTATGGCTGGTCATCACGCTTTGAAGACTCTGTGAATCTTTCGAAATGCCAAGCTATACTTATAGGTAGCTCGAGAATGCTGGCTAAACTTAATAATTCTAATTTGCCTTCAGTGCTTTAATAATAACACTGGGATACCGTTCTCTAGTTTCGTTAAAAAACCTTGGATTATATATTGATAACACTATGAACTGGGGAAAATATGTTACAGAAGTTAGCCGTAAGGTCTTGGTTGCGCTTCGAGTACTCTATCGCCATAAGAATTATAAATTCGTCAGCGCAGAAATGTTAGAACACTTTGCACCCTTTTCACAATTCTAAACGATCCTTGTGTTCCTGAGTACTTGAAATCAAAGTTTCAATACCTGGGTTGGGTACTGTTCTCTCCGCTCTTCGGGTAGTCTCAAGTTGCTGACGCCTTTACACCGTATGGGGTACTTATCTAAGTCATTCGCTTTTAGGGCTATAATAATCTGGAACTAGCATAGGTCATTGCAGTAATATGCATATTATATGCGATATGTATATAAGTGGGTTTGTGTATGTATGTGTATAGTACATATGATCATATATTACAAAGTAACGGTACATTGTTATATTAAACACATATCTATTTATTTGTGTATATGAATTAAGTTTGTTGTGTTAATTAATTATTTTACTAAAATATAAAACTAATGTTTAAATGCACCTATTACATTATTTCTTTACACCCCGGGATGACTGGCAGAGAATGACAAAAGCATTAAGTCGGCCCTTTGTAATAATTTTTAAAGAAGCAATAAAGTTCAAATAAACAATAAGCGTGCGCTAACGCCGCTGCGCAGACGTTAGTTCGTAACCACCCACGCACAGACTGCGATTGTGTCATGGTGAGAAGGAGATGTCGCCACCTGGCGTTCTCCGACTTGCAAGATTGATTCGGAGATATGTCACACACAGTATCCGCGGTTAAGACAAATCATTCCATATAATATACGGGCAACCGTTTTTGGCGTATCCGTTTCCATCAGCCTTAAAAAGTTCCACTTTCAAATGAAGTGAAAAACATAAAAGTTATCGAGGTAGGTTATAAAACCTAAAGTGGGAGGTATACTAAGCAGGTAATTCTTCTCTCACGACAAACAAAATAAAATAATCTACTGAAAGAAATATTTGAAATGAAACTTATTTACGGATTTCATCGCGTTTAATTATGTTTTTATATTCCCGCTGTTTCGATTACTTTACAGCAGCCGTGGTCACAGGGGTACTGAGGTGTTAGACGTCCAAATATCATAGTTAACTCGGGCTACCTTCAGCTTTTATTTATTAATTTTTGGTCCGATCTACGCAGAATCTGCTCACAGTATTTTGAGGTAGTGCAGTGGTATGGTTGGTTTTAGATTTAATTTTGTTTATTACTGGATCCCAAGCCGGTGGTAACCCTGCCATCTTCTCTATTGAAATCGCGATCTCTCGCGAATCATCCTTGACAGGAATCGGTGTTCTTTTCCGAGGATTTGTGGTCTATTAAATCTTTTTGGAACGATCAAGGATACGATGACAGACTGCAGACTTCCTAGAGCGTCGGTGTTTCACGCAAGCTATGTGTACGCGATATAATCAGTAAATAATAGTTTCATTTCAAATGTGTAGTGTTCGCGTAACTACAAGAAATCATTACTTAAAGAAACTTTATTGGGAAGGAACAACATGCGTCTAAAAAACCTAGTAAAGGTCAGTAGCATTTTAAACAGCAAAAGTTAAAGTTTATAACATAATGCGAATAATAATATGCGATAACTTATAGTATATTTTTAAACTAGGTTGATCAAAAGTTTATTCTCAATTATGAGGTAGAAAACAACGCGTGGTAACAAATAATTTACATAGCAAAAACGAGTAACAAGTTTAACTAAGCTAGGTAAAACTATTATTTACAGATTTAATTAAATTAAATCCGTAAATAATAGTGATATTTGTAGAGAATTGTATCGCGTTTAATAAGATTTTTTAAATACCGTCGTTTCGCGTGCTTTACTGCGCCCGTGGTCACAAGGGGAATGAGGTGTTTGATGTCGAAACATTTTATAAAGGGCTGCATACGTCTCCTTATTACATTGTTAGAGCAATCGTTATTGATTAAAAACAATCCATTGAATGACCGGCTATTTGGTCAGTTATGTAGTGATAATTATGAAGATTATAATCGCTTATGTACGGTAGAAGTCTCTAAACGTGTTTATTAATCGTTTTTCATTCTAATTTAAAAATTAAATTTAACACAGTATAGACAGATTAAAACATGTTTAGGCTAATTTTACTGTTATATAGTAAATAATTTTAAAATACATTAAAATAATACATATGTGTTGTATAAAAGCTACTACATAAACGTGTAATAAATAATTAAACAATATATATATATCCAAGGGATGTATGTGTTCAGGGCCTTAAATTCACGATTACATTGATTTGCTGGTGGTAGGAGTCATGTCTGCTTTACAACGATACCCACACTAGATAATAATCTGTATCGTGGGTACCTATATTACGATTAACGTTAAGTTTCAGAGCCTCGCCATGGTTGAAACGATATTACGAGGAATCACAATAGCAGTAAGGAACTTTAAATAAAAGATAAGATATTTATGGAACCTGTACAATACAGAAAACAGATAGAATAAATCAAACTATACATATAATAAATAATTAAATAAATAGTACTTCCTCTAAGTTTGAGTATTGCTTTTTAGGATCATATAAGAGATTGAAGTAGATGTTCAGTGCAGTCATATGTAAGCGTTTGACTGCACTGATCATATACTTCAATCTTCTTGACTCGGGTCTGGACTTTCTTAAATATAAAACGAAACAATGCGCGAAAATCTGATTCGATCAAAAAAGATCTTATCTGATTGACCTGTTTAAAATATTTTATGAAGTTAATATACAATTGCAGGGTGATGAGCTGGATTTTATTAAAACAAAAAATAACATAACTGCTTGGGATTGGAGATTACGCCGTATAAGACCGAGGCGCTTTCCACAAAGTGCCACGGGGCAAGGAACCACCCGACTTTTGCGTCCGTGTGAAGTACCTTGGTCTCCATCTGGATAGTCGCTGGGACTTCGAATAACACTTCGAACGCCTAGTCCCCCGGATCGAGAGGGTAGCGGGTGCCTTGAACAGACTACTGCCTAATCTTTGTGGGCCCAACAGGCAATACGGATAGTACGACCCTTGTATGGACAAGAGGATACGGCGTGGAGTGCCGTAGCCGCCTTCTGTAAGACCGTGATGAAGCCAGTCCAGAATGAGGCTGCTGAGCGAGTACGACAGTGGACAAATTCCGCTCGGAGATGCGACAGAGGCGTGCGTGCGTTTCGTCATGGCCCTCCAAATATTGATGGTGTTCCCCTACCAAAAACGGGGCCCCTGGGGTCGTGGACAACCGTTGTCCAGTAAAACGACCGCTTTGATAGCACCGCAGGGGTGCTGGAGGCAGGGTGACACTACCCCCGGGAGTGGGCTATTTTAACCAAGCGAAAGAAGGGCCACGGTTGTGTTCCGAACGAATATTCCGTGACCCCTCGTCAGTGCTGATAGCGAACACCGTGGGGTTTTAGTCGGTGGGAGTCCACATAATCCGGGCCATCTCCCAGGGAGCTGGGTATCCACAAGGGACTTCCCCACGAAAAAAATATAAATATTTTTGATCAGAAGTGCCAAAATTTCTACAGCAATCGAACAAAATGGCGAATATAAATCATAGTCAAATATAAATAAACTATGATAAAAAAAATCTTGAATTTTTATATTATATATATAAAATACAAAAAAAATTCCCTCAACCGTTTGTGTCACATGTTTGCTATTTGGGCCAGAGCTTTTATTTGAAAATTTAGAAACCGGTACAAAAGTAGAAACCATATTTAATACAAGAGAAAAGATCTTTGACAAAAGGGATATTTCATTGAATAATAGCTGTGGGGGAGAAAACGGATGCCACTCCGGCTATGACAGGCCCTCACAAAGGCGTAGCGTATTTAAAAGTAAAGTCCCAGAAGCGATTGCTGTTCATTGCGCCAATCGTCACCAGCATTAGTGTCTAACCTCATAACTGCAATATTTTATCAGAATAGTTAATAAAATTAGAAGCAACTCACTAAATGTCAGATTGCTTAGTCAGCTTTGCGTTGCCAATAATGAAAATTCCAACCGCTTGCTGCTTCACACAGAAGTACGCTGCCTATCAAAAGTACTTGTCTGAGTTTTTTACAATCCTGTAAAACAAAGACAGAATTGTGAGACAACCTCATCACACCAAATAATGATATTACGTACTTGACAGACCTGTGTAAATTGTTTCATTATTAGAATCGCCGGCTTCAAGGCGACTACTTAAACATGATTAAAACAAAAAACGTCGTTGCAGCTTCCGGAGACAAACTGAAAAACTATAATAATTTACCTAATTTATCGGCAATGTCCTTCAACAATGATGATTTGCATGTTTGCTGTCAACTGGACATAAACTGGGTATTGGGACACAGAAGAACTACTTTTAGAACTGACCACAAAGGAAGAATTAAAAATTCAATTCAAGAATGGCCATCTCGCAACTCTATCCTGGCTCACGGGGGATTGTTCAACGATTTCTGATATGGGACTGATCGTCGTATTTGTCACATCAATCATCATTGAAATCAGAAATACCAAATTGGCCATTCTTTACCTATTCATGCAACTGGCCATTACATACAATAATGCACATTGAAAAATAATATCTGCATTTCTTTTTTTTTTGGGTTGCGCAGCGGATTTTTTAATTTCCAAAATGGGCTGGCGCAAAATAAGTTTGAGAACCTGTGGCCTATGTGAATGAAATATTTATATAATCTCGATTATATAGCAGTAACGTATCGATGACATAATAAGGTCACGTGAGCCGACGGTACGCAGGGCGGCAGGCGGTGCAAGGCAATCGAGCTCCATGGAATGTTCGTCTACGTCTGACATTTTCAGGGCTTGCCTCGTTAATAAGCAAAAGTTTATAGGCATTTAATTTTTATTGAAGGTTCGATAATTAAAGGGAGCGGCTTGTCCGACGCTTCTACTTCCATTGAGATTATCTTTAAGTGCATATTTATCGGCATTTTATGTTTGCACCTATCTTTGCTTATCTTGGAAATAATGTATTTAAAAGTTAATACCATTTTTGTATTTACAGTAACGTACACTTCCATTGTTTTAAGTTACAACCGGTTTTAAAGTCTTGTTATAATGTGTTGCATTTTAATAGTAGTAAATTAATAAGCTACAATGGCGGGTGGTTAGAGAATCTGCCTCTGAGGGAGTAGACCCGAGTCGGCTGTGCATACGGAGGGCTCGTATCGACGAGGTTTTCAAATCTTAGACCTAGAGAATAGGACAAGCGGATCGGCGATCAGAGCACTAGACATCTTAGACCAGGGATTCCCTCATGGGTAAGTTATTTTGGTAAGTAAGTAGTATCAATAGGAAGAAAACGTTATAGGATTTTTAAAATTATTTTGCTATGGGGGTTTGAGGTATGAGTTAATTTTGGAAAAGCGGTTACTTGCCCAAAATATTTTGGGAATTCCTGCCTTAGACGCTGTTGCCCGTCATTGGTCTGGTATTTTTCGAACTCGTAATCCCGCCATCTGTTGGTCGGTCATTGCGATTGTCAAGTTGTTTCCCTTATTGAAATACAGTGACGTTGGAACTTAGCTAGTATGGATTTGGATACGTTTATTTTGAACGCGTAAATCGTGAACAAAAAAATACGCGTAAAAAGTAAACAACGAGTTTACCAATACACATTTTGAGACCAACATTGCATAGTGATATCATTGTCTTCCCCGAAGTTGAGTTTTATAACTTCCACAGGATGACGGTTCCTTTAATGTCTAGACTTGCCGAGGAAATGTCATAATGTCTATCGTTATCATTAGTCGAATTTGGTTGATGTCAATTGTTATCATAATAAACCAAAAAATATTAATTCGAACATGACCGATTGCTGACAGCCCTACTTTCAATATTCTGCCAATAGCTTCAGAAGCGCCACATCGCGTGTGCTATGGCTCCACGCACAGCTGCTGGTTATGTTCCTAGAGGGGTTGTTAAAGTTAGATAGTTTACATATTAAAATATTTAGTTATACTAACACAACACTGGATTTCAAACGCAAGCCTTTTTTCACCACTCTGTCCAATCCCCTGCTGAACATAGATCTCACCAATAAAAGTAACCAAGCATTCTTGAAACGTGATGATGATGATCTCCATGATGGTTATGTTCTCCAGGTAGATTTCGACCGCGGCGAAAATTTCCGAATACTACCAGCAGTTGTCAACTGGGCAGGAGATATTATAGTGCCGGAAGTGTGCGCGCAAACAGCGACACTCTGTGTACCTTGCCACTTCCGTTGTGCTTATGCTTTAATATCGGAGGAAGGGTCAGAGACACGGAACGAACACAACGCCAACCAGATTCGTAAAACAATAATTAGTGATTTTGCACAAATTTAACTTCAGCTGGGATTCGAACTCAGGATCCATGGCACAACGGTCAGGTACGCTAACCACTTAGCCAACTCTTCACGGTCACACTTACCAGGTTGCACAAGCGGTGTAATGAATGTGTGGGATTTGGTTACGCCAGATTTGGATGAATTTTCCGCCATGATTCCGTCGCCAGAGCTTCGTTTGATCGCCAACATGGTGAACCACGTGCAGGTGAGGTTGGCGCTTGGAGAAAATGATCAGGTTAAGACTGATGAAATATTTAACCTAAAGAATGTTTTTTTTTTAATTGGTAACTAATTAAAATTATAATTTAGTAAGTTTTTTTTTAAAACTCATTATTTTACATTCCTCGTTATTAAATAAAAGTCACTAGGATTCTCTCCGAGCGTAACTTGCCCAATAAATACTCGAAGTAATGGGAAATTACTGAGAACGATTTAAACATTGCCCTCGTGCAATGTTTATGAGCAAGAATAAAAGTTAATGGCAAATTTACTTAAATATGCAAGAAATGTCTAACCAAATTGGGACCAGAAGCTGACATCATCATTTAAGCACATATTGTCAAAATTGACGTAAAACTGATTAACATTTCGTTTTTACAATCTTGTAATTGAAGAAAACAAAATTTTTTAGCTTTACAGATAATTTAAAAATAACTAGACCAAAGACTATTATTTAATTTACAACAAAGGCACATCTGACGCATTGCCTTAAGATGTAGACAGTCAGTCACAATGTAAGAAACACAAGGGAAAGGTCAGAAAACTACAAATGCCGATCTGGTCGATCGGATCACCGGCTCATTTTACGACAATAAAGTAATCCGCATTCTCTTTTTTTTAAACACTTAAAAGATACGACATCACCTCTATTCCCGATTAGAATAATGGTACAAGGCTTACCACTCCTCAAGCGGGTCACCTGATGGTAAGTGATTACCGACGCCCTAGTACATGCGCAACATCAGAGGAGCTGCAGGTGCGTTGCCGGCCTTTAAAAATGTATGGGAAGGGTACGGAGTGGATAGGTGGGAAGGGGTATGTGTTAGTCTATCTATCAAGACACTTTTCTTCTGATATAACAAACGCGCAAGCAAAACAGAAAGCAACATCTAGTCATACTGGCCGTACCAGTAAGTAACATGTAAATAAAAACCCACGTCTCAACAGAACTACAAGATTAATGAGAGATTATGACATGTAAATAAGTAAACTGCGTTGTTGCCAGTAAATGCGTCATGTCTAATTTTAAACGCAATAATAGTTTAATCGATCATCAAGTCAAGTTACATATAGAAGTAGACACCATGTTAACAGCCGCCTTCGCACTTCATATTATACCGTAAGTAGCCATTTATGTTAGGAACTTGTTAGTGTCCTGTACACAGGGACACTCAAAGGGTTTCGGTTCGAAGGACCAATGTCCTGTGCGGGTCGCTGTAGGAACGTGATCATCACCTCCAAGGTCCGCACGCAGATGGTCTGCACTACTACCTCCCTAGCATTAGTAATGTTAAGATAAAACATAGCCTATAGCTAACTTCTGGAATCATAAACAGCGTTTATAAAAGTTTCATCATAATTCATGATTCTCCAGACATAAAAACATACAAAGAATTTTAAAATTTTTGTATGTTTTATTTATTTATTTATTTATTTAAACTTTATTTAAATACCTTTAAACATAGTATTATACAGGGCGGACTTAATGCCTCTTGGCATTCTCTGCCAGTCAACCCGGGGCGTGGAGAGATATAGAAAGGGTGCCGAACAATAAATTTGTTAAAAAAAAAAAAAAGATACATAAATAAATATATAAAATACACATACAATTATATACATAAAGACGGAATAAATACTTATAAACAAATATGAATACATATATATATACACACATATATACATATGAACACATACATACATATACATATATACACATACATACAGCATACAAAATATTATTATAATTACAATGACCGATGATATCAATTCCACTAAGTGGGAACGGATGTCTTGAAGAGGTGTTCACGTACCAGTCTCTTGAACGATAACTTACTGGACACTTTCCTAATGTCTTCAGGCAAGGAATTCCAGAGTAGTGCAGCCTGAACAGTAAAGGAGTTGCCAACGTAATCGGTAATGTGTTGCGGAATGCTAATCTTATGATTAGATGAAGAGCGAAGGACCCGGTCATGAGTTGAAAACACGAACTGAAATTTATCCTTTAGGTAAGAACTCGGAGAGTTACGCCTTTGTTGGAGAGAGAGCCATTTACGGCGAGAACGGTATTGTGAGATATGATCATACTTTCGAAGGTTGAAAATATACCTGATACAGTTATTAACAAGGCGCTCTAGCTTGTAAAGAAGATCTTTGTTCAAGTCAGAGTAACACACATCTGCATAATCAATAATAGGAAGTATGAGTGTCTGGACAAGCATAAGCTTAGTTTCAAAAGGAAGAAAATTTTTAAGACGGTAGAGCACTTGTAGCGAGGCATGACCCTACGGCTAACTTCGGTAACATGTTTTCTCCAGTTCAAGTTGTTATCAATAAATAACCCAAGGTTTTTGACAGAGCTCGAAAAGGGAATCACATTCTTATTATAATAGACAGGAAGTAGACTCGTAAAATCTACTTTAGCCAGCATTCGCGAGCTACCCACTAATATAGCTTGGCATTTCGTTGGATTCACAGAGACTCCGAAGCGTAATGACCAGTCACAGACAGCTATTAGATTGTATGTTGTTCCACAATAACGTTTTTTTTATCATTACATACAATAATGGTTAAATAACACAATTGGAATGGTTAATTTGTTTCCCGAACATTATTCATACATTTAATTCACGTCACGATCACGAATGTCCGCGACACATTAGCGAGATGAAATGCATTCGATGCTGCATTCCTTAAAAGGAAATCTCGGCGACATTCTTTCAAGTTTAAGTTACATGATGTTGGCTTTAGTGACTGAAATAGGGGCATCTTTTAAAAGAAGTGGCAATCTTGAATGGGGAACTGAAAGATTGCTGATAAGCAAAAAGTAGGAAAGCCCAAGGCGTGGAAGAGTGTTAAGAGGGTAAGGAGTGGTTCATAATGGGACAGATTATTTACTATGTCAGTTGAATACTGGGTAGTTTTTTTTTTATTAAGTACTGTGATAATGTTGTAATGACATTAAAGAACAATCTTCTTCAGCGAGTAAATTTTCTAAAAATAATAAATGAGATGGATTGTCGATCGATTCCCGCACGGTACAAGTATCTGTATGGGCTACAAATCTTTGTCCCGGGTCTGGGTGTTTATCCATGTACAATTATAGAACTCAACTGCCGCTACAACTCAAGAGTAATACCAACGGAGTGAAGGTTAACTCTGTTTATAAAAAATAATAATAAAAAAGACGGACGCCGCTTACAAAGCCGTTTTCCCAGCGTGGTCGGCAAAAGTTCCTTGCTGTGCACGCCATATTACACATAGACAGGTCTAAGTCCAGCAGTGTCAGCTCTACGTGTATTAAATCGTTGCTAATTCTATATACTCGCAAAAGTGAAAATTCTAAACGTTTTGAGTAGTAATTATGAATGTAGAAATTCTTATAACATCAAATAATCATATACAAAGAAGTAGATGACTTCTATATACTATAAATAATACAAATAAAGTGATTTCTTTATAATATATATAGACTTTTAAAATCAAATTGTAACTTACTGAATGTTTTACAACTTTATTTGAATGATTGAAATACAATTTGATTTATTTCATAAATGTGCTTCATCTACCGATTTAAGTCTACTGCTGAACAAAGAGCACTCCAAGAAAGCGCCAAGAAGAAACAGGATGTATTTATTGAAACATTTGCCTAAACCCACATCGTTGGACCCGAAAATTAAATTTACGTCACGATGTTACAGCAGCTACGACATACGCGCATATTGACGAGTGCTGCCATCTTCACGTTACGGTCGGAAACTCTTCAGACCCCGTATAATTGAACTAAGGTAATAGGGTTTTGGAGCCAGCTAACGTTGCTTCAAGGCCATATCGTGGAATACTCATGTCCTCGTAAATTTCTTTTATTAAATCTCAAATGTGCATTTGTACACGACATATTCCTTCAACGCCGTGCATGTGATAAATTCAACGATACAAATAGCAATAAACTATTTTAGTGGTACAGGCGCCGGGATTTCAATCCAAGTCACTCGTGTACTATGAATAAGGCGAGCGTTCTGATCATTTAGCTACGACCGCTTAGTTTTTATTGCAATGTGAAATAATCCTAACCTATATACTCTTGGTAGCGGGTTGTGGTTTCAACTGCTTAGCTTTTACACAGGAAAGTAAACTGGATCAGTGTCTTTTGAGGCCAACACATAGTCCGGACTTAGAAGCAGAAATGCGATGTAATTTTTTTTAATAAAATAAAAAAAATTTGCTCAAAATGAGCAATTTTTTAGCAGTCAAGCTAACTATTTTTTATGTATATTTAATAAGTAATCTAATTCTGGGCGGGTCTCAAATATCCTAGAAATATTTTTTTTTGTTTCTCCGACATGCAGGTTTCTTGCTCACGCCAAGGCCAATTGTTTACATAATTACCTATGAATACTATTTTCCTTTTTAACACGTTATTTAAAGTCCTAATCAGAATAAAGATAGCAAATTAAATACTCGTATAGAGTTAAAAAATGTTTAAAAATAGTGTAAGAAAAAAATAAACAAAAATTGAGTTGAATCGCAACATCATAACAAACATATCCAAAAAAAGTCGATCAAAATTGTGTATCTTTAAATACTAAGTATAGATAATTTAAAGCAAAGACTATGCAAGCACTACATAAGAATTTAAAGCAGAGACTTTGGAATCATTACGTTTTATTTCAATTGTCAGAATAATATAAAAAAAAAAACAATATTATTGAATGATAAAAATAATACTACAGATACCATGAAGAATAATTATTTAACAGAATTGAAAATAACAAAGGTGTAATTATATAAAAGGATAGACACAGTGCAGTGAACAAAGGTCAGTCTACTTACGCAATTTACGTCATTACCCGTGTTCCATGTTAGTGACTTGTTGGTGATCAAGGTGAGTCATGTGGACAGGGTGTAGTCCCACAGGTGTCATACCTTTGAAACAATTATGTCTCTGTTCTCGTAAGTCATATCAGGTCATATGACACTAGTAAGGTTATTGAGTTATTTTGTAATGAACACTATGAAATTTGGTAAACACAATGAGAGCAATGTAGACATAAGTGAGTGCTCACCCGCTGACTAACGGACGGGGCTATGACAACAGATTGATGGCAGATATTCCATCCCAATAAGATGAACTCGGTTACCACAGAACACGAATGTAACGGCAGAGAGTTCACCGTCCCGTCTGCCGTAAGGGGAATTGGCAGGCACGTCCAGAGTAATACCACGGCCTCGCAGAATGCCGGCGCGAAGTAGAGGCATCTTGGTGCTTCTGCGTTTCGTTCGGGTGTGTGGTGCTTCTGTGTTAGTGGGTAACAGTAGCCCCCACTACCTCCACCCCGTCCCCTTTTCCCTTCCCCAAATATCAGTGTTGTAAATGTACGAAAGTGTCTGTAATCTCTTAATACAGGGTTAGCCGCGTGCTCGCTTGCACTCTTTCCCTAACCAAAAAAAAATTACAGTGTCAGCGAGATGGGCAACGCAACAGCAACACAACCCGACCCGAGAACTAATAATCTGTGTCATCATCATCATTTCACCACATCACAAGTCCACAGCTGAACATAGGACTCTCCCAAAGTTTGCCATAAAGCTCGGTCTTGAGCCACCTGCATCAATCGACTTTCCGCAACGCAAGTCTCTCTCTTGTGGGGGGACGTCTCGCTCTGTTTTTGCCTGTACGTGGCTGCCACTTGAGAACAATTAGCTAATCGGTTAGCATATTACAATAAACCGACGGACATGACCGCCAAAAAACCCTGGATGAGGTCTCTCTTTACGTAGGTGGTAGAGCCAAGAGGCGGCCTTTGCTGGTGCTCGAATGAGCCGGCTCGACCGGGTTGTTACTACTGCGTTCGTTCGGTGAGTGAGGTAACCGGTGGTTCCACTCCCATCCCTATCCCCCTCCTAATCCTCCCTTCAATCTCTCAAATACCCTTAAAGGCCTTAAAGTGTTGCAGATGTACGTGGGCGACAGTAATCGCTTACCATCAGATGAACCGCTTGCGCGTTTGCCGCCTTTCCCATTAAAAAAAACGCACTTTGCTCCATTACTTCTTCATAATTAAATATTACGTGTACCCAATGATATCATGACTGTATGCGCTTATGAGCTGGTTAATTAATAGCCTCAATTAACTTGAAAGCTCTCATCACGTGAAACAAAGCTTACAAAGCATCGCGTAAGTGCATTGATAATAGACACAAAGGCCGTGCAGGGTGTGTCCGGCCGGATGTCCGGGCGCGCCGCAACGGGTTTCACCACACCTCTTGTTGTCTTGCTTGAGTACATAGCTAGTTATTCGTGAGGCTATATAACTATGTAATGGTGCAAGGGGTAATCTATAATCATCACCTACGCTCACTGTGCACCTACAGGTGCGCTGCGACAGATTGCCGAAATCACACAGACAAGTGATATAAAGCAACATCCCTAGTGCCAGAGCTCCAGAACTGCATTCATCAAAAACCGTCTTACGATAAGGTACCGAGTATTTTAATTGTGTGTGTAGCTAAGTTATGTTTATATAAAAATTGACGTCAGTCACTTATAAGTGTAGTCTATGGCCAAATATTACAGATTTCCATTTGGTACGAATTACTTTTCTCGTCTTCGCGAGATAGAACCTTGTTTGGCGGTTTTGCTCTCGATGATGTCTCTTCCCTTGGATATTTCTTACGATTCCCAAACTGAAAATCCATTCGAGTTTAGCGAACGCAAATCGCACAGACCAGTGATGGGGAAGTGGGGAGTTAAATAGGGTGTAATGAGAGAAGATACCAAAATTTTCTTCAAATGCCAACCTCGCCTGCACGTGGCGCTCCCTGCTAGCTAACAAGCGAGTCTCTGGCAACCGAATGATGGCGGAATATCCACGCTGACGAACCGAAATCTCAGACTATTAGTGATAGTGAGCAGCATCACCGGTACGAAGGTACTGAACTGACCGACCCGCCATCCCAGCGTGGTGAGCCTCCTGCCGGCACTTTCTCGGAGAGACCTATGTTCAGCACTAGGATGATGAAGAAGAAGACTAAATGTCAAATGTCTGTCCTGCTATGTCCTTTTACAGCGTATCTCTATATCTATACATCCGTACATGCCCTATTATCAGCAATTCCGACAAAATAAAGCATGTCATGTAGCGGTGCGTTCCTCGCATACTAAGAGCAAACATCAGACCACAGGGTAACTCATAACTGCAGCTGTTCAACTTTGTGTTCCTAAGCTTCAACTAAAGCCTGTGTCCGTCTAACCGCGCAAACCATCCCAAGCTACTCCTAAAACTTTGTGTGCGTAATTTACATAAATTAATAAAAGCTTTTTTAAAAACTTGGTGTTGAATATTTGTCTTTAATTATAACATAAAAAATAAAATAAAAATACGTAAGTTCCTAAGATTGGTTTATCCTAAAATTTAAGCAAGCAATTATTGAGTTCATATATATATATAAATATATATATATATATAAATATATATATATAAATATATATATATAAATATATATATATATAAATATATATATATATATATATAAATATATATATATATATATATATATATAAATATATATATATATATATATATATATATATAAATATATATATATATAAATATATATATATATAAATATATATATATAAATATATATATATAAATATATATATATATATATATATATAAATATATATATATAAATATATATATATATATATATATAAATATATATATATAAATATATATATATATATATATATATAAATATATATATATAAATCTATGGTCTACACACACGATATGAGGAAATATTCTTTTTTACCTTATACTTCTTTTGGCGCGTTTGTGAAATAATGTATATAAAGTGTGAATATTTACGATGCGCGCGCACACCGACATCTAAAAGCAATACCATGAAGTTGGTTGGTAATTGTCTCTCAAGTTTTCATGACAACTAATAACTATATTAGTAGGTTAGAAAATTAAGTTATTTTTTTTAGTCTTTTCTAGTTAATTATAAATTTATAATTTTTATATAAACCGTTATCAATAGCATTTAATGTTTTGTTTTTCGCAAACAAAGAGCCAGTACTCTTTGTTTGTGAAAACTCACACGGGATAAATTATTTTGTTATTTTTGTTTTGTTACGTTAAAAAAGTATAACTTCTACATACACACGTTTTTTTTTAAATATATTCTAGTTTTTTAATTGTAATGGTAAATTATTTATTATTCATAAATGCAGTATAAAAGTCGCATAAACGTGGTAGAGTCAAGCGGCGGCTTTTGCTGCTGCTCGAATGGGCCGGCTCAACCGGGTTAATACCACGACCTCGCAGAATACCGGCGTGAAGTAGAGGCATTTTATGCTTCTGCGTTTCGTTAGGTGAGTGAGGTATCCGGAGGCCCACCTCCCTTCCCATTCCCCTGCTCATTCTCCCTTCCCCATCTCCCAAATACCCTTAGAGGCCAGCAGCACCTCTGGTGTATAACGGTACTGTAATCACTTACCATCAGGTGAACCGCTCGCTCGTTTGCCGCCTTTCCCATAAAAAATAAGCAACGTCGATAATAATGGACTCCCTCAAAATGTCTCGTACGAATATATGATTTAATGCGCCTCTAATATAATGAGGAATATAAAAGTGGGCGTGGACGTACTCTCAACTAAAATTTCTGAGCTTAGGATTTTCAAGTTTTTTTAAGGCAGCATTACCAACAGCGTCATCATTACCATCACTCTGTTAACATTCAGACACGGTGCAGTTCTGCTGCGTATTGGATATTCTGTGGCAGGAGGCTATGGCGCCGCCCTCAAGATTACAGTCGACGCCGGCGAAGGCACAAAGCACTTATCCTTAAATCTCGCAACGGAGTATAGGGAGATGACTGAGCCCGCCCGCATGTTACAAAGTATCGCTCTTGATTTGTTTCTTTGTTGCTTTGATACATTGATTCTATGCGAATGATACATTGTATAAATTCAAACAACAACTAAAAATACTGTATTGTAGTTCACAAGCAATCTTCCCTTTTTATTTCTCTTTGTACCCGTGTACAATATATATAATATCAGACTCTGTCTCTACCCTTATCTGATGGTGTCACCATGAAAAATGTATTTTGTTTAAAAACTGATTAACACGCTTTTCTATTTCCTTCCAGGTCCACCGTCTTCAAGTGAAATTAATAGGATCAGGCCCAGACTTGAAGTGTTGTCAATAGTCATTCAACAGTTCCGTTACCCACCTTCCAGCTCCATCATCAGCACCCCATGACGGTGCCAATTTACAATTTTTTGTATCTTTGATGCATACCTACAAACAAACATACAGGCCAAGCTTATAGAAATCGTGTAAAAAATAAGATGTTCCTCCGTATGTGTTGTACTACATTGATTGTATTTTTTGTTTATGATTTCTAGTTTTTACGCAAACACTACACATTTGAAATGAAACTATTGTTTACAGATATTTTCGCGTTTAATTTTGCTGATATGAAATATCAACGCTTTAAGAAGACTGCAGTTTGTGTCCATATTCTTGATCGCCCTTGACCACAAATCCTCGTAAAAGATCCACCGATTCCTGCCAAGGATGATTCGCGAGGCTATTGAAAACAAAAAACATCCTAATTTTAATAGAAAAGATTGCTGTGTGCTACAAGTTAGCTCCCAGTCATAGGTAGCCCGAGTTAACTATGACATCAGGACGTCTTTACACTTCAGTCCCCTGGTGACCACGGCTGCTGCAAAGCACTAGAAACGTCGGGGTTAACCCGCACTGGAGCAGCGTGGCGGGCCCTTCTCGGCTTCTGAATCTACTCTAATACTAATAATTGAGAAGTAGGCCTTTATATATTTATATATTTATTTAATATTTCCTAATCGCCTCGCTTTGCAGGCAGATTAGCAAACGCAGTACCAGACACTTAGCACCGTAGATGTGACAGTACGTTAATGAAATGGCTATTTCGAAACTGGCATAAGCAAAATGATTATACCGCCATCTGCTATATGTCCCTCTGACACGACCCGTCCTATCGTAAACTATAACACTGGGCTAACAAAGTATATTAGTTAAATGTGCTGTTTTACAAATAAGGCACAGTAACACACTATTCGGACGAACAACAGCCGCCTGGCGAGCCGTACCTCAGCTTCCGGTCCCACGCGAAACACAACCACCGCGCGCGGACCACACGTGGCGCCCATGTGCTGTATGGTAGCGTTTTGTTTTTGGATTGACGATATCATGTTTTAGAAGCTGCATTACTGAAGCGGCAGGGTTAGACCAGAATCATAAAGGATTGAAGTTGGATTGTACCCTCGACCCACTAGTAGGTTAGGCAAACGAATTAATAAATTGTGGAAAATACAATTTTTGTGCGTTTGGTAGTGTTGTTTTGCATCTCATTTCTCTGACATCTTACCCTTCTTTCGATCTTCGAAGTTTAAGACCATTGAGTGTCTCAGTGTGTTAAATCATCCCTTGCGCCGCTGACAATACCCGATAGTAAATATTATAGTACGAACATGACACGTAATTCTTCGCTACTCAACTCTGCTCTCGGAACAATACGTCTTTGGAACATGACAACGAGAGAAGAGTGGTCTATTATTTGTAAATGTTGTCTCTATTAATGCATTATTGCTTCCTTAACTTCTGCAGCCCTGTGCATCACGGGCCGCTCTCTGTAATAATTCTTTATCTGTTGAAACAATGTCAATGCTATTTTAAAGATGATAGATCGAAAAAAGTAAATCTAGTTAGAATAGAGTCTCCCACAAACACGTGCACTACATCTTTCAAGTCATGCCTTCTCCGTGACATTCCTCCGCGCCAGCACTACACGCGACACGCTATTGTACAACCACCAACGTTTTGCGACACGTTTTTCGCTGCGACCCACTGCCGTGTCGCACAGTCGGCGGTTTAGTCGTCGCGTGTGTGAGATTAGTATAAATGATGAATTATTGTATTAATAAATGTGATATTATTATACTTTAAACGTATAATGGATATACAACGTACATACGTATTTAAAGCAGTTACAACAATAATTCCCATTCGACATAATTAAAAAATGTAAAAGAGGGTATTATATAGTAATAGTAATGATTTGATTTACCAAAACTGTTTGGTTTACTTATTAGTGAATATGATTAACGAAAGGTGTTTGTTTGACAAATTGTATTAAAATATATGGAGCAATTTATTGTGTAAAATTATATTTGAAACAACCTTAGTTGTAAGTAATTGTATTGACTAAGACTTTGTATTTAGCATTTTTATTTTACTAAGACGGTACTTGGTACTTTAAATATGGGTTCCCCAGTAAGGGGCGAGAGAGTCGTTTCTGAGCCATCGGGGTGTGAACAACCAACAAGGTAATGTGTTATTTCTGATATTATTGTAACATTGTTTATTTAACAATAGATGACCATTTGTGAAGCCTCTCTAGGATATCTCATTTTATCTCTTAATCTTTTGAATATTTACGGGTATATAGTTCAGACAATGATGTTACTTAGCTTCATAATAATTGAACAATAATTTAAATCTTTCCAAGCAGTACAAATTTCTAGAATCTAACTGTATATTAATTTTATACAATAATTAGGATACTATACCTATATATTGTAAATTCATGTTAAATCCTAATGAATCATATTAATTGTATAAAGAGGTATTGTTATAAAGGAGTGGTAGTGAATTGTTAATAATTAAGGTGTAATAGTTTTCTCAAAAGTGAGGGTACCTACGGAGTTTCTTTCGCCTGTTTCTTCTCCGTTAGAAGAACCTCGTTACGAAACGGTGGTAGAATTATATAATTAAATAAAGTATTATTTAAACTACTTCTGTACTTTCTTATTTCCTACCTAAATTTGATAATCGATTACTTTTAATTACTGTTATAGTAAGTTCTACGTTTAAGTTCAAATATTCAAAAACAAGTATATTTATATTTTTGTTAGTTCATTTAACCTTAAAATCTAACACGTGCGTTTTGAATACGAAATTGTGCGAAGCAACTTTTTTCTAACATCTTCTCTTAAAATAATAGATTCTCTCAAAGTAACGCCTGAATCTATTAACTATCAGTAAAATTCTATTGCTGTGACACGTGGAGGCTTAGCGCGTCAGGCATTTTATGAGATGGATGTTTCGCTATTTGACGGATGAAAGGACTTTCCAGCCATTCTCATCATTCTCTCATGGGATGACATAGGGTGGCAGATTTCCTGACGCTGCCACTGTGCGACAGGGAACACAACTTAATTTCTAAATGTCCATCTTGCCTGCACTCGGTGCGACCAGCTACTATTGCGAGTGTGTGTAGCAGTTGGCATAATTAACAAGAAATGTTTTTAAATCGTTCTCATAATTATTAAAACAAACTAATTATTTAATAGATAATTAATGACTTTCTATTTTTACTATGTGAATAATTGAAATAGTGAATTCATCGCCGTTGTTGAACATCGACCACTTCGAAATGAATAAATATCACAGCAGTATGAGCAGAAAACTATGGACTGACTAATAACATCTAGTGGGTGTAAGTGAGAATGTAGGCAAGTATTGTTCAAACGCCTGCCACAGGTGTTATCTGTTAGCTGACTGATGACACTTCTTCTTTTCAGAGGTCTGCAGATAGTCTACTGTTGGACAGTCGGCATGTTGGCAGGGAAGGCTATTCGAGTGTTCGCTCTCCTGGCCCCCATGGCCTGCGTGGGCGAGTTGAAACGTCCGATACCCACGCGAAAATGTGAGTCGGACAGAAGAACGCACTTCGTCCAGACTGGAGTCTTGGGATGGGCCAGTGCTGGTGGGACCGCGAATTTGTCGATATGCGGAAAGGTCAATTAGTGTATGCAAGCCCAACACAACCCGTCCTTACCCCCGTATGGGCAGGTATGCGTAATGTTTTCCCAGCATACAAAAAAGTTTAGCAGGTTTGAAATAGGATGACTACGAAGGTCATGCGGTTGCTCGCATTTACCTTAGTCGACTTCTACCACACCCATGGTATGAGATCGATAGCAGATACTTTAACGACGTCACTTAAACGTCGATGAAAGTAAAGGAATCGGGAAGGGTCCGCCACTCTGCTCCAGGTTGACGTACTTTAGATGTCCTCGAAATAACATAAATATGAAACGGCGATTGATGGGGGAGAATCCATCATAGGGACAGTCTGTTGGGTTGCAAGTGTGAAGTTTCTTAGAAAGACGGAGATAGTCCAGCGGTTGAAGATGGTACAACAAGTCTTCGGTCATCGTATGGACACTGATCGCGAATTGTCTTTATTCTTTTCAATAGAAGGGAGGATCAGAAGTCTCGGCATAGGCCTCCACTATATTGAGGAGGCCACTATTTTAAGTACGCTAGGTATTCAATGATCATGTCCATCGCTTTTATGACATGCAACCGAACAGGCTGCTGCGTTCTGCGTGCGTTAAATCCAGATACAGGAGATATAATAGTTTTCGCAAACACAAAGACGAATGATTGTCTTTAACTGCACGTATCCGATGTAACGCCTGTGTGACCAGATGGAGGAAAAGTCAGATGTATCGTCAGGGACAAATGTACGCATTGATTATAAATAATGTATTTACAAGCTCTCACGACCGTATATATCCAATACATTTTTTTATAGGTAAAGGGGCAAACGAGCAATCGGCTCCCGTAATGTGAGAGATTAGCGTCGCCCACTACATGTGCAACACCAGAGGAGCTGCAGGTGCGTTATCGGCAGGTATATTTGAGGGAAACGCAGAAGCACATGATGCCTCTACTTCCCGCCGGTATTCAGCGAGGTCGAGGTACTACCCACTACCCCGATCGAGCCTACCCATAAGTGCAGCAAAATTGCCGATTGGCTCTACCACGTACAAAAATACTGTGGTGATCAGACGCCAAGTCATTGGATTTAGTTGCGTTGACTTAGTGTTCAGGCCAACGATACAAATGGTATATAAGTTTCGAATAAGTCATTGGTACGAGCTATGAGCTCCACATAGTGGATCGAACACGTCGATCAGATGTTCTATCTGATCTATCCTACCTCCAACATTATAAATTTAAAAGTGTCTTTGTACGATGTTTGTCTTTCAATCAGGCATATACGGCTCAAACTATTTTGATGAAATTTTCAAATAGAAATACCTTGAAGCCTCGAAAAGGATCTAAGCTATTTTGTATCCCAGGAAAGCCTCCGGATGATTCTTCAAGCCGTAGAAGCCGCGGACGAAAGCTAGTTACGAATAAAGTCGACCGTTACTAATATTTTCCTCTAGAGTAGACCAAAAGCAGAACGGGCGCTATGCAGCGGAAAAATTAATTGCATTTCAGACCAGCTCAGTCAATCCAACATTTTCATTTGATATTCATACCGCATTAGGAGCTCGTGGAGCGCGGACGTGTGGACGCGTGCGGCACCGGCGGGCCGCGGACCGGGCACTCGCGCGTGTCGCCGTTTAACTCCTGGTTAATTAGTGAGTGAGAGTTCTTGTGGCGGCCGTGGGCGTGCGGGATCTTAGTTATTCGCGGGCTTTAACTGCTTCGACTATACTTAACTTAGGTAAGTAACGGAGGGCGTCCAACAACCGCTCCGTTAGTGTACGGTTCAAGTTACTTGGTTTAGCTGTTAATGCTTGTGTTTTAAACAGTGTCATTTGTGTCTTTTAATGAATTGTTTTGTTAATATTTTAGGACTATTTTAATATTCACGGTGATGTATAAATATAAACTTCTATTATTCTATTACAATTGTAGTTGTATATAGTGCACAGTTGACAAGAAAATGTTTAAAAATAGTTTGTAAGCTTAAGTATATCTTTATGTATAAAAGTAAAACACCTCTATCTCTCAGAAACTATAAAGCCGCCTTTAAACTTGATATTCGGCAGGTAGGAACCAACCGGGAGCAGGGTGTATAGTAAAATGGGAGTTGGAAGGCTGTAATGATTTGTTTTTGTAGTTAGAGACATTAAAATCGTTAATACTTTCTAACAATAAAAGACCTCTATAAGCGCATTTTGAAAAACAACTCTATAATTATATACACTGTATAATTATATATATTATTTTTAATTTATTATTTACACATTATAGTATGAGGTGACAAAGGGCGGCCCTAATGCCTTTACTGTTATTGTGACTTGAAAGTTAGCAGCTATTCACGAAAGAAAGAACGTGAATGCTGATTTAAATTAATAAATATAAACTCGCCTGTCAGCCATAGGGGTAGGCAGAGATTACGGAATTCCATTTAGATTCAGCAACTCGTTTTACATCTCTCCGGCATTTAGAAGGTGACCGGTGGTGGGACTGGACACCGGGTTATCTCCCGGACAAGATTCCATCAAGATTTAAAAGGCTTTTTCCCTTGGTCACCGCATACGACAACGGGGTGGAGGCGATGATGAGGTCAACAAGTTGACAGCTCTCAGGGATTCCGTAAGAGGAAGCTCAATGTTGCTCGCAGAACTGACAACCGTTGGGGTAGAAAAGTTCTCGACTGGCGACCACGTACAGGCAAATATAGTGTGGAACCACCCCGACAAAATGCAGTGGCGACCTGCACATTGTTGCGGGAAGTCAATGGATGCAGGTGGCTCAGGGCCGAGTTTTGTGACAATCATCGGGAAAGGCCTATGTTCAGCTGTGGACTTGTGACAGGAGTAAAGTAAAGTAAAGGGCTTTCGAAGTTCAGCTTTATCCATACGGAAGATAAAACTTAAAGTAAACTTAAAGGGGCTCGTGGCAGGGGTTTTTGTTTCAAGGCGTTTTCCTTAGTCACTTTAACGCCCAAGGGACGGAAGAAAGATAATTTAGTTTGCCAAATGTCAATTTTTTTTTTACAATCTTGCACCATTCCGTAATGAGTATAGTCTGACGGTGAAGGAAAGAGCGAGCTTTACATAATCTCCCTCGAAACACAGTTCCATTGTATCTTTTAGAACAGTGAGCGTGATTATTCTTACACACAACTTTTCAACTTCGATATTCAAATGTAACAAAGATAAAACATTCAATGACACTTTAGTCCGAATCAACATAAATGTACACAAACTTTTTCCGCTTTAATTACGCATTTTATTATACGTTTGCTCATTTAGCATCGAGTTCGCGTTAATTAGATGTTTAGCGTTTCGCTGCGAGGATCCAGCGGCATGTTTAATATTTTTATTGCACAGTGAAAGTAGAAGGTGTTGAAACAATACAGAGATAAAATTTCGCGGGAATTTAAAAATCTCACATAAATTTACATAAGACGTTTAATGCGTGCGACGTTAATAATGCTCGTCAGACCATTCTGCTTTGTAATGTATTTTAACGTGACGTCTTGTTAGTTTTAACGGTCGGTATCGTTTCGTGTGACAATGACACCGTACATCCCTAACTTGTTAGGGATGTACGAAAATCTATCACTTTGTCTCATCCTGCCTGAGTCTTAGAAGTCTACTAGGGACCAACTTAGGTAAGGTAACAAGGTAAGGACCTTACGCTTACAGTCTGTAAATAGTCCTCTGCTGGGCAAAGGCCTCCTGCTCAAATATCCAAGAGGGGCTTAGAGCCGGAAAGGGTCCGTCTTGTTGCTCCACGGGGATGGCGGACTTTACATGTCCTCGAAGTATTTTTTTTTAATTATTTTCTAGACTCTTATATTCCTTTACGAGGTAAATTTAGCATTTATTATTTCTGTTAATAATTTTCCAGGTCACTCGCGCTCTATGAAACTAAAGCGAGCGCCCAGACCTTTAAAAGCTACCGCTCTTGAAAAGGACTTCTAAGTATTTATGAATAAAGCTTTTTTTTGACCTGATAACATTATTTAGCGCCTTATAAGTGGCGGGCGCGGCGCGGCAGGTAAAAGACAGGTCGCCGTCGTCCGCCGTTCCCGGAACCGGCCCCAGCGCCAGTTGTGTAATCGATTCTTCCGGGCTACCTGCAAACGATTATAAAACGAACAATTGTATTCGTCATACGACAAAAACGAATACAAGCGAGAACTTCATTTACGAAACAAAGGAGAGCCCATAACGAGTTTGTCTGTAAGAAATGTAAGGTGCAAATTCACATTTCGTATAAGCGTGACCATTTTTGACAATATACTCGAACATCTTCTTCATCGGCCTTTTTATGTGTTGCAATGTTTGTTTGTTATCGAGTGGCGTATTTGTGCACTAAATGTTTCTCTCTTTCTTTCTTTATTAATAGTCCTCTGATGGAACATAGTTGGTGAATCTGCCATCTGTTGGACGCCATGTGATTGTTAAGGCTTTTCGCAGAGTCGACTCCGATGACACCAAAGGAAGGCGCCGGCACATTTTTAAACGTCGCCATCACAAATAAATACTTGGCTATCGGTTAAGGGCCACAAGAGTCTTATCCGCTGCAAAAATAATTAACAAAACGACCGCGAGGGAGCTGGTAGCCTAGTGGTTAGAGCGCTTGCTATAGTTGTATAAAGCGCAAGTGACCCGGGTTCGATACCCGGTGCCGGCACCTCTAAAATTGTTAATAGCAATTTTAAGTGCTTAATAATTAAATTTGTCACGTGTTAGGCGGTGACAGAAAACATCGAGAGGAAATCAAAAACATAATTTCGAGGACCTGCGATGTCCGCCAACACGCATTGGAGCATAGTGGAGGGCCCTTCCCGCTCCAAAACTCTCTCAGATATTTTAGAAGGAGGCCTTTGTCCAGCAGGCGGCATTTACAGGCTGGAAGTTTACGTTTCGATACCGAGAGATGTCATTACACGATAAAAATCGTAACGTGTAATTTTTCACATTCAAGTCATGGTTTCGTCTATTACTAAACGAAACCTTGTTTAAAAATAACACTCATTGTTCTCGTTCCTTACTGAGTCAATATACCTATGTAGTGATTTTTGGGCTGGGTTATCTTCTGGGTTAACTTGCCCTATCACCATCGAGCACTATCTGTTGAAACGATGACCTTGTTACAATAAAAAAAAAGTCGTTGGTTACTTAATAATATAAATTTTACTTTAATCCCGTTTTAAATAAGTAAATTTTTTTTAGTACCTAAGTTCTTTTTTGTTTAAGTTTTCTACTCTTATAACAAATCTCTTATAATTTTAAATTACATTTCAAATTTGTATACTTATTGTGTATAAATAATAAACGAAATAAATGTCTCTTAGAGTCTTACTCAAAGGTGGATCAACTAAGTATTAAACGACCAAAAGATAATTAACCTTGTCTGCCAAAATGCATCTAAATTCGTTAAATCCGCGATTGAACGATAAACATACGAACATACAAACTTTCACAAGGATCTATCCATTAGTATACATATTTATCAGTTTCTTGTGAGTTAAATCATCTCGGAACTGTACAAGTTGAACAGGTTTTTAATGAAGGCATCAACAAAAGTAGGCAAGAAATGGAAGGAGTATTTGTCCATACTCATCACGTAGTCGCGTTTCAGTCAAGCGGGGGATTTAGCTCACACAGACTGAACTAGAGGCATCTTCGGCTTCTGCGTTTCTTTCGGTGAGTGAGGTGATCGAAGGCTACTCTACCTCTCTCTCTCTCTCTCTCTCTCTCTCTACACTTCACACCTCCTCCCAAAATATCTTTAAAGATCGGCAACGCACCTGCCGCTCCGCTGGTATTTGAGTTGGAAATGTCTAGATCGCTTCTAAAAAATAATATAAAAACACGGCATGATATTGGAACACAGCATCCATAAAGTTAGGAACGATGGTAACTTACGCTTGTTCTTCTCAATAATAAACGTTTAAATAAAGATTAGTAAGTTCACTGACCACTACCGTTTTCGACAGCTCACATGTAATCGAGATGAGTTAGCAGAGATCACGACCAGCGCTAATCTAATTACATCATCCGACCGTGGGAAAACATCGCGTCTTCGCATGATTGAAAATATTAATATCTATTTGAAAATGTATGAGTAAGTTCAGACCATACTAATTAAATTTAAAAGCGCGGCGAAGTTTATTGTCGGCTGTAATCGCCGGTAGCAAGAAAGAAACTTTTAGTTATTATATCTAGATTTACTTCTTGTAATAAGCTCACACCACCGTCCTGTCACTTTGGAGGTTAGAATTCACTTGTCCTCTGAATGCACTTTCAACACAGATTATCTGGAACAATCTGACAGGTGATGAGCCTGTCTAGGTCAACAGTTATAGACTTATATGATTGTGTATAGTTTCTACATCTCTGTTAAAGTAATCGTAATTATTGACGATGGCAAAATCGAAAAATTACACAAATTTTCCTTTTTACTGAAGACCTACGACAAAACTACATGGTTCTATTGACAATGGCAATCGTCATCGGTTTCATTTTGACGTTTCATCAGATTCGGACTTGTTTATTTCATCATCATCATTTCAGCCTATCAGAAGTCCAATGCTGAACACAGGCCTCTCCCAAAGATTGCCACGAAGCTCGGTCCTGAGCCACCTGCATCCATCGACTTCCCGCAACACTGCGCAGGTCGTCACTCCATGTTGTGGGGGGTCGTTCTACACTGCGTTTGCCTGTACGTGGCTGCCACTCGAGAACTTGTTTATTTACTGATTGTTATTTACAAATGCACATTACACATTAGAAAACAAAATAAAAATTGCGTTTTATCACGTACTATGTAGTGACAGAGGCACATTTCCAATTCATACAGAGTAGAAAATTTACTTTGGATTTTGAAAGCAGTACTCAACGGCGCTAGTTAAACGCAGTACCTAAGCCATTGGCTTCACGCGCTGCGGATCGAGGGTTCCATTCGCGAATGGTTCGTGTATTGGTATGGCCTACCACGTGCCAATACACTGCTTGGTACGTGTTTGTTTTACTTACTAAAAATTTAATACACAGTAACCATACCGGCACATCAACCGATTATTCTGCTTGTTGTAGTGCTATTTAATCGTAAAAAAATCACACATAAGGAGAACATGTCCTATGTCTTCCACCAGCTTATCGGGATACCGAGCGTTTTGAACGATCTGCTCTCGTGAGCTTCATGGACGGATTTCGGGCATGACCTGTGTATCGCCGGTAAGAACCTAGCTTTGGGTAATAATTCGCGTAATCTTAATTTTACTCGATAATATTTTATGTTAATTTATTGGGTTTCGTCGAATTCTGGGTTTGACAGCGTTCACAGCCCAACTGGTCCCAAGTGCATGTGGTCTCCCCGAACTTTTAACAAAAATACAGCAGATGCCTATCTTTCGAAGCGTCTTATAAAGTATAGTTTCTTAACCAATAGACACATTCAAAATTTTAATTCCGAAAAAAATTACATTTTGAGTTGTAACATTATATATACCTGACTAGTTATGAGATAGTTATATACGAGTAGAAGTAAGTATCAGGTTGAAGTAAAATTAAATAAAAAATATTCCATTGTGTGGCTGAAGTTATCATTTACCTGGACGAATTAGCACTATCTTTGGGTTTAAATGAGTGATATACTTGTGTATCGTTTGCGTATAAATGTATTTTACAATACTTCATTGCTTTAATAAAATCCGAAGTATACAAAATAAACACTACTGGACTTATGATAGAACCCTGCGGGCCCTCTCCATTTTTTAACTGTGTCTTTATAACCTCACCTTTGTGCTATTCAATTTCAACGACCTGTCGTCTCTTTGATTAAAAAAACCGAAATCTGTCACATGTGTTATGTCATACTCCACATTAATATAAATTCACTAAGAGTAAATCGTGATAAATACAACTGAATGCTCTTATAAAATCAAGTAGGACGTGTATAAAATATAGTTAGTACAATTATAAATTCTCTTGTGACACGTGAAGGGTTAAGATAGGAACTGATGTTATTGGATTTAAAATCAATTAACCTAATTAACCGTAGAATACAACAATACAACAAAGAAACAAAATCAAGAACAACAACATCACACACAGTACAAACTAAAGATAATAATTGTAATGTTTTCCCTGCAAGGCCAATGTTCAAGGGAAATTTGCGTAATAAATAATTATAGTAATGAACTCTTTAATACCGACAAAAGTAATTAATTAGATAACGTAGGAAAACATTATGACTTGGCGGAGCGCGGCCTCGAAACTTTTTGCGTCTGTGGACGAGCGGATGCCATCTCCTTATGCGGCTACTTGCCTGGTTACTTGGTGTACAAAAAGTCGATGAAATAAAATAATATTACCGGACTATCTATAAATAAATGTGTAGTATGTAATCCGTGGTAGCATAGTGGTCAGGGCGCTCGCTGTGACCTGGGTCGATCCCCGGCGCCACTAAATTTGTTAATATCAATTTTAAGTACTGTATTTACGACATGATCGGTGGTGAAGGCTATCTTCGTGAGGCAACCTGCATGTCTGAGAATAATAATAGAAAAAAATAATCAACCCACATTGGAGCAGCGTGGCGGGGCCCTTCCCGTCTCCAGAACTCCTTTCAGACGTTTGATAAGGAGGCCTTTGCCCAGCGGTGGGCACTTACAGGCTGCTACTTTTCTTTTACCATGCAATCGCTGTTAGCCTGGTACAACAACTTGATAGTATGCGTATAATAAATATTTATGCCGTTTTCGTTATATGAGTTTCTAAATCTTGTCCGAGGCGAAAAAAACTATTGTTGCCATGCGAAATATACACGCTCAAGAATCTGAGATGAAAACTTTTTTATAAAAGTCTAAAAATGACGGCACAGCGTTCAGAGGTATTCCATTGTGCAAAAATCGCTACTGTCTGCGTCCCGCTTCCGAAACTCTCGCTAGAGAGTAGCGTTCTGAAGTGGCGTGACAATGAATAAGGAGTGTCTTTGTATTTGTAAAACATACGCCACTGCAGCTTGACAGTGCAGATGGCAGTCTCCTGATTGCCTGCGGATTCAAAAATGTATTTAATTTAGTCAAACACCGGTTATTAAATTTTAAATGTCGTTTAGGATTGATTCACATCAGTATTATTGTATATGGGTGGTATTTAGGTTAACTCTTTCATAGGTGTTTTGACCCTTGGTCTGCTGTCGTAAAAAGTTTCATTGTGTTATAAGTATCAATGAATGTTGTGATTTAAGTCAGTATACAATTGGGCTGGGAAAAGAGAGACTATGGGAAAAAATGGAGACGGACGCTATTGTTTATTTTTATATAATACTCGTATGGGATGGTCGAGACGTCGCTCGCGAGGACTTTGAACCACATGAGAACATTAGACATTGCGATTTGCCAACTACGTTAATCACTACGAGTATATAACTCTATAGGATATGCCATCTGTCCAGGTTCAACAACCACCCTCTTACCTATATCTGCTGCTAATCGGCTGTGCAATCACTGTCCTGTTTCCGGTTTGAAGGGCGCAGAGAGCCTGAATAATTACAAGTTATGAGGCATTCCATCTTGATTCACAGGGTAGACAACTCATCTGTTGCCTTCTTCGATTGTGGTTGTTTGCAGGTAAGACTCTGCAACCACCTTTCTTCCCGTGAGTGTCGTAAGAGACGACTAAGGGAAAAGCCTTTAAAATGGTTACCGACAGGTGGCGGGACAACCATCTCTAGAAACTCCCCCTCCCTATGCCCCTCCTCATCCTCTCTTCTATCTCCCAAATACCCTTAAAACGCCGGCAACGCATCATCTCTGGTGTTGCAGATGTATGTGGGCGACGGTAATCACTTACCATCAGGTGAAACTTGCTTGCTCGTTTGCCGGAAAATATTAGACGAGGGGGAGCAGAGTCCAAGGTGCGAAACGTCTGGTACTACAATCGCCAATCCGCTTGCCGAGTGTGACGATTATGGAAAATCGTCCTTGTGGGAGAGCCCCATGTCCTGCAGAGGACTATTTACCATAGGCTGCAGCAACCACTTACCATCAGTCCCGTTAGTTACTCTGTCACTCCGTTGTTATGAAAAAGACATGAAAACGTTCTCAATGACCTTTCAAATATATTCGCTTAAACTGGCATAGACAGTAGAGACATATATTTTACTTACGAGAACTTGTTTCTGCAATTTTATTACAGTTTAACGTAGTACAGTGCATGAACTGACGTAGTTCAGTAGTTGGTTGAATTTAAAGTAAAACCCTTTTGATTTTCATTTATATTACGAATCCGGTACGCTCTTGTGTTTTAACTTTACTCGACGTAAACGTACATATGTTCATTACATTTTCTTTTGAGAGCGCTAAAATCGTTTTCTATGAAAGGAATTTATTTTCAACTTCATGGTCGTGGGAGTTCCGAGCCTGCGTGCAGCTTGAAGTACACCCGTGGACGTATTTAGAGGTACGCAAAAAAAATGGTACAAACGAGCATGATGAGAACTGCAATAATTTATTGGGGGATTGATTGAAATGAATTGGGAAAATTAACATAGTTCAACAAAACGAAACAAAGTCTAATTGAAAAATAAATAACAAAATCGAGACGAGAATGTATCATCATCATCATCATCATCATCATTTCAGCCTATCACAAGTCCACTGCTGTACCTAGGCCTCCCCCAAAGATTGCCACGAAGCTCGTTCCAGAGCCTTATAGCCGTAAAAGCGAATGACTTAGGTAAATACCCAGTACGGTGTAAAGGCGTCAGCAACTTGAGACTACCCGAAGAGCGGAGAAAACAGTTATGAGAATCACCCAGGTATTGAAACTTAGATTTCAAATACTCAGGAACACAAGGATCGTTTAGAATTGTGAAAAGGGTGCAAAGTATTCTAACATCTCTGCGCTGACGAATTGGCAGCCAATTGAGCTGTTCACGAAAGGAAGACACGTGGTCGTCCTTGTGGGAGAGCCCCATGTCCTGCAGAGGACTATTTACCATAGGCTGCAGCAACCACTTACCATCAGGTGAAACTTGCTTGCTCGTTTGCCGGAAAATATTAGACGAGGGGAGCAGAGTCCAAGGTGCGAAACGTCTGGTACTACAATCGCCAATCCGCTTGCCGAGTGTGACGATTATGGAAAATCGTCCTTGTGGGAGAGCCCCATGTCCTGCAGAGGACTATTTACCATAGGCTGCAGCAACCACTTACCATCAGGTGAAACTTGCTTGCTCGTTTGCCGGAAAATATTAGACGAGGGGAGCAGAGTCCAAGGTGCGAAACGTCTGGTACTACAATCGCCAATCCGCTTGCCGAGTGTGACGATTATGGAAAATCGTCCTTGTGGGAGAGCCCCATGTCCTGCAGAGGACTATTTACCATAGGCTGCAGCAACCACTTACCATCAGGTGAAACTTGCTTGCTCGTTTGCCGGAAAATATTAGACGAGGGGAGCAGAGTCCAAGGTGCGAAACGTCTGGTACTACAATCGCCAATCCGCTTGCCGAGTGTGACGATTATGGAAAATCGTCCTTGTGGGAGAGCCCCATGTCCTGCAGAGGACTATTTACCATAGGCTGCAGCAACCACTTACCATCAGGTGAAACTTGCTTGCTCGTTTGCCGGAAAATATTAGACGAGGGGAGCAGAGTCCAAGGTGCGAAACGTCTGGTACTACAATCGCCAATCCGCTTGCCGAGTGTGACGATTATGGAAAATCGTCCTTGTGGGAGAGCCCCATGTCCTGCAGAGGACTATTTACCATAGGCTGCAGCAACCACTTACCATCAGGTGAAACTTGCTTGCTCGTTTGCCGGAAAATATTAGACGAGGGGAGCAGAGTCCAAGGTGCGAAACGTCTGGTACTACAATCGCCAATCCGCTTGCCGAGTGTGACGATTATGGAAAATCGTCCTTGTGGGAGAGCCCCATGTCCTGCAGAGGACTATTTACCATAGGCTGCAGCAACCACTTACCATCAGGTGAAACTTGCTTGCTCGTTTGCCGGAAAATATTAGACGAGGGGAGCAGAGTCCAAGGTGCGAAACGTCTGGTACTACAATCGCCAATCCGCTTGCCGAGTGTGACGATTATGGAAAATCGTCCTTGTGGGAGAGCCCCATGTCCTGCAGAGGACTATTTACCATAGGCTGCAGCAACCACTTACCATCAGGTGAAACTTGCTTGCTCGTTTGCCGGAAAATATTAGACGAGGGGAGCAGAGTCCAAGGTGCGAAACGTCTGGTACTACAATCGCCAATCCGCTTGCCGAGTGTGACGATTATGGAAAATCGTCCTTGTGGGAGAGCCCCATGTCCTGCAGAGGACTATTTACCATAGGCTGCAGCAACCACTTACCATCAGTCCCGTTAGTTACTCTGTCACTCCGTTGTTATGAAAAAGACATGAAAACGTTCTCAATGACCTTTCAAATATATTCGCTTAAACTGGCATAGACAGTAGAGAAACATATATTTTACTTACGAGAACTTGTTTCTGCAATTTTATTACAGTTTAACGTAGTACAGTGTATGAACTGACGTAGTTCAGTAGTTGGTTGAATTTAAAGTAAAACCCTTTTGATTTTCATTTATATTACGAATCCGGTACGCTCTTGTGTTTTAACTTTACTTGACGTAAACGTACATATGTTCATTACATTTTCTTTTGAGAGCGCTAAAATCGTTTTCTATTAAAGGAATTTATTTTCAACTTCATGGTCGCGGGAGTTCCGAGCCTGCGTGCAGCTTGAAGTACACCCGTAGACGTATTTAGAGGTACGCAAAAAAAAATGGTACAAACGAGCATGATGAGAACTGCAATAATTTATTGGGGGATTGATTGAAATGAATTGGGAAAATTAACATAGTTCAACAAAACGAAACAAAGTCTAATTGAAAAATAAATAACAAAATCGAGACGAGAATGTATCATCATCATCATCATCATCATCATCATCATCATCATCATCATCATCATCATCATCATCATCATCATCATCATCATCATCATCATCATCATCATCATTTCAGCCTATCACAAGTCCACTGCTGTACCTAGGCCTCCCCCAAAGATTGCCACGAAGCTCGTTCCTGAGCCACCTGCATCCATCGACTTCCCGCAATACTGCGCAACGAGAATGTATACCGTCGCTTAAAGAAAAGTCACAATTGAACTTTCATAGTTGTTCAAATTATAGAATTATTTTATAATGTTTCCCACAATCAGTATTTATTCGTTTGGACATACGTTTTATTAAATCATTAATAATAAAAAATGTGGCAGTGGACGCCATTGTCCTAACAATGCACTTTTAAGGTCTATAATGATAGCTGATATTGGATCTCTTTGTTTAGGAGAGCCGTGGCCGTGGGGTTCAGGAATTACGGCATTCACTTTATTGTCACCATATCTTCACCATGTGCTCGGTACCACCGAGCAACCTGCATGTCCGCCATGTGAAGACCGCCAACCCGCACTGGAGCACCGCGGCCGACTCTTCCCGGCTAAAAACGCTCTCAGATATTGAGAGCAGGCCTACATTGAGACATTCGCAGATTTACTGAACTGTGTAATATAAAACAAAACATGACGCTATTACTGAAATTGAATCTGTTAAAATAAAGAATAAACGCATTGCTTAGAAAACCTTTATGCTTTAAAAAAAGGGGTACCTTTCGTCGTTTGTAATTAAAATAAACCTAGTATTTTTCCGAGTTAAGTTTTCGGGAAATATATAATAGTAAAATGGCTCATAACGTAACTAAGTGTTTACGAGTAGCTTTTATATAACGAGTTCGCTGGTTCGATTCCCGCACAGAACAAATATTTATCTTTCCCATGCCTACATACGTTAACTACCAAAATACTCTATTCAACTTTTGGGCCTTTTTTGTGACACCAGCCAGTTAATATTCACTCCCGTGAAAAAAGAAGCGATTTTACGCTATACGTTGCCTCATCCGGTACGTCAGAACCGGCCGTCACGTGCCGTTGAAATTGTTTTTTTTCCCATTATACAATTGGCGACGAGAATACCTAATTATGACTTGTCTTTTAGCTAATGTATATTATTTTTAGTTTAAAAAAATTTGATTGTGATTTCCAAGGCCGATGATATTCCTTTAGACGCTTCACAGCCAAGAGAAGGTAGCGGGTGGTAGCCCAGAATAACCACAAGTGCGTTCAAAGGCGGTAGCTTCTTACACATCTGCCACTTGCCGCGAGGTAAAAAGATAGAGAGAGAGAAACTCTCAACGTTTTTTTTCTTTTTGCCCGTGTTTAATTTATACACAGAATTTTAATAGTCTGTACAATTATATTTAATATATTTTTTTATGTTATATCGCTCGTATGTACAGTATGGTTCTTGTCCGATTGTTCGTGAAGTCAGTGAAGGTCCCGACTGATAATCAGTGCTGTGGTAAAACTGGGACGGGAACCTTTTTGACATCGCACAACAAATTAATCTTTTTTATTTGTTTTTAACCACTTCGTTTTAATTTTTTTTTGTGTGATCACCAAGCAAGTGTGTTTCTTTCTTTCTTTCGAATACAACACGCGCATTTTTTTTATTGATAAAATTTATCATAAATAAATGCAAAACGTCCACATCCGTCCTTCTACGTAGTCGAGCGTAAACTGAACCTGAATACGTCATCAAACTTGTTTTTAAAATAGTCTGAAGTGCAGCTCTTTCACATTACAGATGTTTTCATTTTTTGAATAAACGTCCAGTAAAATTAATATCACCGCCTTCAACAGCGTATCGTAAACACATAATATTTTTTTCGGCCGAGGTCATCTGACCCTTTTAGAGTCAACTCAAGTGTACGTTGCACGAGGCTACACGGTTAAAACTGTTTCTCGGAACGAGGGTCACAGCGTCGCTGATAAACCGCGACCTGCCACAATATACAAAACAATAAAAAAAATATTCAAAAGTTGTAGTAGTAATTTAAAGGCTGCTGAAAAAGAGAAACTTCTTCCGATTAACCACAACGTTTTTTTTTTATTTTATTTTTAATATTTCTAATTTACATGTCCAATAATGATGTCTTGTATTTACGCGAATACTACATATTTGAATCGAGGTGGACAACTATAAAATCAGGACCGTCAACACCTCAGCCTCCCCTTGACTCTTACCAGTTTCAAAAGCCTCTCGAATAATAAGAGGAGGCCTTTGCCCAGCCTTGTGACATTTACGGAATTCTAATTTACTTTTAACATTTTGTTTCCACTGCGTGTTGGCATTTCAAATTGCTATTACAATTTTAATGATGCCGCCACGGGGGATCGAACCCAGGTCGCTCGCGTACTATGAAATTAAAGCGAGCCACCCTTACCACTAGGCTCCACGGTTTTATCTACGGCGCTACTTTATTTTACGATAGGTGTCCCTTACATCGAATCATTAATGTTACTGCATGTAAATACAGTGACACGTGGCTTTTGCGTCTCAAATGAGAGTAATATACACCGCAGCGTGCACGGCGTCAGTGAGCACGTACAATTTTGCGCCCACGCCACCCTCAGCCGTACTACGTAGCGTTAATATATAATAGAAGTTCTGTAAACAAAGCTCGATGGTTACCTCTTCTTTTATTTATTTACATAATCATTTCTTGTATTTACGCGAACACTACACATTTGAAATGAAACTATTATTTATGGATTTTATACACTTAGCGGAGCACTCGAAACGACGGAAAATCCGTGAAATTATAGTTTCGTTTCAAACTATTTATTTACGATGCATTCTTCACGAGCTGAAGTCTACTACTCGATGCATTTCTTGCCCATACGAGGGGGATGGCAATCACTCACCACCGGGTGGAACGCTTCCTCGTTTGTCACCTTTCCCATTAAAAAAAAAAAACATAGGGGATCGAACTCACGTCTCCTGATTCCGTGCCAGATCCCGTAGCCACTCCGCTATTTATCGAACAACGTCAAAAAAAGAGTGATTCTTTAATCGGAGGTACCAGCCGTCTCACACTTGACCGTCGTGACGCGCGGTGTGTTTGCAGATTTATGGCATGACATCACATGACCAAATGGAGCGCCAGCAAAACACCTGTTGCACGTTCATTGCACTGACGACTGAAATAAGCACGAACTTAAGCAATTAAAAATTCGCTAACAAAATATTATAACCTAACTCGACCCGGTTCCTTTACAAGAGCGCCACTCGTACTAAAGGAATCTAATTTGGGAATTATTTAAAGCAAGAAAACGGTAATTAAAACAAGCCATGTGAAGATTTCTGTGGATTTTTTTTTAACTATACGTCCTTAAGATTTAACCGTTACCTCTCTTCGTTGGAACGTTAGATGTAATGAATTTTCGCGCGTAGTGCTGCAAGCAGGAACGTTTCGTTGGAAGTGTTTCTTCATCATTATTGACGTCGCCATCATCAGTATCTATGCAGTCCATTATTGGGCATAGGCCACTTTCAAGTTGGGATTAGTTGAGAAGGCACAGATTGACTATATAGTGCTAGACTGCGCAGTTCCGTCTCAGTATTTAGGTATTTTCATTTTGGTATTTTATAATATACATTGTTATGTATATAGTCGGACTTAATGCCACAGGTTTTCCATACCAGTCTGCCTAAGTTAATATAATAGTTGCTATGAGAGTACAAAAATTATAATAAATATAAATAATATAAAATATACAAATTAAAAATGTAAAGTAAATACTAAATAAATTAGATAAACTTCCAATAAGACGATATTATCATACTATCTACCCTTAGTTTACTTACGATATTCATTTTGCACTAGCGACCGCCCGCGTCTCTGCTCGCGTGAAGTACTATTTCCCTAACAAGGAATACTTAATATATAACAAATGAGGCGAGCGAGGACAGTCTGCTCTTCCTGTTTGTAGTAAAACTACTGCGGGCCAAAGAGTCCTGCGGTGCATAAAAATGCCGGACCTTCTACGTGGCGAGGCGCGATCTAATTTATTCGCAAAAATGCCTCTATCTCTAGTCCATTTTGTGCATGACAGAAATGACATATTTAGTTGACATTTTAATAAATTAGCAAATATCATATTAGATAATGTTTGTTACTGTATTTATAAATAGTGTTTAACTGATATGTAGCAGTTTTAGACCCATGTTTTCTTTTATAATATATTTCTTAAGTCGTTAAGACAGTTATTTTGTCGTTTATTAGTTAAAAAAAATATAATATGATTGTTAGATTTAGTTCAGAGATAATAGAGAATACAATCACATTGGATTAGACCAGTAGGGGTATTTATATAAACCTATGATAAAACTCTGCTCAGTCTCATCAAACATCCAAATACCCAAACAAACTTCCATGTTAGAATATTAGGAGTAAATTGGTGTGTCTTCATATGGATAAAATTGTCGAAGACAAAGTCACGGGCATAGTTAGTTTTTGAATATTGTAAAACATAAAACGGTAGTAGTGCTGGGAATCACAATGTACATTGCACCAGAATTTTAGTTTCTCCTCCGTCACTCATAGCCCATAGAAATAGGCACAGATGATGGATTTTCATGGTACGTCACAGCACAGCCAAACTGGTTTTTTAACTCACTTTTCGTCACTTCGAACATGTCATCGTTTTTTACGACTAATGGGAAAGCCATAAAGCGATGAGTTTTGTCACTCGTCACTTTATACGTGTAGTTCTGACAATATAAAATAACTCAATTTTACAATGCAATATTATAAAAAAACGTTTTTTAACCTATCATATACGCCTCCAACATCCGATATCCATAAATAACATAATCGTTTTCGGAAACGGTCGATTTTCTCCGATGCGATCGGTTGTGTGATTGCCGCGACCTTGCCGCGTGGGAACCGTGCCGCATTGTTGTCTGCGCGAGCGCCGGTAATTACGTGGCATTACACGTCAGTCCGTAATAGGAGGCGAGCGATGTTTAAGCTTATGTAATGTGCGTACATACAATAAATACATTGTAACAGGGTGCAGTGAGAAATGTCCTCCTTGGCCGATTGCAACCGCGGCGACAAGATTCCAATATTATCGGCTTGTTACGTTGAGGTTGGCATTATCGCCAAACGCCAACCTCATCTGCACCCTACGGCCAAACGCACGAGGATCTGACGACCGAATGCTAGCTTAATGTCCATCTGATATTTACGTACCCAAATTCCACAGACCAGTGATGTGAACGCCGCCGCCCAGCGTAGGTTTGTCCATAATTGTTATGAGCAAACCTACCAAGAAATATATGTTGGCTCTTGCTGGCGCTATCTTGGAGAGTCCTCTGCTCCTCAGTGAACTAAATTGGCTGATGTAGTAATATAGTAATTTTTTTTTATGGCAAAGTCGGCAAACGAGTGAGCGGTTCACCTGTTAATAAGTGATTACCGTCGCCCACGTACATCTGAAACACCAGAGGTACTGCAGGTACGTTTAGTTAGGGTATTTGGGAGATGGGAGAGAGGACGAGGAGGGAGAGTAGGCTTCCGGTTACTTTTCTCACCGAACAAAACGCAAAACCACAAATGCCTCTACTTCACGCCGGTATTCTGCGAGGCCGTGGTAGGAACCCGGTCGAGCCGGTCCATTTGAGCAGCGGCAAATGCCGCCACGTTAAAAAATTCTGGGATCACAATTATAATTTAGTATTGAGTACAATTTAATGATTTTTTTTCCACACATTTGAAAAACGAACACTAGAAAATTCTCCTGTGTCGCGGATGCAGTTTACAAACATGAATACATGGACAAACACCGAGATCAGGAACAATTATTTGCAGTCCAAACGAAAAATTTGCAGTCGCGGCCAAAAGTCTAGCCACTGGGCCGTTCAAGCGACAGAATTAAAAAGTAAACAGATCTCAAAAATAACATTAACGTATTGCAGAATAATAACGCAATATTTAAGAAATATAGAAAAAAAAAGAAAGGGAAGAAACTAGTAAGAAAATTTACATTTTCGTTTTATCAACCGCTGCTACACAAACTTATGACCCGACTTTATAAGGCTTTATGACAATACTATCTATCCATCTACATTACTCGTATATCCGTAAGTTTCGATATTATATGGATACACTTTAGGGCGATTGCACACTGAGCGTGGTGGAGCCGAGCGGCGGCTTTTGCTATCGTAAATAGAGAATAAGATAAGTAGTAACTAACTAGCTAACTAATGAGGCTCTGGCGGTCGAATGGAACATCAGATCCAATTTGAGGAATTCCAACCTTACAGGCTAGTGCTGGAGAACAGCATAACCAGTTTATTTTATTGGATTAGGTATAAAAACGAGCCACAAGTCCATCTGATGGTCATGTAGCCCATGGACACCTACAAAGAACTTCAATCGAAGACGGTTATACCCCCTGTGGAATAAGACTTTTATCATTTTTTTCCCTTTTTTTATGGGAAAGGCGGCAACGGGCAATCGGTTCACCTGATGGTAAGTGATTACCGTCGCCCACATACATCTACAACACCATAGGTGCTGCAGGTACGTTTAGTTAGGGTATTTGGGAGATGGGAGAGAGGACGAGGAGGGGGAGTGGGCCTCCGGTTACCTTACTCACCGAAAGAATCGCAGAAGCACAATATGCCTCTACTTCACGACTGTTGTGATGTTACCAACCCGGTCGAGCCGGCCCATTCAAGCAGCAGCAAAAGCCGCCGCTTGTCTCTACAACGTTAAGACGCGTAATATCTCACTGCCTGCAATTATACCGACTCTTTATACCTTTCAAACCGGAACACAACAGTGATGGCGCTGCTGTCTGTCGGCTGAAATGGGTAAGAGTGTGGTTCATACCCAGACGGCTCCAAGGCAGAGAGGGAGTTTACCACATGTTTACCTAGCGTGGTGAGTATGGGCAAACCTTCCGAGAAATTAATGTCGGTTTTTGCTGGTGCTACCTTGGAGAGGCTTCATTGGAATCTTTAGTATCAGCAGCGGACTCAAATTGGATTTAATATGTTATACTTTAACGCGCGGATCTTTTGCGCACACTAAACTCATAGTTGCAATGATACGCGGGTTACTTGCAACTGTCAAAGGACGTAGCGTTCGCCGACCGACGAAGCATCCACTTCAACTAAAATTGACTACTCATCACCGCTCTTTTGGAACTGCACACAATCATCCTAGGAGATCGAGTTCGAGATAAATCCTAATTCCAATTAAGCTACCGTGGCTAATTTGTTTTAATTTAACGTGGGTGAAAGGTGCTCGCGCTTACCCGTCGCCGTCTCCGGTGACCGACTAAAAACCCCCCCGGTAGATACCCTGCCCATTGGACTATTCAGCTTCAGCGGTAGAGACCCGCGAGCAGAGAACCCGCAAGTTAAGTGTACTAAAAAGAGTAACGATACGCTGATTCTGTGTCGCGCACGGACCCTTGTTAATGAAAGAAAGACTCTCGACAGAAACTAGGCTGATGACAACCAAGGGGTCTTGGTAAAACCTCGGCTCAGGTTGCAATCTATTTACCCTTGATTATAGTTAAGTTAGTTTTCATTTTATTATTGTTACTGATATTTCTTAAGCTATGTACAATATAGTTGAAAATAACTTTCCCCGTATTTATACGAACGTCCGTGCATCACTCGACACACAGGCCCACTGAAAACCAGCGCTGTAGTCTCAACTGCAGCATTAAGCTGAGTGTGGTCTGTTTGCCCCATGCGCCACGCAACGCGTCTAGAGGAGGCAACGTTAAACATACTGTTTGATTAAATGTGTTGCAATGTTTGTTTGTTATCGAGTGGCGTATTTGTGCAATAAATGTTTCTTTCTTTCTTTCAATCGAAGCAGGGAGGACTTTGAGGTTAGAAACGCCTTTGCACACGAGTAATCCTCGTGTATGCCGTGAATCTGTGATCGGGCGTTCGACAACGAACCGTACATAACACTTTAATGTTCGCTGCTTCCGCCGTAGTGTACGCTTCACCTTTACGACGTCTTGACTATAAAAATACATACAATCAACATTCAACACCTACGTTCGTCTGCCTCGGTGTATAAGTACCCTTACATTCTCCATTACGACAGATCCTTTTATGTTACCGTACAATGGTTCATAAATTATACCAAGTTTTTCCAGAGCCATTTGCAAGTGAATGGATGCTGGACATATCAAAAAGATGTAATCTTGAAATATAAAGCAAATCTATGTTATAACTATCTACTTTTGTGACAACCGCTTTTCATAATAACAATGTTTCTGCGGACAAAAATATGAGAAAAATTATTGAAATACAAAGCAATGGCCTTATTATAATAATTAAGAACGTCTTCCACTGATCGCTTTCGTTGACTTCAACAGTTAAAAAGTTAAAAAGTTTCCAATAACCTCGAACCAGACAAGAGACTGGGCCATTACGTTGACTGATGCGACCGCTGAAAACATTGTGACGGTACTGTAGAAACATCAAAGGCTTTGAAAAAAATAATGAAACACAAACCAACATTTTATTTATTTATATTTTATTGTGTACACCAAAAGGATTACAAAAGGCGGACTTAATGCCTTTTGGCATTCTCTAACAGTCAATCACGGCCGTGAAGAAATGTGGCGATAGGTGCATCTAATTTAAAATAATATAAATATGAAAAGGCTAATTGAGAAATATACTACATAATTATAACATATATAAATATATAAGCATACATATCTACACATACACATAGATATACAAATACATACTTTTAATATATACAGAAATACCAACACAGATATATACAAACACATTAATACATACATATATAATAAATCAGAATAAATACTAACAAGCATCAGATGGTTTTAAAAAATGTTCGCGTACCAATCGTTTGAAAGAAATTTTATATGGGGCTTTTCTAATGTCTTCGGGCAAGGAGTTCCAGACAAGTGAAGCCTGAACGGTGAAGGAACCACCAACAAAATGGGTAAAATGTTATCATGTGATTAGCAGAGGAACATTACGTTCTATAAACAATGACAAAGTCTTTCTCGATGTCCGGTGTCCAGTCGCCTAGCTGCGTGTGGGCCAGGGTCCGCTGTTAAAGCTGTTCTCTATTTCTGCCCAATGTTTCCGTCCGCGGGTCGGTCCGAGATACGTTGAATCAATTTGGGCGGTTGGGGCGCGCGAGCGGAAACCATTATACGCAGCGGTTCTGCGCATTTAAATGTTCTCCTTTGAGAACCGGAAAACATTCCGATTTAGATAGATGTTGGATAACCGTATAGTTAATTATATATATGTCGCTTATTTCGAAATAGTTGTAAAGATTTTAAATTATTTAATTATATCATACTAACTACTACTTAATGTTGTATAACCGGTAAGAAGAAATCATCCAATTTTTTTTCTTAACTATAAACCTCTTCTGCATGCCCTGCTGACTAAGGGTCTGAGGATTGACTGATGCCGGAAAATTCATCCCAGCATGCCGAACCCTGATACTAGGCTAGTGATGAGGAGCAGCATGTCTTGTGCGTGGGTACCGACATTGTGCTACTTACTCAGCGGACCATTGTGGTGGGACCTTCCGTGCAGGCCATGCCTGCGTCTGTATTCGTGTACTTGTTGGTCCAAATGCCTCATACTTGTGAACAGGTGGCACTTGTGGAGGCCGGTATGCTCTTTTAATCACTACGGATATACATAAAGTATTAAAAATATTTACTTTTAATTATTATATGCTTCAATTTGTTAGTCTAAGTAAATTTCGGCGGTAATATAACTCGACTATTTTAATGGAAACCGTTGTGACAGCTGTCAAAAGTTCAAGGAAGCCATTAAAGCGGAGTGCGTTCAGTTTTAAAGGTTTAGAATTTAAAATATGCGGAGGTGATAGAAAATAATCCGCGTGAGTTTTACGACGCAGATGAGTGATGGAAAACGGCGATGCTGTGAAATGTGACATGTGTTGTGACGGTTCCTAGAACACCAAGTTGTTATTACAAAGTGTCGCCACACATGTTAGAGAAGGTGGATATTCCGAATTAGTTGTACAAAATTATACCATAGTCCACGAGACTATTAAACGTACAATAATTAACATTTTCGGTATCAAATTTCTTCGTGAGGATTTATTAAATTTAACAATTTTCTTAAAAAACTATATAAAAATATATTCAAATTAAAATGTCTTGCAATGATTAGAAGATATGTGATTTTTTACCCGTGAAGTTTTATAACGGGAAGAAATGAAAAAGATATTTCATAAAAGTTATAAAAGAGAGCCTACTCCTGGTTTACTGAATCCCAAATTTACTGGCACGTATATAGCCAGCCTACATCCCGGCCGCATTGTCCTCTTGCGTGTGCGCAACTATAAACGGATTTAGGTCGTAAGTTGATGCGTTCTTCCGTCCGTCTCGTTTTACGTTGCCCTCACTGCCGTGTTTTATTAACTTAGTTTCTTTTGAAAACGTGGTTTTGTTTAAAAGATTTGTTAAGACGTAAACCGTGAAAAATACCTCGTTCTAACATGCTTACGTTGCATATTTACTAGTACATGCCTAAATAGTGGCGTATATGTTCCAATGATAATACCAGACATTACCTTATTTTGAAGGATAGTGGAGGGAGCAGTTTAAGAGGAAACCTAGCTAAGCTAATAGGCTTTTTCTTCTAATGCCAATCTCACCTGGACCATCCTGCTGGCCTCCTAACGAGGTTCTGACGAACGACTCGTGGCGGTAAAAGCGTTCGTATGTCTTCTCTTTCATTGGCTTATTAAAGTTCTCTACTGAAAAAAAGCGCTCTCCAAAAAAGCGCGTGCAGAAGCTCACAAAAGTCACCACGCAAGGCTGGCTCGTAGTACGGCCGCTCCGAGTCTGTAATATTTAGGTTCAATCAATTCGGAAGTATTTTCCACCATCCTTCGGTCGCCAGAGCCTCGTTTGCACCACGTGCAGGTGAGGTTGGCGTTTAGAGAAAGAGATGGTGTAGCCTCCCTTAAACCGCGTACACAGTAGACGTCACGATTTAGAAAAACGAATAAGGAACTCTTGATTCAATCTTTCACTCGTACCCATTTATTTAAAATGGTTTACAACGCAAACGATACGTTAAATAATTTGTAATAACGTAGTAATACAGTATGTATAAAAGAAATATAAAACAATCCAATTTTTAAACAGAAATCTAAAACATTTCTGGCTGAAATTTAAATGTTGATGTGAACACCGACGCAGCCGCGGGACTTCTTACCGTTGTTCTTTGCAATTCCTATTTGAATATTAAAAAGAGAGTCTGGCGCCTTTTATTCCACTGCCATTGTTTTCGTTTTTTTATATTTAACTTATCGATTTTGAATGGGAAATTAAATTTATTTTTTTGTAACGCGCGTTGTGATGTGATCCATATATCTGTGATCAAAGCGGCGGATACTCCATTTCCCTTCGTGTAGTTGAGGAGGCTGATCTACCCGCGCAGGTCATGCAGTGCACTGAAATGAATCAAATAAATGTAATTAAATAATTGAATGAAATTAATGAAATCAATGAAAATTCTTTATTTTTAGATGTAAGAAATATAATTTCGTTTGTCAAATTTCAAATCATTTTATTAACTTAGTTTCTTTTGAAAACGTGGTTTTGTTTAAAAGATTTGTTAAGACGTAAACCGCGAAAAATACCTCGTTCTAACATGCTTACGTTGCATATTTACTAGTAAATGCCTAAATAGTGGCGTATATGTTCCAATGATAATATCAGACATTACCTTATTTTGAAGGATAGTGGAGGGAGCGGTTTAAGAGGAAACCTAGCTAAGCTAATAGGCTTTTTATTGTAATGCCAATCTCACCTGGACCATCCTGCTGGCCTCCTAACGAGGTTCTGACGAACGACTCGTGGCGGTAAAAGCGTTCGTATGTCTTCTCTTTCATTGGCTTATTAAAGTTCTCTACTGAAAAAAAGCGCTCTCCAAAAAAGCGCGTGCAGAAGCTCACAAAAGTCACCACGCAAGGCTGGCTCGTCGTACGGCCGCTCCGAGTCTGTAATATTTAGGTTCAATCAATTCGGAAGTATTTTGCACCATCCTTCGGTCGCCAGAGCCTCGTTTGTTTGGCAGCCGGTTGCACCACGTGCAGGTGAGGTTGGCGTTTAGAGAAAGAGATGGTGTAGCCTCCCTTAAACCGCGTACACAGTAGACGTCACGATTTAGAAAAACGAATAAGGAACTCTTGATTCAATCTTTCACTCGTACCCATTTATTTAAAATGGTTTACAACGCAAACGATACGTTAAATAATTTGTAATAACGTAGTAATACAGTATGTATAAAAGAAATATAAAACAATCCAATTTTTAAACAGAAATCTAAAACATTTCTGGCTGAAATTTAAATGTTGATGTGAACACCGACGCAGCCGCGGGACTTCTTACCGTTGTTCTTTGCAATTCCTATTTGAATATTAAAAAGAGAGTCTGGCGCCTTTTATTCCACTGCCATTGTTTTCGTTTTTTTTTAATATTTTAAAGTACATGATGTATATCCTATAAAATGGTAAATAGAAGTACCGGGTATTCCTCGTTTATCTTGGGCCAATTGCATTGTTCGATGGAGTGATAATATTAATTTGTAATATTCAGTTTAATCTCACGTAATAGTATATGAGCACTTAAGCCTGTCACCCACAGGTGCGACCGCAAATCACTTCTCGCCACTCCGAGAGATAGATTACCGTGAACCAAACAGTAACAGGTTGTACAGAATGGCTACTTTCGGACGACGGTGAAATGTTATAAGCTAAAATTGTAAGCCTTACATGAAGTCTACTCCCTCGATAGTCAGCCGGAAATGGACAAGAAAGTGGACAACGGGAGTGTGTCAATAAACTAGCATATTTTCAAGTCAAAAGTGCTAAGATGGTAAATTAAGCGCAAAAAAAAAGGAGCGGATTTAGCAAAAACATTAAATTAATAAAATACTTGTATCCATTGTCGTGAACAGGCTTTCACTTAGCTATGGTCGCGGCTGTTATATTATTATTATTTTTAGTTTAACGTGGGGGAAAGGTGCTCGCACCTACCCGCCACCGTCTCCGGTGACTGGTTATGTCGGGATCAGCATTGAAGGTAGATATGCTGTTGGCGTAGTGGCTTTACAGCTACATCGGTAGAGACTCGCAAGCAGGAGGCCCGCAAGTTAAACAGGCTGTTATAACAGCTTGGCCGATGATTTTCATTGAGACCAGTCACGGATTTAGCCAAAAAGAATTTATACATTACAGTTCTGTCGTCGAGGTTTATTAGTTGTACTATAAGCGAACGAATAAAGGGCGTCCAGCTCCATGAAAGTTGTGAAAAAGCGGTTTAATCTTTTGCTGCGCGCATGACCTCACAGGTTATCTCGAAGAGTCCATCAACAAAAAAGGTTTTATGCGTTTCGAGATAAACAATTGTAGCAATTTCTTGTTATGGTTATCGGTTCGTGTACATTGAAATGAAGCGACCGTTTCATCGACAATGTCCTGCATATGATAATGTCACAGTCGCACGAAGATTCTCGTCTCGGTCGGATAAATTATGAACATTATGAATCAAGGCGGACCGTCTCACACAATATCTCACAAAATCTTCCTCAACGAAAGCGCACATAAGTTTTAAATTTTTTGTACGATGTATAGTAAAACCTACCCCGGCCACTTATTGTTTTGCGATTAGACTGGACATAAACTTTAATTTAATATTTAACTTATCGATTTTGAATGGGAAATTAAATTTATTTTTTTTGTAACGCGCGTTGTGATGTGATCCATATATCTGTGATTAAAGCGGCGGATACTCCATTTCCCTTCGTGTAGTTGAGGAGGCTGATCTACCCGCGCAGGTCATGCAGTGCACTGAAATGAATCAAATAAATGTAATTAAATAATTGAATGAAATTAATGAAATCAATGAAAATTTTATTTTTTTTTTTTTTTTTTTTTTTTTTTTTTTTTTTTTTTTTTTTTTTTTTTTTTTTTTTTTTTTTTTGTGTCACGCGGGGGAAAGGTGCTCGCACCTACCTGGTTAAAACCCCCACGGTTTAGATAAGATACGCTGTTGGCCCAGTGGCCTTTACAGCTTCGGCGGTAAGAGAGTCTTGTGAGATTTCGCGTGCTGATGAGTAGTTACCCAGCGCTGCCACTAACGGTTTTGATGTGTCAGTTATGTATCAGATGTGTGGAGTATTTGTGAGAAATAGATTCTCTATGCCGGTTGTGGTTAGGTTAGGTTAGGCGACATGCAGAGTGCATGGTGCCTGGGAATGCGATCACAATCTCGGCACCTCGGCACCTATGCTTACTGTGTGAGGGATAACAGGCATGAGAAGGTTGACATTAGAAGATTGCGGCAATTTCCTCTTTCAAGGGTTTCCTTTATTTGTAAATTCTAGGTCTATTAATATATTAATACCAGAATGAAAATAACAAGGACTATTTTAAGTTGAGAGTAGGCAGAAACCTATACAGACTTTCTATCTGTTAAGCTTTGCGATAATGTAATGATATTATGATACGAAACATTTTTAATGTCATCGTTTTATTGTTGCTCGCCACTATTTTATCATAAATAATTACATAATAAATTTTAACAGGAAATATGTCGGTATATTATTAGTTTTGATTTAGTAGCAATAAAAATAAATGTGTATTTGATTACTATAGATTATTATTTTTAACAAAACATCATGATCCTCTTTTTGCGGTGTAGTCGGATAGAAATTAAGCTTATACGTTGAAATTCCTAAACACCAAATTTCATTTAAATCTGTTTAGTAGATTTTGTGCGAAACGGTGACATAAACAGACAGACAAATAAATATTTCTGAAAATCACTAATTCTTCTTCACTATCACTCGTATTAACCTCGTAGTACAGAAATTACTATTTCACGTAGCTACTCAATATACGTACAAACTAAATGTGAACAGAAATACATACATACAAGAAATACATATTAAAATATGAAAACTCACTCAAGAAATGTTCTATGATGAAAGCTTCTTAGAAGTTCAGTTCATTTATATGAGAATACACTGACAAACGCGTATGCTGTTTATTTTTTTTTTTTTTTTTTTTTTTTTTTTTTTTTTTTTTTTTTTTTTTTTTTTTTGTGTCACGCGGGGGAAAGGTGCTCGCACCTACCTGGTTAAAACCCCCACGGTTTAGATAAGATACGCTGTTGGCCCAGTGGCCTTTACAGCTTCGGCGGTAAGAGAGTCTTGTGAGATTTCGCGTGCTGATGAGTAGTTACCCAGCGCTGCCACTAACGGATTTGATGTGTCAGTTATGTATCAGATGTGTGGAGTATATGTGAGAAATAGATTCTCTATGCCGGTTGTGGTTAGGTTAGGTTAGGCGACATGCAGAGTGCATGGTGCCTGGGAATGCGATCACAATCTCGGCACCTCGGCACCTATGCTTACTGTGTGAGGGATAACAGGCATGAGAAGGTTGACATTAGAAGATTGCGGCAATTTCCTCTTTCAAGGGTTTCCTTTATTTGTAAATTCTAGGTCTATTAATATATTAATACCAGAATGAAAATAACAAGGACTATTTGAAGTTGAGAGTAGGCAGAAACCTATACAGACTTTCTATCTGTTAAGCTTTGCGATAATGTAATGATATTATGATACGAACCCTCATTTTTATTGGTTGTCCGTGATTTTTAATGTCATCGTTTTATTGTTGCACGCCACTATTTTATCATAAATAATTACATAATAAATTTTAACAGGAAATATATCGGTGTATTATTAGTTTTGATTTAGTAGCAATAAAAATAAATGTGTATTTGATTACTATGGATTATTATTTTTAACAAAACATCATGATCCTCTTTTTGCGGTGTAGTCGGATAGAAATTAAGCTTATACGTTGAAATTCCTAAACACCAAATTTCATTTAAATCTGTTTAGTAGATTTTGTGCGAAACGGTGACATAGACAGACAGACAAATAAATATTTTTGAAAATCACTAATTCTTCTTCACTATCACTCGTATTAACCTCGTAGTACAGAAATTACCATTTCACGTAGCTACTCAATATACGTACAAACTAAATGTAAACAGAAATACATACATACAAGAAATACATATTAAAATATGAAAACTCACTCAAGAAATGTTCTATGATGAAAGCTTCTTAGAAGTTCAGTTCATTTATATGAGAATACACTGACAAACTATTATGCTGTTTAAAGATTTAATAAGATCAAATTTTACTTTGCGGGCCTTCCGCTCGCGAATCTTCCGCCGACGCTGTAAACGCCACCAGGCCAAAAGCTTATCTCTAACTGCGTGGTGGTTTTAGTCAGTCCGGCGCTCAATACCGACCACCGACATAACCGGTCACTGCCTTAAGAGGCCGGTAAGTGATTAACACCTTTTCCCCAAGTGATACAAAAAAAAACGCACAAAAAACGAGATATAATGCAGTAATGCAAGGATCCCTTTTAAAAAGTGCCCAAATATGGTATTGAACGGTCTCATTATTTGAAATGTATTGTTTAGTTTTTTTTTTATCTTCGTAGGCGTGTTAAATTGAAATATCTCATCTCTGCGATCACCCATGGGTGATAGGCCGTGTTCACGTTTATATAAATAAGTACCATGAATATTAGAATGGAAAAACGTATTGTTTGATTTTCTTAGGTAATAACATCATTAACCTATGTGTATAATTAATCCCTCCTGCATTTGATTAATTACGCAGCTAAATGAGCCACTTTGAAAAATGCTAGAAACCGGATTCAAGCCAAAGTCACTATTAATAAGTCCTACCCGCCATTTCGAGAGCATTCGCTTTATGTTCGAATTGATGTCGGTCGTCCGGCGGTGTGCGGGCGCATCGAGTTTTACAGATCGTAAATCTGGTGTTGGCAATGGAAGTGCAGTTCTGTGGACTGCACCCTCGGCGCTCGGCACTTGTTACGTTCACTTTGCAGACTTGATTGGTTCAATAGCATCTAAATTTGTAGGGCTGCCACCGAAGTTAATAAAAGATGAATAATGAAGTGTATATTTAAGGATAAGATTTAATTTGCTAAGATTCGTGTACTGAGCGTAGGAACTCTCTCTTTTTCTGTCTAGGACTGGGTTAAGTACCACTTCTGTCGCCAGCAGCACAGCGCTACTACTGCTGTGTTAAAGTATAGACAGCCGGTGTAATTACATGCTGTGCAGCATTACACCTTAGTCCTAAGGGGTGATAAGGCATCTGTAACCTTATTTTAATGAAGTTGTTTGCAGGTGCTCATGGGCTGCGTTAGCCACTCTCCGCCAAGTGGACTGTTGGCTTGTTGTGATTCCAATCATATAAAAAAAAGGTATTACGTTGTTCTCTAAAACGAACTACATGAGGCATTTAATTTTATATATCTTATCAGGATTTTAACATACTAAGTACATCTCTCGTAAAGTAACTAAGCAGAGTAACGCCATGTTACGTATTATAAAAAATAGTGTAAAATAAAATGTTGCTTTTATTGGCTTCTGACAGATGCCGGGAAAACCATCACCAGACCAGACCAAAAATACCCGATGACGGGCTGCAGTGTCTAACGTGAGTGAGTGTGGTGAGTGTCTGTTACTGTGATCGCCAACCCGCTTGCCGAGCTTGGCGATTTTGTCCACTTGTCCTTATGGAAGACGCCTGTGTCTCTTCAAAATAAATAAATAAACATATATTCAATTCAAGCAAGGCTTACAGCCCTGTCATGAAGCGGCGGGTCGGACTCGTTCTTTATGAATTCCCGCGACCCCGTCGAAGTTCGCTGCAATTTTTATGAAGGCAACCTACTTCAGAAATTGTCAGCTGTACACACATAATATTCGATTGTTACTAAAGAATTTTTAAAGGCCTAACTTTGTTTCCTACTCAAACATATTGTTATATGTAAAAGTGGCATGCTGCACTGGTTTGTAGATAGTTTTGTTTTCGTGAGGAAATACCTAAAGTATACCGGAGTCGTGGAGACTTGGACCGGTTATATCGGGCTTGCACCGACCAAAACCCAACGGTGTACCGCCTTCGCCGCATGTCGGTAGGGTCACGGGAAGTCTACCAGCGCCAACAGCCCTAAGGAGCCCCATCTCTGGAAAGGACACTTCCGTTAACTGTTTAGTCACAAATTACTTGACCGGGCAAGTACCTTGCACATGACGTCAGCGTAAGTCTCGCGGCTTTTCGTATGCTGATTGACGAATACAGGAGTTCCAACTAAGCCCTCAGGGTCAGGCCCTGTGGATTTAGCTAACGGTGTATTGACATAATCAATGTAATTAGGAATTAGTTGCCAATGAGCCACTTACTTCTTTCTTCTTTTTTTCTTTTATGGCTGCCCTTCCAGGAATTCTGCAAATAGCATGACAGTCACGCGAATGACGATACATGAAAAAATATATAAGAGAATTATTAATTCGAATTGTGTGTTCCAAATCTAAAACAAAAGAGACAATGATACGTTTAAGACCTTATGGATATTATTAAGATTTATGCAAATTACGATAACAAATATATGAGGCGAGTGTAAATGGTAGAGTCGGGAGAGGAAGATCTAGGTGAATATTTCACGATCAAATCGGAGAAGTTCTGAAAAAAGGCCAGGTCTAGAGTACTCTAAACCAACGAGCATGCATGCGAAGATTGATGAATGTGGAAGAAGCGAAAGACGTATGTCAGGACCATAGCAAGTGGAAGAAGCTTGTCTCTCTTGTGTCTCTGCCTACCCCGTTGGGAACAAGGCGTGAATATATACAAACATACATACAAATTACGATATCCACGCGTACGAAGTCGCGGGTCGAAGAGCTGGATCTTCCATAATTGTGATACTGCTGTGTTCGATATCTTGTAACATCTTCAGCAACCCGCGTCCACCCAGACACTGAGTTCCCTCATTGTATTTAATCACAATGGCTTTTATATTTCATCTAATTCCTTTCATTTTAGAAAGTAAATTCAATCTTATATTCACTAATGCATCGGCCCGACTGGGGGAGGCCCCTTTTTCCGTAAGAATATTTTAGAAAACGTTACAAACCCTACAGAAATTTCTTCGTGTTAAGCAGTTTAAATACTTGAACAAAGTAAATATCTATTTGCAGTCTATAAAACACTTTTCCCATTCGGGAATCGAGCCCACGACTCCGGCACACCACCGAGCCGAAAATTCGCTCTGCTGCGCTTTGCAAGGGTACTCCTTACTGCTTCGTTTAGTACGGTGTGATTGAAACCGATGGAAACCCATGTACTGTGAACGAAGTACCTCTTCTATCTTAGTCCTGGGGGGCGACCGCATCTTCATCTTGATTCATGATCGAACCCTAGGGTTCCTATAGGCCGTAGTGACTTACCTTCAAGCGGAACTTTCTTACACAGAAACGAACTTTCTTACAATCATGGGAACAAAAAAGTCTGCCACGAACAACCTAATAAGCTCTGGTGAAAATATGGTATCTTATCCTTATTTATTTATTTAAACTTTATTTGTATACTTTAAAAAGAGCAATACAAAGGTCGGACTTAATGCCTCTTGGCCTTATCTGCAAGTCAGCCCGAGGCGTGGAGAGATATTGTTAAGGTATATTAACATCAAAGTTGTGAATAAAACAAAAAGACATAAATCGTCATCTCTCTCGGTCTGCTTCATTTTAGTCCAGCATTCGAGATGATGCTCCCGCCATCGGTCGCTAATTTTCTTTAAAATATTTTCACATTTTTAATATGTTTCATTTGCTTGGTTATTTAATTAAATACAAAATACGCTTTAGTTACAGCGCAGAGTTTAGCTGTGCAATAACTGTTGACAATTTCATAAATAAACTAAAAAATACATGTTTAATCGGTAAATAATTATGTATAAGATAATATGACAAAATATAGTTTATATCGTCAAACTAGATGGCACTAGTCACATTGTAGTACACGATATGGTTTCGTCATTCGAATGTTCATGTATTGTTTTCTGTGATTGTCAATAAATACTTTAAACTTGCGGGCCTCCTGCTCGCGAGTCTTATCGATATAGCTGTAAAGGCCACTGGGCCAACAGCAGATCTACCGTGGGGGTTTTAGTCGGTCCGGCATCTTCAATGCTGATCCCGACATAACCAGTCACCGGAAACGGTGACGGGTAGGTGCGAGCACCTTTCCCCCACGTTAAACTAAAAAAAAAAAAAAAAAATCAATAAATATTTTGAATGCACAGTGAGATGATTAATTTGAGCGCGCGGACAAGTCGACAATACATAATATAATTTAAAAATAGAATCCGGATCTACTGAGTAGGCTTATGTAACCGCTAATTGTAAAAAGTGCTATATTTAGGAGGTCAAGCGTTTGTCCAGAGCATAATTTAGCGGAAACTAATGAAGTTTGTGTACGAACTGCGAGATAGTTTCTGTAATTATCTTTTATTTTGTTCCCAGATAAATAAGTAATTTTAAACGTGGTAGAGCCAAGCGGCGGCTTTAGCTGCTGCTCGAATGGGCCAGCTCGTCCGGTTTGGTACCACGGCCTCGCAGAATACCGGCGTGAAGTAGAGGCACCTTGTGCTGCGTTTCGATCGGTGGGTGACCACTCCCCCCTCACCAGCTCACCTTCCTACCATCCCTTCTATCACACAAATATCCTTTAAGGCCGGCACTGCAGCTTCTCTGGTGTTGCAGATGCAGCGCGGGCGTCGGTAATTACTTACCACCAGGCGAGCCGCTTTATCGTTAACCCATAAAAAAGAACTCTATTCATCACAGCTTTTTTGCAAGCCGAGCTTTTTACTGTCTTAGTGTCGAGGCCAACGATACAAATCATACGTAAGTTTCGAAAACTCATTGGTACAAGCCCTTCGCGTAAAATCAATCAAAATCAATGTCTTTGTTCTTCTCGACATAGGAACATAAATTTCACTTGTCAAATTTGCTTGCCGGACTTGGAGCCAGATCCCCTAACAAACTAGCTAAAGCCATTTAGGTGTAAGCACAACCAAAGATTTAATTAAAGGAAATATGAGTTTCGTTTCGTTCGGTGAGTGAGGTAACCGGAGGCCCCCTCCTCCTCCCCATCCCCTTCCTGATCCTCCCTTCCATCACCCAAATACCCTTAAATGCCGGCAACGCACCTACAGCACCCCTGGTGTTGTTGATGTACGTGGGCGACGGTTATCGCTTACCATCAGGTGAACCGCTTGCTCGTTTGCCGCCATTCCTATATAAAAAAAAAATAAAAAGGAATCTTACATATTACAAGCTAAGTACATTGTGGCGATAGATCTACTCCTTTTAGAATATCATTCTAATCAATGATGTAACTACTGACTATTCTTCAGAGACGCACAGGTCTACCACCATTTATCCGCAAAGTCATAAAAGAATCATAGTGAAAACACAGGACGAACTGGGTACTCTCTGTCTGGTCTTACAAAAAACAATTGTGAAACGAAATGTGAATTTCTTAAGAATTTTCATTCACTTCATTTAACTAATGTGAACTGTATTACATCATTCATATATATTATTCTCCTAAACGATTTTGACCACGACGTTCACTTCTACTATTAACTAATAGCATTTGTCAACTGTAGTTGTGTTTCTCTGCGTGATAGAGTCTGCAACGATGATATCCGCAACAAAACAAAAGGTAACCGACATAGCCGTAAGATCAGCAAGCTGAAGTGGCAAAGGGCCGGCCACATAGCTCGTAGAACTGACAAGCGTTGGGGAAAAAAGGTTCTCGAGTGGCAGCCACGTACAGGCAAACGCAATGTAGGACGACCCCCCACAAGATGGAGTGACGACCTGCGCAGTGTTGCGGGAAGTCGATGGATGCAGGTGGCTCAGGACCGGGCTTCGTGGCAATCTTTGGGGGAGGCCTATGTTCAGCAGTGGACTTCTGATAGGCTGAAATGATGATGATGATGATGATTTGTCAACTGCGCAGGAGATATTATAGTGCCGCGAGTGGACGCGCGAACACAGCGGGACACGCTCGCCCACACCTTCCCATATCGGATGTGAAGTTTATTCGATTAGATTGGAGGCCACATGTAACGCCAGAGACACGAGACACAACACAATCGAAATAGATTCGGAAACCAATAAGTTGTGTATTGCACAAATATTCGTTTCGGCTGGGATTCGAACTCCGAACACATTGCTTAGCAGTTAGATACGATAAATGACGCGGTAGTCGAACTAACCTACAGATGTTTCCTTGTGATTCGCCTCATTTGTGAAAGGATAACGAAGACGCGCTGAGCTTTCTACTTTGCTTCTGTGCGGGTCTGTGGATTTCACCGTAGATCCACCGAACTCGTAGTAAATAACGAATCGGCGATCTTACCCGGGAATCGAATGAAAATGTTAAGACCCCCAGTACTATTGAGCTTTCGTATGTTTATAATAAATTAGCTTCCGCCCGCGGATTCGTCCGCGTATGCGTTTATGATGATTGAAAGACAGACATTATACAAACAATATACTTTCACATTTATTATATTACTAGTAGGATTAATAATAATTATATTTTTTATTGTTGCAGATAAGCAAATTCTTACACTTGCCGGGTTTTAAAAGGTAAAGGTAAATATTTAAGTTAATTTTAGTACATATTTCACATTTCATATTTTAATTAATTAATTGGTTTATAAGAGTTTTGTTAACACTCAATAAGAATCAGGTAAATAAATAACACAGTTATTATTACTTGAAATAGTTTCACAACACGTTTGTTTATTTATATAAGTAACCGAACGGTTTTGCCTTACGGTATCTTCAGCCTATTCAATTATAATTTCAATAAAAAAAAAAAGGGCGCAGGCAAACAACTCACTCGAAACGATTAAATAGTTCATTAATAACCTCTAAATATAAATGACTGATGCAAATATTATTAAAACTTCTACAATTTTTAAAACGTTAAATACGTTAGTGTAAAGTTTTCTTCGTACCTAACCTGTCTTCCACAACCGAAAGTGCCTCTCCGTTAGATAAGTATTTACAGGTGAAGGTACAGGTTTACTTCCGGAGTTACCTTGTACCAAAACAAAGGTCCCCCGGATCCGCGTAATTATTCAAATCAATATTTTATTAATATCAATTAATAAAGGTATCATTTATTTTTTGTAAGTACGTAATCTATGTAGATCTGTAACATACTCCAAATGTCTTAAAACAAATTATTGAATTAGACGTGAATTCTGACACTTCGCACCCTCGTCTACGGGGTGCGACGTCTAGACATAAGCCAGGACCGTGGGTATATATAACCATATATGTGTATATAACCATAGGTATCTCCAAAGTCTTAAGGAAGCTTTGATTGAGATCAGAGAGTACATTTACATACATACGAGTCGAGAGCATTTCAATCAACTGAGTTTAATCTGTGTTGTTTAGATTAAAGTTGGAGTGTTTGCACGCTGCCTACACTGTTCCTTCCTATATTATATAACAGCAATGCTAGAGGCATGAGAAGATACGCCTGTTAGAAATAAATACGATATGAAAATTGACGGTTATTTCTAACACATCACGAAGCAAATAAATTGTTTTTGGGTCGCGCTATTACACATTGCCGGGGTCCAAATTTAAAATATTATGTAATCATTCAATGATATTGTTATGTATTGGTGTTACGGAGAAATATACCTTTCTTAGATTTCATAGAGCGCGAAATGTTGGCACCATTGAAATTGTTAATAGCAATTTTAAGTGTTATCAACACGTGCTCGGCGGTGAAGGTCGTGGGGAAATCTACATCCTTAAGGACCGTTTGTTCGTTTTCCCCCTTTCCCATAAAAATAAGCCCAAAAACTGTATACGAGCTAGTGGACGTGGTTGCATAACCTAAGTTGCCAAATAAAATGCCAATAGAGTACAGAGACACCGCGAACCGACCGACGGAGCGAAACAAGACAATCGTCCGCTTTCGTGACATTGTATACGAGACGCATCATTTGCGTTCATCGTGATTATTTAATTAGGTTCCGTCTTGCGTCGCGCATGCGCGTGTGAACATAAAGCTGCGTACACATATTTAACGCATTTTTTTTTTTTTCATTTAAAAAAGTATGCTCTGTGGACCGAAATTTTATTGTAAATTACGGTCCTCCGAGGTGGACAGAAGTCTACACATTTGTTTTTTTCGATTCAACCCATTATTCGCCAGAGCTTATTTTGGAACGTCAACGTACCGGACAAAGATATAAATCGTACATAAGCTTCGAAAAACTCATTGTTACGAGCCCTCGTGGGGAGATCTATAATAAAGCTGCTAAAGAAGAAGTAGCATAATATGCCTCTGGGCCCCCCTCACTGAAATAAAAAGATTTGTATCCGGGTAACGCGCGTTCTGCTTTAGCCTCTGCCAGCCGGGTTAAAAAAAAACTGAAAAGATAGTTAGATATAGTCTTCATGGCAAATTCTCAACAAAATCAGCAACTGTTTGGGGTTTCTCCGGCGTGACCTTATCCTTGAACATAACCTACCGGTGCTTTTAGGTATGATACAGCGAAGAACCTCCAAACGTGGATACTTTCACATGTATAATGTTAAATTGGATAATCAGAGTATTATGGAATTTAGTAAAAGTTAATTCATGCACAAATTATCGATACATTTCCACGATATGTTCGTGCATTTATCGGCGCGGTGCAATAACCACGCGATCTAATGAAATCAGCAAATAATCGTTCATTGGATTCTGTCGCGCGCCCTCACGAGGATCATGGCGGAACGCGGCTATTAGCTATCTAATAGACGTGTGTCGTTTTGAGAAATAACTAGTTTACTGATGATGCTTGCCTGACTCAATTCATATATGACGGTTGTCAAAAGTGTTTTCACGGCTAAAGTACAGAATCATTATTGATTACCACCCGATGGTAAGTGATTCTGCAACACCAGAGGAACTGCAGGTGCGTTGTCGACCCTGAAGGATGTTTGAGAGGGAGGATGGGGAATAGGAGTAGGCCTCCGGTTACCTGACTATTCGAACGAAACGCAAAAGCACTAGGTCTACTTCACGCCAGTATTCTGCGAAGTCGTGGTATTAGGTTTACGCGCCATAACATGCCGTGAAATAAAACACACAACAGAGTTTCTTGCTCGTTCGTCTCCGTGAAGGTCTTGTTTTGCGTATCGGTGTAGATTTTGTCGATAATAAGAGCTTACAGCTGCACTACTATACACAATTGAATAAAAATATTTCGACTTTGACTAGACTTGCACCTGTAATTATTGACGTCACAACCCATTACATACTTTGAAGTACATTTACATACATACGAGTCGAGAGCATTTCAATCAACTGAGTTTAATCTGTGTTGTTTAGATTAAAGTTGGAGTGTTTGCACGCTGCCTACACTGTTCCTTCCTATATTATATAACAGCAATGCTAGAGGCATGAGAAGATACGCCTGTTAGAAATAAATACGATATGAAAATTGACGGTTATTTCTAACACATCACGAAGCAAATAAATTGTTTTTGGGTCGCGCTATTACACATTGCCGGGGTCCAAATTGAAAATATTATGTAATCATTCATTGATATTGTTATGTATTGGTGTTACGGAGAAATATACCTTTCTTAGATTTCATAGAGCGCGAAATGTTGGCACCATTGAAATTGTTAATAGCAATTTTAAGTGTTGTCAACACGTGCTCGGCGGTGAAGGTCGTGGGGAAATCTACATCCTTAAGGACCGTTTGTTCGTTTTCCCCCTTTCCCATAAAAATAAGCCCAAAAACTGTATACGAGCTAGTGCACGTGGCTGCATAACCTAATTTGCCAAATAAAATGCCAATAGAGTACAGAGACACCGCGAACCGACCGACGGAGCGAAACAAGACAATCGTCCGCTTTCGTGGCATTGTATACGAGACGCATAATTTGCGTTCATCGTGATTATTTAATTAGGTTCCGTCTTGCGTCGCGCATGCGCGTGTGAACATAAAGCTGCGTACACATATTTAACGCATTTTTTTTTTTTTTTTTTTTTGCACAGGCACAACCTAGTATCTTACACCAGGAGCTCGCTCTGAAATGCGGTCTCGTAGATCGGAGACTGCCTTACTATAAATACTCGCCGGAAGCCGTGCTCGAATATAACAGCCGCAACAACATCCGGAAAGCGTTGTTATGCTGCAAAGAAACTGCCATTTAATATTTCTCCCTAATCCTTGCTAATGGAAAACATTTTGACCTGGCTACCTTATGGAATATAGCTAGCTTTGTCTACAATTGTCTGATTGATCTGATAAACAGACGCGACTGCGGTGACCGAATGAAAACTAGGCCATTGGGGTGTAAACTTCAATTTGTTCTGTAAATGGTAATGGCTCTTTGAAATGGCTGTGTACATTTACTAAAATTGACAGTAATAATATAAACAGTTCTACCAATTATCTATATACTCGTTAATCTTGGTTTAACTTGTTTGTTTTTTTCGATTCAACCCATTATTCGCCAGAGCTTATTTTGGAACGTCAACGTACCGGACAAAGATATAAATCGTACATAAGCTTCGAAAAACTCATTGTTACGAGCCCTCGTGGGGAGATCTATAATAAAGCTGCTAAAGAAGAAGTAGCATAATATGCCTCTGGGCCCCCCTCACTGAAATAAAAAGATTTGTATCCGGGTAACGCGCGTTCTGCTTAAGCTCTGCCAGCCGGGTTAAAAAAAAACTGAAAAGATAGTTAGATAGTCTTCATGGCAAATTCTCAACAAAATCAGCAACTGTTTGGGGTTTCTCCGGCGTGACCTTATCCTTGAACATAACCTACCGGTGCTTTTAGGTATGATACAGCGAAGAACCTCCAAACGTGGATACTTTCACATGTATAATGTTAAATTGGATAATCAGAGTATTATGGAATTTAGTAAAAGTTAATTCATGCACAAATTATCGATACATTTCCACGATGTGTTCGTGCATTTATCGGCGCGGAGCAATAACCACGCGATCTAATGGAATCAGCAAATAATCGTTCATTGGATTCTGTCGCGCGCCCTCACGAGGATCATGGCGGAACGCGGCTATTAGCTATCTACTAGACGTGTCGTTTTGAGAAATATCTAGTTTACTGATGATGCTTGCCTGACTCAATTGATATATGACGGTTGTCAAAAGTGTTTTCACGGCTAAAGTACAGAATCATTATTGATTACCACCCGATGGTAAGTGATTCTGCAACACCAGAGGAACTGCAGGTGCGTTGTCGACTCTGAAGGATGTTTGAGAGGGAGGATGAGGAGGGAGGATGGGGAATAGGAGTAGGCCTCCGGTTACCTGACTCATCGAACGAAACGCAAAAGCACTAGGTCTACTTCACGCCAGTATTCTGCGAAGTCGTGGTATTAGGTTTACGCGCCACAACATGCCATGAAATAAAACAGACCACAGAGCTTCTTGCTCGTTCGTCTCCGTGAAGTTCTTGTTTTGCGTATCGGTGTAGATTTTGTCGATAATAAGAGCTTACAGCAGCACTACTATACACAATTGAATAAAAATATTTCGACTTTGACTAGACTTGCACCTGTAATTATTGAGGTCACAACTCCATTACATACTTTGAAGTACATTTACACTTTAAATATTAACAGCGTGGCGGGAACGTAACCTCAGAAGTTATAAAATAACAAATCGCAGCGCCACTCCGCAGTGCTTGTTGTAATCATATGCCAATTAACATTATTTTGTTCCAACGCTAAAAAACCTACGATGCGTTGAAATCGTGAAAGGTATGCGACCGCGAAGCAATATTTAACGCCGTAATAATACAAGCTTTTGTTACAATGTTGTTAGCGATAATAAAAACCATCATTCGATTCGATACAATGTAACCACTTAACCTAACATAAGATATATCAGATTCCAGCGACTGGAAGCTGGAACTTAATTGGACCTGGCTACCTTATGGAATATAGCTAGCTTTGTCTACAATTGTCTGATTGATCTGATAAACAGACGCGACTGCGGTGACCGAATGAAAACTAGGCCATTGGGGTGTAAACTTCAATTTGTTCTGTAAATGGTAATGGCTCTTTGAAATGGCTGTGTACATTTACTAAAATTGACAGTAATAATATAAACAGTTCTACCAATTATCTATATACTCGTTAATCTTGGTTTAACTTGTTTGTTTTTTTAATTAACTTTTAGTGTTTTGTTTGCAAAAATAAAAATTAAGCTTTCTGTTGGACCTCTTGCTTTAGAATATGTTTGTCATGTCTCCTCTCCTTATGAATATCTTATAATGCTTCTTTATTAGTCTCATTCGTGAGACAAGGATTAAGTCTTACAGTGACGAGCTTGAGGGCATTCAGCGCCTACCTGTTGTTTTCCCTTTTCTATGAATTTAAAACTAAATCTAGTTTCCCTCTCTAGCCCTCGCGCGAGGCATATAGGTCATCTAAAACGATGTAGCTGTTAAACAATTAATCATACATACTATTTTAAAAATATCCTGTTATTAAAGTAAATTAGCAGTCTGAAAATGCCCACAGCTGGACACGACCTCCTTTCTCAAATATCTAAAGGGGTTTTGGAGGCGGAAAGGGTCCAGTGCGGGTTGGCGGACTTCATCGACATCAGGGATTAAACCACTCACGTACTGTAATATTAAAGCGATCTTCCTGACCACTGGGCTACCACGGCTCTTGTAAACCATATAGTAAAATATTTGTAAATTCAAGCATATCATTCGCTGGATGGTGTACTCTAGGTCGAGTCTAGAATCCTATAAATGCTGCTGTCACAGCGCTGCATTTTGTAGACTTTTAAGTTGTGAAGTCTCTTAGATATCCTGCACAGTGTTGTCTAACACTGCCGTGGTAGGTTCGTATAGTGGTGACAATACATGCGTGTTGATATTTAAACATGAATAGACACAGGTGTCTATGAGCGTCAGCGACCGTGTCCCATCAGACGGACCCATAAACATGGCCTCGGCGGGAGCTCGAAGACAGAGAAAACTACTAGACTTAACGTATTATATCACTCGATACTAGGCCTTTGTTCTAGGAACATAAACAATGGTCTCAATCGTTTGTACTATACCGAGGTAATTCGGGAGCCGAGCGTACGCTATAAACATCGTATTACGCGGGTGACCGGAGTGCGATCTCGTCTACCGCGCAATGGAGAAACCTACCGGTCTGGGTACTAATCATCATCATCATAATTTCAGCCTATCACAAGTCCACTGCTGAACATAGGCCTCCCCTCGGCTAGGTCGCTCGGTCCTGAGCCACCTGCATCCATCGACTTCCCGCAACACTGCGCAGGTCGTCTAGGGGATACTATAGGAAAGTAAAAAAAAACTTAAGAAAAAAATATCATGTACTTGATATTATTTCTTTCTGTTTTTTTTTATCTTCTTTTTATATTCTCTTCTTAATATTGCCTCACAACGTTGTCGTTCACCGTCCAGCGCGGAGTGAATTCGGCACTAAAAATGGCGATTAACCACTCGAGGAACTTCAGCTCAGGACACTCGCGTACTATGGAATAAAAAAGTGCCGTGGTACATAAGCTACTGCACTACTGCACTCGGCACGCAATAATCCGCGTAATGTGGAACGCGACATGCGAAGAGCAAGGGCACGGGCAGCGATTGAACATCACAAAAAGGCGCGCAGGGACCGGACGAGGCTAGGGTTGCCAACTGTCCTACAATATATAGAAAGAAAGAATATATAGAAAAATACAATATATAGAATAAAAATATAACATTTAACACAGTCAATAAAAATGAGTACCAGATAGGTCTCAAGCTCAGCGTGATGCTGCCGAGTTTTCAGCGCTGATTTTCAGTTGGAGCCTCGTGACGTCACCGACAAGCCGATGTGCGATCCTATAATAGTTTTCTTTAATAGTTGTATTACAATAGGAAGTTGTACTTATGTAATAGTTTATAAAAAATAAATAATAATAATAAAGTTAATAATATAAAGTATTGTACTGTATTTCAGATCTGCGTAAAATATACTGTTGAAGAAATATATAGTACGTAAAATTCAAAATTTCTATTAGATCAATCAATTTTGCAACACTGAAATTAATAGCAAACTAATCCTTTACTCTGTGAACATATAAATAAATAACAATCACACATTTGTCTTTTTGTATTATTTCCATAGAAAAAAACAATATTTTTTTGAAGTGTGCTACATTTTTATAGCTTCTGCAGAATACTGTAATCTGGCGAAAATAATTTGTCAACCCTAGTCGGGGCGCATGTACCACTTCGCAGCCGCGTGTCGGCTGCCGGTACTTCAGCACACGCCAATCACCTAGAGCATATCAGCATTATATTGGCTACAGTTGTATTCTGTGACGGTCAAATATTTCGTTAGGATACGAGCCACCGTTTTCTCATCCTCCATACATTCACTGCACAGACGGCTGTCCGAGGCACTTACAACAAACAGACGTATCTTAAAAAGTCTCCGCTATGTTATGGCTATATTATAATAATATATATCTATAATCTGGACATATTTAAGGCCAAAGTGAACCTAGGCAAGCGTGCACCATCCTAGGCCTCATCTTCGCCTTCCATTGGGCAAGATTGAGGTCAAACGTAAGCCTATTTTTCATAAAAAAAAATGGCGATACGATTTATTTGGTTGGTTACATATAGTAAGTAATAAACCACTCATTAATATATTATACTCTCATCCAAAAACATTCAACCAGTCAATTAGATTCAATCTCAATCCATTTGTTCACAAGTAGATTATCTTGTATCCGGTACGTTATCAAAGTACGCAAGAAATCTATTGATCCATTCCCGCACGGGAGAAGTTTTGTTTGAACTACTATAATTGTTCTGGGTCCGGGTGTTCGTCCATGCAATTTATGTATGTAAACTGCTTCACAGAAAAAAATCCTACAAGGTGTCATTGTATAAAAGAAAGCATCTACCTAATACTAGTCAAAAGTTAGTTAGTTAATCTTAAAGCGCGAGTGACCTGGGTTGGATCCCCGGTGCCAGCACCACTAAAATTGTTATTAACAATTTTAAGTGCTGTTTTTACCACGTGCTCAACGGTGAAGGAAAACATCGTGAGGAAACCTGCATGTCTGAGAAATAATAAAAATATTATTTCGAGGATATGTGAAGCCCGCCAACCCGCACTGGAGCAGCGTGGCGGGCCCTTCCCGGCTCCTAAACCCTCTCTGATACTCGTATTTGAGAAGGCCTTTGCCCAACAGTGGGCACTTACAGGCTGTTACTTTAGTTAATCTAGTTAAACTTAACACTAGAAAATCAGTCATTGTAAAGTCAACTAAACAAAATACCACCAGAATCTCACACGCCGGAACGACATACAGCATACAAATATGCCAGAAAACACAACATATATGATCCGATCCATGCAGGTGGGTTGGTGATCGCTGTTCCAGACGCTTTACATCCTATACTCCGCTGCCCGCCGTCAGCTCGAGATTATAATATTTTTGAGATGTTTATGCAATCTGTCGCTAATATAAGATTTCCAAGATTTTTTTATATTATTTACGCTTGTATATCTTTCTGACCAATCGCTTATAAGTTAACAGTTATTTGGTAGTAAATTTTTCAATTAAAACTTAAACATATTATCGAATCGATGTATAATTCAATTCAGACTCGTGCGATAAGCGCATTGCGCATGCGACGGGGGGTCGGATTAGCTGACCTTGGTTCAAGAACTGGTTCATTATCAGACGCATTACCCAACCGCTTGCTACTGTTGTAATGATTTTAAATAAGGAGATAATTTCGCAGTTCCTGTTACGAAATAAACTGGTTATTTTCTGTTGAAGTAACTTATTATAATTGTGGTTAGAAACATGGCAGAAATTTACTCAATAGTTTTGCTAGAATAAAAAGGAGCCTTGAAGACTATAAAGTGCTTAGTAGTGTTAGTTAGTCTGGTTAAAGGAAGAAAGAAGACACTTTCATCGGGATCGTCTTCATTAAAAAATCATAAACCCTCAACAGAGTCTTCTCCATACTGTAGGGTAATCAGAGGGTCGTCTCGTAGTAAAACCACCTTGCAGAACACCGGCGTGAAGTAGAAGCATCTTGTGCTGCTGCGTTTCTCCTTCTCCTTCCTACCATCCCTTCCATCACCCAAATATCCTTAAAGGCCGGTACTGCAGCTTCTCTGGTGTTGCAGATGCAGTGCGGGCGTCGGTAATCACTTACCATCAGGCAAGCCGCTTGCTCGTTAACCCATAAAAAAGAATTTTGTTCACCAGAGCTTTTTTGCAAGCCGAGCTTTTTACTGTCTTAGTGTCGAGGCCAACAATACAAATCATACGTAAGTTTCGAAAACTCATTGGTACAAGCCCTTCGCGTAAAATCAATCAAAATAAATGTCTTTGTTCTTCTCGACATAGGAACATAAATTTCATCAGTCAAATTTGCTTGCCCGACTTTGAGCCAGATCCCCTAACAAACTAGCTAAAGCCATTTAGGTGTAAGCACAACCAAAGATTTAATTAAAGGAAATATGAGTTAGACATGGTCCTTCACTGCAGGCCGTATGAGGAAACTCAAAGTTGTTAAGCGCGCTATGGAAAGGGCTATGCTCGGTGTTTCTCTGCGTGATAGAGTCTGCAACGATGATATCCGCAGCAGAACTAGGGTAACCGACCGTAAGGATCAGCAAGCTGAAGTGGTAATAGACCGGCCACATAACTCGCAGATCTGACAACCGTTGGGGAAGAAAGGTTCTCGAGCGGCAGCCACGTACAGGCGACCTGCGCAGTGTTGCAGGACGTTAATGGATGCAAGTGGCACAGGACTGAGCTTTTTTTTTTAGTTTAACGTGGGGGAAAGGTGCTCGCACCTACCCGTCACCGTCTCTGTTGACAGGTTATGTCGGGATCAGGATTGAAGATGTCGGACCGACTAAAACCCCCCCGCGGTAGATATGCTGATGGCCCGGTGGCCTTTACAGCTTCATCGGCAGACTCGCGAGCAGGAGGCCCGCAAGTTAAAATTAAAGAAAATCATGGTATATATCGTTACGTAATTCGTAACGCATAGACAACTTGTTACCTGCGGTGTCACATATCGGCTGTATATGGAAGCATTAAATGAGACAAATGCTACGTTGTGTTGCTTTAAGAGGTACTAAGTTCCAATAAATATGGACAAGCGACAAATGTCAATGATCTAGTTTAGTTATTTTAGTTATGGTGATAGAATCTTTGGAGTATTGGTGAAGTCTGCCGGCCCGTAGTGATGGAGTGGGCCTTTACCCACAACTTGAACTTTTGAAGTTCAGCTATAACATTACATTCCTCTTCTTCTCACCTCGTGCTTAATACACGTATTTTGTAATGAATGAAATGAAAATTCTTACTTCTTCGACGTAAGAGAGATAATTTCGTTTATGTAATGTCATATCTTATTTTTTTTTTTACAACCTAGCAGTGTAAAAAAAATACGATTTATTATAATAAGGATCCTCTGACGGAGAAGAAACAGACGAAATAAACTCATTTGCAATAATTGTATACATAACCGATTTTTTTTTACCTTTCCATTAACAAGCTGTAAGTCATCTGCTAGACATATGCTTATTGCATCGCACCTTAAAGGCTACCACCCCTGACGTATCTGGTCAACTACATCTGATATAATTGAAATGGCTATTACGTCATCGATCGGAGACCATAAGAATTTTCTAGCCCTTAGTCGACTTGATGAAAAAGGGTGGCGGATTCTCTTAAGCCACCACGACATTCCATTATTTCGTTAAATCAGGGTTTTTTTACTGGATTCATTTGACAAACAAACAAACAGTTCACCTGATGGTAAGCAGCTGCTGAAGCACTGGAGCAAACTGTTTCAATCGAAGAAGCTTAGATGTGCGATGTCTACCCAGAGGAATAAGATGGAATGCCTCGCAGCCAGTTATTATACCGGCGCAGTATACCCTTCAAATTGGTACTCAACAGTGGATGCACTGCTGGTTAGTGGAAGAAATAGCCACGAAGTGTCTAGACGACTCCTAGACAGAGGAGGAGGTAGACCTAGTTAACGAAACAAATGTTTTTTTGGACTATGACCTGCTCTATCGAGTGTTTTACAGTAATTTCTACATCGTTCTGCACATTGTCCGCCGATTATTCCGTCAGTGTAAATGCAATAATTATATCTGGAAGTGAAAAAACCAGGTACGGACCGGTACACCGACAGGCGGAGTTTTCATGTCTAAAAACAGCAGTCGTATGATTGGGTAGGTTAGGTAACTGCGAGCGGGCTGCCACGCCGACATCTGTTTCCTGAAGCTGACAAGTTCTGAATTACGTATGTAGCTTCGAGTTATGTAACATTTAACAGGAGCGCAATTTCCGTATACGTGGCAACTATACGAACGTGCATAGAAATGGTCCTTGGTATAAATCGCATGTTAGTTTAAAGCCGGGCTATCTTTTAGCGATAGGTCCCGCGAAACAGACGATTATTACGTAGCCCGTGTTATGATAGTTTTCAGTTAGACTAAGAAATGAAACAATCAAACAATAATCTTTCATCAAATTTACTTACTCATCGTGCGCTCTGAGCACATACCGTAATAGTTGGTTAAAATTACACGCGTGTCAATTTAAAATTTAAACTAGCTTTTTCATCAAATCATGCCAACCCTTTGAAGATAAGAAACATACATTTCACTTGTCGAACGTCATTATTATTATACATTTTATAGTTTCGTAATGAGGTCCTCCGATGGAGAAGAAACCGACGAAAGAAACTCCGTAGGTATCCACTTTATTTGTATTTTTTTCTAAACAAAATGTTTTATTAGACTAATATTACAATATTTTTTCCAGAGATTGCTTTGGTGCGATCAACTCATTCCCAGGGGTATCTAAATATTCCTTTTTATTATAATAACCATTTTCATAAAGTCTTTGTTTAACAAACTTTTATAAAACTATCGATAGGAAGACTTTGCCTTAAACCTTGACTTGCCTTGACTTTGGTATTCAATGTATTTTTGATGTCACCACTTAATAATTAATCAATTAATTTTAATCAATTAAACTTAATTTTTTTTTTAGTTTGTTTAATTAATGGCTTCTATTACTTTACTAATTATTGTTGATTAATAAGTTAATTGACAATAATAATCTTCGTCGAGGTTAGTAATAAATCAATTGTTGTAAACAGAAGCATGTCTAGTGAGCGACATTAAAACATGAAAAGTCTGTTTTGTAAAAGGAACATTATCGATAGATCTAAAATGCCTAAAATTAACGCGTGACTGTTGCGACGATGGAAATTCTATTGTCATGACACACTGGTTAGAAAAAAATTTCCAAAATAAAGAATACTATAAATGTATTTTTGGATTAAAATGCGTGTGTGTTATATATATGTGTGATTGTGTGCGTTAAGCGTTCGTTACTTAGCATAGACAAAGAATAAGTAATAGTTCCTGGGCATGGACGAATTATTGTCTGTGTTTCTGTGTAATCGAGTATAGTCTACATGTTTCTATTAGTGAAGATCTTGTCAAAATATTGTTTACATAGTATGTTTACTGTTTAATAAATATTTAGTACATACGATAGACAAAGTAACAAAGCGTAAATGGATACCGCCAATGCTCAATTGTGTCGGCAGCTGACAGACAGACGGACAGAGGGACAAATATTTATATTTTTGTCTCATACGCTAACGTTACTTCCTTTCTGTCTGTCGCATGGGTGGTGCTGGGTTTATAGCTAATAGGGCTGCTACCAGCCGATACAATCAACTTAAATTCATATAAATTAGTGTTTAATAAGTACGACGCAATTCACGCCTGTCAGTCATCACAGTCCTACTCTTTATCTGAAAAGTCTGCAACCTCCTTTCTTTCTTCTAATATAGGAAACCATCTCATTGAGCCTATAGTACACTATTTATAGGATATGATGAAGAAGTCTGCACAAGCCGGCCGAGGGTAGGCAGAGGTGCCAATTTCAGTTTTTATCATCGCTGACCGACTTCGTACTTGGTTCTAAGTTTCACTTGCACGCAACATTCAAATAACCATTTTCGTGTCATAACAATAGAATTTCAATTGTTTCAACACGTCAAGACATAATTATTATCAAAATGTATTTTCGATTGACCTAAGTCCTTTCATTACTCTGTACGATAACGAAGATATTTATTAATTTTGTATGGATGGAATCCAGTTTCTAAAATACCTGATACAGAGACTTTTAGTTTTTCCCTTAGATGCCTTTTAAGACACCCACGGGAAGAAAGGTGTTGGCAGATTGAACATAACATGGAACAAAACTAGTTTTAACTATATTAATCGAAATCTGCCAGAGATTTCAATGTGAAAGATTCACGATACTCACTCGTATTCGATGTGGAGAGCTCATAACAATGAGCCTATGAGCTTACGTACGATCTGTATCGTTGGCTTGGACACTGAGAAGGCGTCAGGCTCACCGTCCGATAGCTTTGTTTCTACTTTTTGTTTTTTTTTAACTTTATTGTGCGTTACTTTTACTTAAACTCTAAGTTAGATATTGTGAAGGCCGGTATCTTAAGCTTCTATTCATTTGACCACTTACAAAGGGTGCAGAGTTACTTCGCCTTTCTTCGAAACATTCCACCCCTATAGATGAAAAATGGGAATTTAATATCATATCGAAAACTTAATAAATTGATTGAAGTTAGTCGTTTTAAATTTCGCAGCCCTATCACAGACGCTCCTGAGTTCGCTTCTGCGGCAGGTACGCACTAAAATAGAACATAGCGTAGGTGCGTCGTAAACGTTGCGCATGTGCGTGCGCGTGCGCGGGAACCGTCGATTTTTTCGCCTTATTGGCATGCCTCTAGGATTTGTTATTTATGTAGATCATGTTCCTCGTGCGAGTAAAGTTCTCACTAACTTTGTTGCTTTGACTGTATCTATTAAGTTGTATCTCGTTTCGATGTGAAGTTATTGGTTAAAGGTTCCAGTGACAGGTCTGGAATTTAAAATAAAAGCAAAGGCGCCGCTAATGGAACGAAGATTTTTATCTTAAAGCGCCGGCGTTTAAACGATTTGTAATTTCTTAACTTGGAGAAGTTTTTTAAGTTGTACGCGATTTTTTCTTTCTCAGTGCTACTACTTAATTGTATAGTGTATCACAACAATGTCGCGTTAGTTATTAAACTAAAGACCCTCCCTAAGACTCTTTCCTCTCCAGCCTTTGTTCATTGAAGACGGAAACGAATATTCGATGTATTTAAACTAATAGATATGAATCACTTCGATTGATGGATGTCGAGCGCGGCGACAAGTTCCGAACACTATCGGCAGTTGTCGACTGCGCAGGGGATGTTATAGTGCCACAAGTGTACGCGCGAACCCATAGGCACTCGCTCGTCTTTACCTTCCCGTATCCGATGTAACGCGTATGCGATATGATCGGAGAAAGTGTCAGGTGCAGTGTTAGAGACACGGGACGAGAACAACACAACCAGACCCGTATACCAGTAATCTGTGTTTTAGCACAAATATTGATTTAGGCTGGGATTCGAACCCGGGATCCAGGGTTCAGCAGTCGGGTGTTGACTGCTGCCACGCTACTATCCTATTATCTATTGGATAATCTACAAATAGAATAACGTCTGCATTATTTGTCTGATTGAAGATCATCGTATCGAAACATCAACAGTCAACAGTGTGTTAATATGCTCTTAAACAATTTTTACAATAAGCGGATTAATAGTGCTTTGTTTTGTTGAATAAATTGTAACTTTAAATCATAATATTCAAGATGTTAGTTTTTCATTGTGCTGTGTTATAAATCAATTAAAGTATCATAATCAATAACATAATACTTTGCTTAAAACTACGAGTATTTTAAGCAAAGAACGAGGGTACAGTGTCGGCATCACCGCGCGAGGCATCTTCGCGGTTGTTCGCTTAGCTTAACCGCGAAAGTCGCGTGCATGGTTCGCTGTACATTTGAGTTAACAGATTAGAAGATTTATTTAAGAATATTAAAGATGCCTACATTATGCGCAGCGTGCCAGAGGATTTGACGAATAATAAAAACGAATCAATCACTTGTTGTTATTGCAGAGAGAACTACCATACATCTTGTGTGAATAGCTCTTTGAATAAACTTACGTCGGACCTCCGAGTAAAGTGGTTGTGTCCTACATGCAAAAATAAACAACCCAAGTCCGGTAATACAAACACTCCGGTAAGATCGATCGCAATGTCACAGTTGTCGCAGGAGGATAGCAGCAACGTGAATGTCACGTTACGCAATAACAAGAACCGATCGAACGTTAGCACTACTCCTAGTCCCGAACCGGAACGATGCTCCAATGTACCCAGCTCATTTTCAAAATCAGAGGTAAGGGAAATGATTTTGGACGAAATAAGAAAAGAAATAAGATCCAGCATTGAGTCAGAAATAAACAACATTTTAAGTCCAACGTTAAAAAGTATTAATGAGGAAATCTCTAAATTCCACGATTCAATGTCATTTATCAACACCAAATTTGAAGAATTTAAAGTAGCATACTTAGAACACAAAACCACTGTGGAGGGTTTGGTAAAGGAGTGTGACGTGATGCGGTCTAAGGTCAACTCTTTAACTTGTCGTATTACTCAAATGGAACAGCTCTCACGGGCTAACAATTTAGAAATTCAGTGTGTGCCTGAACACAAAAGTGAAAACTTAATTTCACTTATAAACCAGTTGGGCTCTACGATAAAACTCCCATCAAGGATACTGACATCGCCTATTGTACTCGCCTAGCCAAACTAAACCCTAAGAGTCCGCGGCCTCGATCGGTGCTTGTAAAGTTCGCAACTCCCCGCCAACGTGATACCGTGCTTGCAGCAGTATTGCGTTTCAATAAAGAAAATTCTCACAATAAACTCAGCTCCTCACACCTGGGTATTGGTGGTAAAATGTACCGGTGTATATTGTCGAAAATCTTTGTCCTGACTTGAAACAACTTCATGCTGCAGCTCGAATGAAGGCAAAGGAACTACATTACAAGTTTGTCTGGATTCGCGGTGGCAGAATTTATATTCGTAAATCTGAAGACACCAGTTCAATATTGATACGTGACATAGACACTCTCAAAAGTTGGTTTGATGCGCTCTTTTGTTTTAGTGAGCTTTTTTTTTTAATAATTTTTCTTTGTTTAAATTCGCTTCGAAAAGTTTAAATATTTATTTTCAAAATGTCCGTGGCTTAAATACTAAGACAATAGACGTGAATAATAAAATATCTTGTTGCAACTACGATATTATAATGTTATGCGAGACTTGGCTTAACGATAATGTTTTGACTCCGAAATTTTTGATTCGCGGTACGTGGTTTATAGACGTGACAGACAAACATCCGGATTTGGTTGTAAGAAGTCTATTGGAGGAGGAGTCTTAATTGCAGTTGCTAAACATTTGAATTCTAGACGGATGTACAACTTTGAGAGTAATTGTGAGGATGTTTGGGTGGTAATAGACTATGCTGTTAACTCGAGGGTGAGCCATTTATATTTATGTTGTGTTTATCTGCCTTCCCCACTCAATCCGACAGTACTAAATCATTTTATTCAAAATACTAATAAAATATTAGAAACTGGCTGTCAATGTGCGGTGGCCGGTGATTTTAATTTGCGCGATATTAACTGGATATGCAAGAGTGGCGTATCATATGCATCTGCTTACCCAGTTATCAACAATAGTTTGGTAAATTCATTGTTGGATTTCATTGCAATGAATGACTTCAAACAATATAACACAGTTCCTAATCACCAAAACAAACTATTAGATTTGGTACTCAGCAATGTAATTATCGAAAACTTGGAGCCCGCATTGGATACGTTAAGTAAAGTTGATGATTACCATCCGCCTTTACAGTTTTCGGTTGGCTGCGATAATATTGCTTCCTTGCAGCCAAATAACATATATAAAAATAATTTTTATAAAGCTGATTATGCTAAAATTTGTGATTTGTTAAGGATTGTTAATTGGGAACTAAAATTTGCATCGTGTACATCAGTCAACGAAATGGTTGCCAAGTTCTATAATGTCCTTGAAGATATAATTGGAGAAAATGTACCCGTAAGTCGCCTCAAAGGAAGAAGCTATCCGGTTTGGTTTTCAACAAGGTTGATAAGACAATTGAAAGAAAAATAAATATCGTAAGAGGGCTCATATATATGGCAATCCTCTTGATGCCATGACATTTCGGATGTTGAGGAGAGATGTGAACGATTGCAAAGGCAATGCTACCGCAATTATATTGCAAGTTTAGAGACCTCGTTCAAACAAAATCCGAAATGTTTCTGGTCATTCATAAAGCACAAGCGAAAAGGAACGAGTAACTATCCTTCAGAGATGTATCTCAACTCTAGAACTGCCAAAGATGGTAACACTATAGCGAATCTTTTTGCTACTAACTTCTCATCTGTATACAATGTTCCCAGTTCTTCTTTGACACCTAAAAATAAAAATCATACATGTAAGAATGTTTTTACAAACTGCGTCAACACAGTGACCTTTTCCGTTGAGGAAGTAGATAAAGCGCTCCGTTCTTTAAATCCTCACAAGGGAGCCGGTTCAGATGGGATACCGTCTTTTTTTGCTTCACAATGCGCGGGCCCGTTGTCAATTCCACTAGCAAAAATTTTTAACATGTCTGTTCAGGCTGGTACATTTCCTTGTATTTGGAAAATAGCTCGCATAGTGCCTATTTTTAAATCAGGAGATAGAAGCTCCGTCGAAAACTACAGACCGATATCCTTACTTTCGGTTTTTGATAAGCTGTTCGAAGCGTTAATGCATTCTGTTTTTTCATGGCACTTGAAACATATTATTTCCGAGAGACAGCATGGATTTGTTAAATCCAGGTCCACTACATCTAATCTTGTGTCCTATACCGAGGCTCTATCGGACTGTATTGATAACTCCATGTCCGTAGACGTAATCTATACAGACTTTTCAAAGGCATTTGATAAGGTGGACCATGACATTCTTTTGACAAAGTTGTCTGCTCTAGGTGTGGGTGGATGCCTTTTAAAATGGTGTACTTCATACCTTAGCAAAAGAAACTCGGTCGTAGTAGTCAATGGCTTTAAGTCAAAATCCTTTTCAGCGCTTTCCGGAGTTCCTCAGGGATCAATATTGGGTCCGTTATTTTTCAATATATTTATTAATGACATTACATCCTGTTTCCATTATTCAGATTCCTTTTTGTTCGCTGATGACTTAAAAATTTTAAAACCGGTTTGCGACCAACAACATTGTGCTCAACTTCAAGAGGACCTAGACCGTTTAGTACGGTGGTGCATCGAAAACAGGATGGCCCTTAATATATCTAAATGTTTCCACCTACGATTCTCTAAAAAAACAAAAGAAACTTCACACACATACCACCTAGGGGGCTTGTTATACGAAGGGTTGAAAACATTCGTGATCTCGGGGTAGTTTTTGACAGCAAAATGCGCTTTAATGTTCATGTCGATAATATCGTTAAGACCGGATTCAGAATGCTCGGATTTGTTTTAAGGAACATGAAGTGTTTTAAAAATCCTTGGTCTAAAATTTCGATTTACAACGCATTAGTTCGAAGTGGGCTCGAGTACTGTAGCCCAGTGTGGAATCCGCACTATGACGTTTATGTTAAACGCATTGAGAGAATACAGAAACGTTTTCTGTGGCACCTTATTACCGAATTATAACAGCCGTCTAAAGCATTTCAAACTTTTGCCTCTCTCCTCCTGTAGGCAGCTTACAGATCATCTTACCCTATACAAGATTGTCAATAGTGTTATTGACTGTCCATGTTTACTCTCAAGACTGCAATTTTCAGCACCATTTAAGTCAGTAAGATTATCTCGTTTTGTCCCTTTCTGTACCAAAATGTCTCGTACGAATATAGGATTTAATGCGCCACTAAATAGAATGGTTAGAAAATATAATGAGGAGTATAAAAAAGTGGACGTGGACATTCTCTCAACCAAAATTTCTGAGCTTAGGACTAAAATGCGGAGGGCATTATACAATAATTTATAGAAGACAGTCGTAGGTTGCTTAATTATTTCTTTATTTCATTATTTTCATTATTTTTGTTATTACCTTTCCTTGCTATAGTGTTACGTTAGATAAGCAATAGATCCGCTTATTATTATTATTATTATTATTAATATTCATTTAACTTTACTAGACTGTGTCTACTGGCTTTCCGTGGTTGCCTTTAAGTAAGGTGGCACATGCCTTTTTTTTTAAAAACATTTTTATATAAAAATAATTTGTTATGTGTTAACCTTGTTGGTAATCCTTATTAAATAAATAAATAAATAAAATAAAGATGTTATCTCTTGACGATGGATGAAGATATTATTTTGATTTCCTTAAAGAACTCGTGACTGTGCGTTACTATTTTTAAGAATATAATGGACCGCCCGCATATTTTTTAAAACCTCGCAGAATACCGGAGTGAAGTAGAGGCAGCTTGTGCATCTGCGTTTCGTTCGCAGTGAGGTAACCGGAGGCCCGCTCCCTCACCCTCCTCATCCATCCCCCCATCTCCCAAATATCCTTAAATATAATTATAATCCTAGGAATCGCTTCAAGGCTGCACCAAGCGCCTCTTTTAATACACATATATTTTCTGTTTAAATCACATCTTCGGGAACTCACTTGAAGGTTATTTATAATGCACTATTTGTTACTTATACATCTAAAATCATAAAATTGTTACATTTATTCCTTTGTGGCAAGTTGCCAAGTCAATTTATATTTCTTTGTTTTCTACGTCGGCTTAAACTTCCGGTCTAGCTTTCCAACTGCTGTTTCTCTCGTTTAAATTCTTTTATTTTTGAAGTAGAGAGTCCATAGACTGTTCTCGTTTCATAAAAGCGTTACGGTATTTACGGTGAAAATAATATATTTTTAGAATATGCAGCCAGCTTTAGATGTTTCATAAAACTATTACAGGTACACTCTCAAATATATTCATAATTATCGGAGTGCGTACAAGATATGAATCAGAATGCCCGTATTTAGTTTTCGTGCTTATAACCTGAAATCGGTGACTGCAGAAGATTGCTACTCGAATATGTTGAATTAGCGCAAACCCGGCGTCACTCAGTCTTAGGTTATCTTGTAATAAAATAATACAGTTATGTACCTTATTGAACTGAACATAGAAGCCCACACACTTCTCAACCTCTGATGCTGTTCAGCCACACACCACATAGCTTCGCATAATGTCTGAAGCCCTTATACTGCAAGTAATAAAATATTTCACATTTCACGATCAAATCGGAGACGTTCTGGAAAAAGGCCAAATCTAGAGTACTCTAAACCAACGAGCATGCATGCGAAGTTTGATGAAAGTGGAAGAAGCGAAAGACGTGTATGTCTGAGGACCGAGGTATGGAAGTTGACTGTCTCTGCCTACCCCGTTGGGAACAAGGTGTGAATATATACATAAAGTTTCCCAGCTAAGGTGCGACCCGCCGCCAACATGCGTATCATACATTATTTTAGTCGTGCTCCTTATTCTAGACGTTACGCATAAATGTTTCAAATGTTTGCACCCGGGGAATAATGGCTATGGGTAACATATAACAATATTAATATTATGGAAAAAATTATACCTCGAAATGGTGTACTCGTATATGACAAATATATTTATGCGTTTATAAAACAGGCCTTTGAATTTTATGAAACCCCACGGAACTGTGCAGCGTAACTAATAAAAATATAAAAAAAATGTTATTGTTAACAAAAAATTTAAAAAAACTAAATAAGTACTACTTGCTTTCTTTTTGTAAATTGAATAATAAGAATTTAAATAAATTAAGTTCACCCTCTTAAAATTTCAATACTCATAAGGTCTCAAGTGTTTACTCAAAAAGATGGCCGCAGAGATTTTTGAAGGGTGCTCACTGCTCCTCTTCAGGAAGCCCGCATCCTGGTGCCAATTACGTCCTCAGGCCTCAGTTGTGTTGGCTTGGCAGCGAGTGTAGACTTTGATCTCTGTAGAGGTCATTATTATAGAGTCAGCATTTTCATTGTGATCAATAAAATGCCACTCTTTTATTCGCGTCATTGTTTCATTTGCTCAATGGTTAGCGTGCTGGACTGCGAAGCTGGGTCCTGGGTTCCGAATCTCAGTTTCAGTATTTGTGGAACACAAACAAAATTAATGAAATATACATTGCCTTAAATCATATTTCATTATCTTATGAAATATCCTCGGGACTGTCATGTCATGTTACATGGCAGTAATAATGTAGTTGGGAAGAAATAAATAAAACATACATAAAGAAGACTAAGACAACATAAAAGATGAAGGTGTCAACAACTGAATTATCAAGTCAATTGATGTTAATCAGCCCACGTGTTAGTTGCAATGAGTGCTGGTTCGCAAGTGTGTGCCCCGGCTGTCAATGAATGAAGTAGTCATTAGGGATGTTCGATTCTCGTCGACGGTAAAGGTTAAAATATCGATGTTTGTCTTTAATCAAAAATCTCTCTCGACGGGTCGGTGTAGTGGCTAAGCGTTTGGCTGCGGTGCTACGGGTTGCAGGTTCGATTCTTTCGATTCAGCAAGTACTTTTATGGACAAAAAAATTATTCCTGGTCTGGGTGTTTGTACATGTGCAATTTATGTATGCCCACCGCGACACGTAGATGACGATTATCACTTACCATCAGGTGAACAGCATGCTCGTTTGCCGCCTTTCCCATAAAAAAAATAGACACTGGAGTTAATTCCTATCGTGGGAAGTAATGTTTTTTAAAAAGAGAACGATGAATATCGAACATCGATGTTGACCTATCGATGTATTTGTAACATCGATCATCCCTAGTCGCCATGCTGTCTGATTCCAGACAGTGCGGCCATCTGACTCGATGAGGGGGGAAGCGAGAGACCAGACAGGGCGACGGCTTATTAGGTGTCGTCTTTGTTCCTTCATATTTGAATCACTTTGTCACCCCTTTAAGTGTGTTGTTCTTTGTGAGAAATTCTTCTGTTAGAACTATGTTCACTTCTGGCTTGTTCATTGCATTTTATATCTAAGTTACCTATGTTAAGGTTTAAGCTTTTGTGTATGGAGTATGAAGGGGGAATATATTACGATTTCTCCAGGTATAACCAGATGCCACGTGGCTGCCAAATTAGATTCGACGTGGTTGTTTTCCAGTCTTATCTGTTCATGGGTATCGTAGTTACAAATTGGCTTGACTGGAAGATGTGGGGTAGGCAGACAGCCTGTTACATTTCGATGCTATATACATTTATGTGGTGTACGCTATTGGCGAATAATAACTCTGTCTGATGACGTGTGCAATTATTTTCAAATCTGTCTGTCCCGTGAGGGTTAAAAAGATGTATTGGCTGACGAGGAAGCTTCTACAGCTTACGAAAGGTTTCACGCCTTAAACTTAGTTCAAATTGATAGTAACTTCTACCCTCGGTATTCGGTGAAAAACAAAACACTTCGCCAATATACATTTACAAAAACCAGTTCTGCTTGTAACTGTGCATGATATATTACAGTGCCGTAAGTGGTCGTGAAAACACAGAGGCCCACACTCGTCATTACCTTCCCATATCCGATGAAACGCTGATGTGATAGGACCGGAGGAAGGGTCAGATGCACTGTTAGATACACGGGATGCATATAACACGACCGAACCTGAAAACCAACCCAGGAGCCATGGCTCAACAGTCAGTAACTTATAACTTCATTAGACAGCCTAACGATGTCTAATGACGTTTTCACCGTATGTATACCGGAACCATTTGCAGCGTACCATAACTTTGTCTTCATCAGTCTGCTTCAGTCCATGACTGACATAGGTCTCACTGAGATAGCGTCTGCAGCAGCTGTCCCACATTTCTTGGTGGGTTTGCCAATACTCTTGAGGGTGGGGAGGCGGCTCGGTGAGCACACTGCCGGTACACCCACAACAGCACTTTGACAAATTGCTGGCAAGTTCGCGTGAGCTTCCCACCGTTATTCATTGAAAAGGTCCTCGTTCGTTAGGATTTGGAGATAAAAATGGTACATTACTCTCTTACATTTATCTTTATAACATAAGCCACATACGTGAACAATTGCACTAGTGAAATATTTACAAGAGCAGACCGATAAGGCGGTTAGAGATTATGTCTCGTTGTTACAAACGAAAGATGACTCAAGTCGTCGTACAATTAGCTGTAAGATTTTGTTCTCGTAACTGTTTTAAAATGTTTCACACAACTTATTAAGGACGCGGACAGAATTAATGATTGTAAATTGCATCATTTAATACATAAGCTCTGGTGAAAAGTGGATTTAGTCTAGATTTAGTCGTTCATTTAAATCCTATCAGACTTAAATGAATGACTAAACCTCTGACCATCCCTGTATCTCCTATCACCAAATAGCTCTATGGATACATGACCATATACCCGACTTATATATATATATTCCTATATATATATATGTATACTCCAGCAATGCTATTTAAGTAACATTACTAATATTCCTGTTAACCACTCGCAACTAAGCATTACAGCTTGTATCTGGAGTGGTTCACGACAATAGTCGAATGGCGGGCTTGAACTTACGACGTTATGTTTCGCAGTCCGCACCCTAACCCATTAGGCTATTGGCGTTATAGATCTCAGTTAAGAGCGTCCACGCCTCCCGGGTTTTCATAAAACCTTCATATTTATAAGCAGAATACACTCGTCAAATATTGTAAAGTCCATTGGAATATATTATAATATATATATATAACCTTCCAGAAAAGATAAAACAAGAGCCAATTGTAAAATATTTTATAACTCTATTAAAAAGTTTATTAATTTGTAAATGCCATTATACTGTTAGCGGTTACCGCAACGGTTAAGAAATATATAAGTTCAATGAATTGTTTGTAATTCAAAACTAATTAAAAACATTTTAAAATATGATAATAATTAATAATAAATTCGAATTACAATAATTATGATTTACACTAAGCATAAAAGTACAGTGAATTCCAGCCTAATACTTCACAATAGAATCGAATATGTAATCCTTTATACTGGATCATTGAGTTGGTACTTTCTTTTGTAAAACCAATCCAATAATAATTTAGGAATCATTCCTCACGTTGCTGTGCCCAACAGGTTTCATTAATTGTGTATCTTAAATGAAGTCTTAAGTATTGTAATTGATGGAGCGCAATATAATATTGAGCATTGAAAAAGTAAAATTTCCATAATGACAGATAATTACAGTTATCTCCTTTGTAACCAAACATTTCGTAAATATGCCGTAAATGCTCTTGAGCTAATGAATTACATGCCGAATGATGAATGATAACAGAAAGCGCGTTTTGAACTATTTGAACTATAAATAATTTTACACTAAAATGTAACAACACGTCGGAGTCGTATGTACGTAAACATATAAGTTTATTCAGCAGGAACAGCACAATGGTGCTCGAGTACCTACACGCAAGCAAAGCATGAGTATATGGTAGTGTTGTATGTTCAGTTGCTATACTTTAACATGTCACCTTCTGAAGGACTTAAGAGGTCAACTATTGTACATTTAATGCGCGTGCGTCACGATAAATCGGAACATTTGAATCAATAAGCAATTTGCGCAATTGAAGAACATAAATACCTAATGCACATTCGCCGCGGGTGTCGACAGAGGCGACAGAGAGAAAAATCTTAAAAATGTTATATCATGGCTCCCGGAGGAGTAAATCCGGAGACGAGACTGGCCACTGCCCGATTGGCTACGCTGTGCCGTGTACATATAGAAATCCGTAATCTCTACTCATCCTTTCAATTTACAAGCGTGAATATTACATACGTATATATATAGTATTTACTACTTTAAGACCGAACGTCAAACCACCAGAAAACTGATGTACATGGTGCAGTCCGTGAGTGGTCTCTCGTCAATTACTTGCCCATTTTCAATACAAGCCCTTTGATCCGTCCAAGTCGTGCCGCAGACAGACAATTGTAAGTGCTTCCGATTCATATAAACAAACTCTCGCCGAGATTTAACGTTTCTAATGTTTATAAGGCGAATTATAAACGTCAGTACAAACGGAACTTGGATAATGTCACCAAATTGATAAAATTTTAAGTAGGACATATTTAAAAAAGTCAATTCTTCTCAGCCTGTTAATAGAATGCAGGAAATAGGGCTGTCCCGTTGGTAGGATTTTCCGTTATCACCATAACCGAAGCTGATTTCTATTCTGGCCGAATTTTGAGATGAATATTTCGCCATCTATCGGAATTCACGAAATTTTCCAGTTATTTGATTCTTTCGCCATCGCAATAATCAGCGTCGCCCACGTACATCCGCAATACCAGAGGTGTTGCAGGTGCGTTGCCGGCCTTTAAGGGTATTTGGGAGAAGGGAGGGAGGATCAGGAGGGGATGGGAAGGGGGTGTGGGCCTCCGGTTACCTCACACACCGAACGAAACGCAGAAGCACAAGATGCTTCTACTCTACGCCGGTATTCTGCGGAGCCGAGGACCAATCCGATCGAGCCGGCCCATTCGAGTAGCGGCAAAAGCCGCCGCTTGGCTCTACCACGTTTGAAATTTATTTACATGTAGAGTTAATTTGTAGATTAACAAAGTTAAGTTAAATGAAAAGGTATAACAAATTCTTATAAATTTCGAAACATGGCGCTGGGATCGTTACAGAGTACTCTATTCAATAATCCGATTCTACTTGCAACAGTTTGTAGGACGATTAAACCTAACCTAAAAGTTTATTTTTTAAAAAACAAACGGGATGCGGGTCGTCCGGTACTCATACTTATTTGTGAAAGTAACCATGCGAGATTAAGCAGATTCTCATTGCACAACCCTAATTTGTAAGGAAGCTACAACCAGATTGTAGATTCATCAATAGTCAATCTGGTGAAAGGAGATTTAAAAATAAAATTTTGCCATGTATCTTATTTCGTCATAAATATCAGAAGGCACAATGTTTTTAAATAAAAGCAATTTTCTAAACAATCTCACACGTTTTCCACGAACTACGCGAAGCTTGGTCACCGCAGTTGTTCCCGAAGCGGTAGTGGAGGAGGAGGAGTGTCCGGCGCGGTGCAGATATCTATCAACATTCGGTCTGAATGCATCCGAGATCAAAGCGAAACTTTGTTGTGCCGCGCTTTATACGATTCCTAAGAATTTACGTCGTCTTTCCTCGACCGCTTGGAAACCGAGTTTTGACAAAACGGAATTTTTTATTTCTGTCCTTGAATGATTCAACTTACTTTACCGTTCTTTGTTCTTATGAATTTTTGAAATAGATTCAAGTAAACACTGCAGCCGACTACAAAGCAGAGCTTTACAAAGAGCTGGAAAAGATGAGAGAGTTTTTACGCAACACTATTTTTCCATATTCGTACTAATTTGTGAAGAGCGTTGATTTCTATAAGACCGGTCTCGTTTAGTTTAGAACCCGGGCGAGTGGTTACTGTTTTTTTTATTTGGATTTAGGGTGAAACACGTGCTGACGTAAACGTGCGGGCTGCACCTGCACCCCGTCGACATCGGCACACAACTTCGATCGTCACCCCGTGAACTAAGATGGAATGCCTCTCAGCACGTAATTATACTGACAGTTATACACTACTGTTTGGTGGTAGACGGTTATGATGGTGGTACCAAGACAGAGCAGGTGCCTACCACCCAGACGAAGCCAATGCTGGGCGCTCCTGACAAATTATTGCTTTACGGATTTCGCCTTTGTAAAATCAGTAAAATGATGAATAAATTACGAGTACAATATTTTTCATGTGAATGTTGCTCGGCTTGATATTAAACGAAGCGATGGCGAGAAATCCTTCCGAATTTGCCGAACGCAAATCATGCAGACTAATGATGGAGAGTAGCATAGTATTAACGAGGGCTGGCTGGCGGTATCATAAAGAAGACCATGATCACATCATTATAGTGTACACTCTAAACGGCAACAACCTTTCAAAAATTTTACCGGCATTTATTATGGTAGTCTGATTTATTTATGATATAGTCATAAATTTAACTTAAGTAAATAACAAAGGAATAAACTTATCTTAAGTAATAATAAACTTATTCATTAAACCACAAGCAATGCATTTATGGCATACATTTTTTAACAACCACCGATCCCAAACCCAACCCCAGTTTTTGTGAGCGTGCAATGCAATCGCAACCATCATAATCCAGGATTAAATTTATGACTTTGGGCGTGACCATTTTACGATAGACAACAACGTGAGGGGGGAGTTTGATTAAACGATTTGTCAGCTACTATTTCATTGCAGCCATGTGTGGCGTCCTGCACGCCACACATGGCTGTAAGGAACTCTGCCACGTGCTCGGAAGTGAGGAAAAACATCTAGATGAAACAATGAACAATATATTTGAGAACCGTCCATCCGTGCCAGTCAGAAGCAGAGCACAGCAGCTTTTCTCGGTTTCAAATACAACTCAAATAAATTAGAAACTTTACATCAAACTGTTTTACAGTCACTGCCATTACACTGTGGAACAGTTTGCCTCTTGACCTGCGAAAATTACCCACTAAAAATGTTTTCAAAAGTAAACTTCACGAGCGTTTTCTTAGCCAACAACATTGAGTCTCAACTGTAGTTTTTTTAACAGATATTTCATATGTGGTTATTTGTATATATTTAGTTTCAAAGTTATATATATATCTATACATGTGCGTAAGCGTGTATGCGTGTATGTGTTTGTATATGTACGAATGTTTAAATAACATATGTAATCTGCTCTGAATATCTAGTAAACGTATTAATGTAGGTAATCAAGTCCTGCTTCGCTTTCTACCTTAACTTCCCCAACAGACACTATCTGTTTTACCCAAGTTTAGCTGGTAGAGAATGCCATATAGAATTAAGCTTGCCTTTTGTACAGTTTTTTGATACAATGAAGAATGCAATAAATAAATAAACTGACTCTTAGTAAAGTTTTCTCTATTTGAAAAATAATTACATATCGTAGAAGTGTTCAGCTGGTTGAAAACGTTATTTAACTATCCCTTCAGTGTACTTGTAACATTAAACGCATCAGCCGGCAGCTTAAACAACCTGTGTCTAAGCTAGTTTGCCGTCGTCTAGCCATGTTTTTTGATCTCAGAATAACTGAGTATAATATTTAAATAAAGCGAGTTGGATGGAGCTTCCTGCGTTCTGAAATATACGAAAGATCGAGTCACAATTAAAAGAATTTATTTAAAAATATAACAATGAAACATAATTCATCCCAGCTGCTGAGTTTCACCATCGTACATCGCTACCACCTAGATGGTTGGCATTCCACCACAGTGCGTTTTAATCGAAGTTTTCTGCCACGCACTTCGACTTTGTGGAATCAGCTGTCGCCAGCAGTATTTCCGAACCGGTACGACTTAGGGACCTTCAAGAAAAGAGCTTATTCCTTCCTTAAAGGTCGGCGGCGCATCTGTAGCTCCTCTGGTGTTGTGGATGTTCTTGGGCGTCGGTGATCACTTACCATCTGGTGAGCCGCAAGCTCGTTTGCCCCCTTCTTCTATAAAAAAAATATATAAAATTAAATATTTCAAGTCGACGCTTTCAGCAGACGGTTCTTCATTGTTTACTGCCTTTTTGGGTCCACTGCTGAACCTAGGTCACTGCAAGATAAGCCTAGCAAAAGATGACAGGCATTTCTTGAAAGATTTACCCATCGTTAGGGCGAGATCTTACCTTTGGTTGATATTTGCTTTGTAGTTTTTAGTTATCGAGTCTTTTCCATTTATTTTATTCCTCCTTATATCTCGGGCACAGTAATTAATACAAGAACCACGCGCGGCGTGGTACGGCGTGCGTACGACTTCACTCGATGACACTAATTCCTTTGACATATCGACAAGCTTGGCGCCCGCGCACCCGCCGTCCCGGTAAACTTTGAGTCACGCTTTGGCGTTTACACCCACCCATACTCACCTGGCTGGGCAAGCGAGTTGGTGAGTGCATTGCCGGTATCCTTGCAAAAGTGACGCCGCTCCCCGTGACTAGGGAGTGGGCCTCCGGTTACCTCACTCCGAACGAAACGCAGAAGAGTTCTGCGAGGCCGTGTTAGCAACCCGGTCGAGCCAGCCCATTCGAGCAGCAGCAAAAGCCTCCGATTGGCTCTACCACGTGTAAATTGGTGATGTGGTTGGTTTATCTGGTGAAGGAAATGGTATATTGCCCCTTATAGCAGTCGCTACTGTGGGTCCATTACATCGTGTAATGTTAAATAATTAATAAACATCACTTTCCGAATCGATTTGGGTCCAGTACGAATGTGTGTCTGTCGTCTCTGCAGTAAACAGATTTCATCTTCCACATTCACGCACGTCTAGACAGACGCTCCGCCGGCGTTTTCAAATCGATATATTAAAGTAAGAACTACTGTGTTTCTGCTTCATATCATATTTAACGAACAATTTTCTATGATTCGTGAAGCATTTTAAAACTGTGCAAATATTATATGTATGTAGGAAGTAAGAAAATCTTTGAAAGGTTGCCTTAAAACTGAATTTCGTATAAAAGTAATTAATAATCAATCATTTTACTTACAAATGCATGTCTGTCTGTCTACATTTTAATTTCTATCTATATTTTTCAGTGTTTTTTATCGTCATTACGACACTTATATAAAGAATGAAACTAGCTGTAGTATTAACTTATTGAAGGGAAGCTTCTTCGGGAGCGATGAGGGTAAAATTTCCAGGTAGAATAAGAACGCAACGTTTTTGTGCAACGTTTCGATTATCTGTATATTTGTAAATTAATTTGTTTCTGTGGTGTACGTATTTTCACAGAGTATAACATTTATTATCAATAAATATTTATTGATCAATTATTAATTGTTTACATTATAATTTTTTATTAATAGGCAGTTATTTTCTTGTTTTGACTTAGTTACACTGCGATTTATCTTTTTATTTTACATATTTTGCATAATTCTATGTAAGTTTAATTTTATGGTAACTAAATCCTTATCACTTATTTGTGAGATTGTTTGTTTGCAATTTAAAATTTTTCATAAAATATGTAAAAATGTAGTAACACTGTCACAAACTGAAAATGCCCACGGCAAAGGCCGCCTCGCAAACATTTTTTGAGAGAGAGACTGGAGCCGGAAAGCGTCCGCTAGGCTGCTCCTGTGCGGGGTCGCGAACATTACATCTCCTTGTAATAATACTTAAATTTTTTCTTCACAAAATTCGAACCCAGGTCACTCACGTACTATGAAATGAAAGCGAGCGCTCCGACCACTAGGTTACCGCGGTCTAGGAATGTAATGTAAACCAATCGGTAAAACATCTTATAATAGAGATCACTATTTCAGTCCGCGGTCACACAAACATCTCATTATTTTGTCATCATAGCAGGATATAGGGTTTCCGCGTGTCATCGCCCGTCGCGCTCATTAAGGACAGTTTTAAAACCGGAATTCGGTTCGTCTTCCGCAACCCAATAACAGCTGGGCTGAATCCCAAATGAGAGTAGACGGATTTCATCACAAAAAGCTTTCTGACCCATATTACGACTCGAAATCAGACAGTCGCGTGCTTAGTTAGTGGTTAGCCTTACCTACCGCTGCCGAGCTTAACATTTATGTAATATTATATCATTAGTCTTTAGGTCTAGTTGTATTGTGTAGGATCCAGATTATTTGGCACTGAATCTGACCCTTTCTCCGATCTTATCTTATATATAGGTTACGCTACCTTTTCATCGGTTATGAGAAGGTAATGACGAGCGAGTGCATCTGTGTCTATGAGTACACTTACGGCACTATACTTCTCCATCAACATTATGGAGAAATCATAAAATCATAAGAATTTATAAATTGAATCTGTTAATGTACTTATAAATAAATAGATACGTATCTAATGCATTATTAATCTACCACAGGCTGTTATTAAATCTAAAAACGAGATATTTTTTTGGGCGAACGGAAATCAATCGGAAAACAATTAAGTTACCAAACAGTGGTACGCATGGTTTTATTTAATTAGATTACATAAGATTTAATTTTGTTTATTACTGGATCCCAAGCCGGTGGTAGTACCCAGCCATCTTCTCTATTGAAATTAGGATATTTTTTGATTCCAATAGCCTCGCGAATCATTCTTGGCAAGAATCGGTGTTCCTTTGCGAAGATTGACGACCTCAAGATACTGTGAGCACATTTTCCGTAGATCGGACCAAAATTAGTAAATAAAAGCTGAAGGTAGCCCGAGTTAACTATGACATCTGGACGTCTAACACCTCAGTACCCCGGTGACTACAATCGAAACGTCGGGAATATAAAAAGAAACTTAAAAGCGATAAAATCCGTAAATAAAAGTTTCATTTCAAATTATACAATTATATTAAATACTTGTCATCGCACTTAAAACATATTTTTTACAAGTGGATGTAAGGTCTGTTTTCCTGTGTGTTAAATTAACCCAAAAAATGAAAATGTCGTCTGCTAGAACCCAGACTGGCGCAATGCGGATGCTGCAGATTGCACCACGCATCGATTCTCTCAGACGCAGACGTGTTGCATTTTAACTATATCGTGAAATTTAACTTAACCGTCAACCGTCTGTTACATAGGGATTATTTGAATCAGTTCCTGGCCGAAATTGTCATATCTTTACGAATTATTATAATGTCGATAGTATTTGCGCAAACAGACTCGTAACCTGATGTTAAGTTTAAGTGATACGATGCATATGCAGAAGTGTGCATATGCACGCGGAATGCATTCAAATCACACAATTCATGAGGTCCGAGTCCGAACCTCTCTTGGACGGTCCATAAATCACTAATCATTTAAATAAGTTCTGTATATTTTTAGGATGCTTTTTTATGAGACTACTCTCAATGAAATTTTTGTCTACAATTTAATGCTAAACAAGATCTAATCATTCATTTTATAAGAAGACAAAGTTCTTCACAGCAGGCGGGAGAAAATACGGTTAAAAAACCTATTCTCTATGTTATTTAAATGGTAAAACTTAAAGTTCCATGGAGGACCTATTAAAATTGAAATTAAGAGCTGAGGACCGAATTTTTGTTGGAACATATCCTATGATATTTTAGAGTGATAGTGAAAAAAAAAAATATCGACTTTTTTTGGCACACCCTAATATTTACATAAGATTTGTTTCTCATATTAAATTAGCTTATATGCGCAAATATGGTGTCTTTTTATCTTTGCACACATGTTCAACAGACTTTGTAATAAATGTGACATCATCGTGTAGCCTTTAATCAAATGTGTTGGATTAATTGCAATTGCCAAGTGAAATAAATTCATGTCTTTCCGTCTGTTTTCATTGACTTAAACTACGTGTAATGGATGACGGCTCTGCGGATCCAGTATCTTTGTGATGACTTCGAGCAAATTATGTTTCATTGCATCTTGTTTAAATATACTGTATATATTTATTTGTAAATAGGTTGTCGTTCAATTGGCTAGTGATTGGGAGCTAGGAGCGTCACTGGTGCAGTGTGACTGGCTTTGACTGCTTGTCCACGGTGGTTACTGTACTCAACTTCCGAGAAATGTATGCCTGCCTTGGCTGGTGCTTACTTGGAGAGGCTTAAGTTCAGCAGTGGACTAAAATATGCTGATATATTAGAAGTAGTCGTTATCGGAGGAGTTTGTCGTCTTAAGAATATTGTATAACGTGGTTTTATTTTGTTATGGGAAAGACGGCAAACGAGCAAGCGGTTCACCTGATGGTGAGTGATTACCGTCGCTTACGTACATCTGCAACGCCAGAGGTGCTGCGACTGCGTTGCCGGCCTTGAAGGGTATTTGGGAGATGGGGAGGGAGTGTGGGGTTCTGGTTGCCTCACTCACCGAACGAAAGGCAGAAGCACAAGATGCCTCTACTTCACGTCGGTATTCTGCAAAGCTGCCGTACCAGTACCCTTCCCTTTCCTGCTAAAAAAAATCATCCGTAACGGAAACCTGCATGTCTGGGAAATAAAATAAATCATATTGCGAGGATATATGCAATACAGACAACCCGAGCTGGAGTAGCTTAGCGGACCCTTACCGACTCCAGCCCCCTTTTCCCAGTTGTGGGACATTTACAGTATTGTTGTGTCACAATACATATTGGACGTACTTTGTAGTTTTTTATTCTTTTAGTTGATACTTCCCACATGCTCTGGAAGATTGGCGAATGCTTTAAGCAACACATGGTACAACATTATAAATATTTCTCGCCAGTCCGTTATGTCCGCCGTTACAAAGTGTATATATGTATGTATATAACATTACAATAGCATGACGGAAACGCATGCCACGCCTTATTATGGGAACTATCTTTAATAGTCATGATGCCCTAGTAGTTGAGAGATCTGTCTCCGAATCAAAAGAACCAAGATTCCGTATGTTGAGGGCCCGTGTCAATGACTTTTGAACCTAGTCCTAGGTCTGAACACGAGGACGGTGACGGACTCGTCACCTGTCACGTTGTTTCAAATAAGCTCTAATGAGAAGTGAGTAGAAATGTCTAAAGTAAATGTCCTAGATCTCTAACCATCTCATTATTGAGTGAACGGTCGTGAGAGATTATTTTTTTAATTTAATCGTAGTATAACAACAGAACCGAACCAATTTGCATAATGATTGGTTTCGACTGAGTTCGAACCTAGGACGCGTGACTCTCTAGTCAGGGAAGCTAATCACTGAGCCACGCGGTTGACGCGGTCTTTAGTTCGACATGATTCAAAGGGTGTTTTAAATATCGGCCATTAATAAATAAAATAAACACAGTGACCCCCACCCATACACGTGCATTGAAGAACTAAACAAACTTTCACATGAGAAAGCATAACGAGACGAGAGCATGTGTTCAACATATTAAAAAATAATTTCTTTTATATTTTATTACAAGACAAACGTTTAGCAGTAGCTAGTGTTGATTTATGAGGAAACAGTTGCTTGTTAATTTAGACCATTGCGACATCTTCCGATTCGGGTGTAGGCGAGAACGTAACAACTTTGACTCATTACATACCTAATAAAATTTGTTTTGGTTAATAAAACTTGATTCGTCTGTGATTACCGTCGCTCACGTACATCTGCAACACCAGAGAGGCTGCATGTGCGTTGCCGGCTTTTAAGAATATTTGGGAGTTGGGAGGGAGCGTGAGGAGGGGGATGGAGATAGTGAGTTATAGAAAAGTAAGTGGTCAGAGCGTACGATTTAATATCACACGCGAGTGTCCCGAGTTCGATTACCGGTGCCACTAAAATTGTTAAAAGCAATTTTAAGTCTTGAATTTACGGTGAAGGAGAACGAGAGAAGAGAGCGAGAGTGAAAAATGTTATTTCGCGGTCCACCAATCCGCATATGAGCAACATGGGGCCCAGCTGTGAGCATTTACAGACTGGTACTTTACTTTTTTTTTACCATCAACCACTTTGTTGTGTTCGAGTTTGAAGGTATAGATAGGCAGTACAATTACAGGCGGTGAGACATTCCACCACACTCCTCGCGGGTGACAGCGCACCAATAACCTTATTGGTGTGGTCTGCCGAGTCCTCTCGCCATCAGGCGGACTGTTAGCTCGTTTTACATACCAATGAGTTTCACCATCGTACACCGCGACAGAATTCGAAGTTCCATCGATACCACCTAGATGGTTGGCATTCCACCACAGTGCGTTTTAATCGAAGTTTTCTGCCACGCACTTCGACTTTGTGGAATCAGCTGTCGCCAGCAGTATTTCCGAACAGTTACGACTTAGGGACCTTCTAGAAAAGAGCCTATTCCTTCCTTAAAGGCCGGCAGGGCATCTGTAGCTCCTCTGGTGTTGTGGATGTTCGCGGGCGTCGGTGATCACTTACCATTAGGTACGTCGCACGCTCCTTTGCCCCCTTCTTCTATAAAAAAGAAATGATTAAAAATTACATTTTCATCTTACTGTCGACAACATTTAGATTGTTATATCTGTGTGCGTAATTGATATATTTCATCAGTTTTTTTTATTACAGCAAGATAAGAAACCGAATCTCAGAATTTTGAATTGGTGGGATCACAGGCCGTCGCAGGCTAGACGTGCAGCGTGGGAACACTCAACTTGTGCCTTGAGGGTGCTTGTTGGCGCAGTCTTAATTACTCCTAATTAAGATGCCTCATAATGTACCCATGGTGCTATGGTCTTTCATCGTCGTAAAAGTCGACAAAGATCCGACAGTCGACAGAATTTTGAATGTCATTATCAAATAACTAATAACTTTGCTTAGTTCTTTATTGTAGCCCGATATTATGAAATAAGACAGACCGTCGACACGGATGATTAAAATGAATGAGTTCTCGACCATATAAAAATGAAGCATTTGCACATCACGATGATCGTGGGAAAAGAAACTTATTCGGATTGAATTTAAAAAAAAAAAAAAAAACTTTATCTCGACTAATTGTTCGCTAATCGCTAAATGAATTGGTTCGATAAGAGTATTTAAGCTAGCGTTGAACACGAAAGGGAAATTCGAACACTTCATTGAATTTTATGAGAACGTAATACTACTAAAAACTATCTTTTCAAATGTTCGTGCATAGACAATAGATAGAATCATTATTGACGCTCCGTTTTTCGTACGTGTATATATAACATATATATATGTATCGTAAATAGTCCAATGCAGGACACATGCCTCACCCACAAGGAGGATTTTCCGTAAACATCACGCTCCGGCTAAATTTTGGTGTGTTATCTATTAGGTGTTGGAAGCCTTTGCGATTTTCAAAGCTCTTCTCCCAGTCGCCTGTAGCGAAACGGTATCAGACATTACATTGCATCAGAGCACGGTCCATGATCCCTTGCACCCAGGTTCACGGCCTACACGATATCTACCCGTGTACAAGGTCGTTTCTAAAATTCGACCCATTCCATCCTTATCGATGGTAACTCAAGCTGGCTGTATATATTTATTTGTAACCCACATCCAAGGTGGGTTGCCGCGCGTGTTTGGGTGGTTCGGGTGTGGTGGCACCATGTAGTCGACACACTGATTCATTCATCCGGGTTCTTTTTTTTTATACAAAAGAAGGGGCAGACGAGCGTGCGGCTCACCTGATGGTAAGTGATCACCGACGCCCACGAACATCCACAACACCAGAGGAGCTACAGATGCGCTGTCGGGCGGTTCTCCTTCGGGTTACATCGGATAACTTTATAGGCTAAGATATAGACAGTTATAGACTTTTATATAGAGCAGACTAACATCTACCTCTAGTAATAAGTCTAACAATGTAGTAGTGTAGTCATATTAATATGTGAACATCGAAAATGATAGTAATTTTTTTTTTAATATTTATTATAAAAGAAGAGGAATGAAACTTACTTATTCGGACGGTACTTGTCCCACAGTGCCATATGCAGAATTAAATTCATGTGTATGTTACCTTTAAGGACATTAAAATACAGTGTGTGTTCACTTCAAAGACACATACACACGATTTCTCTAAGCAATGGTTGAATTTCGGCCACAGGCTATACTAGTTATGATAATTCCACAAACACGAATATGGTTCTCGAGTTGCATTGCGTCCCTATCCCTGAATGCCTGCTGCCTCCGATCTACCCCAGTTTAAAGTTTGTTCGTACATTCACGACATCACAATAAATTTTACCATTAAAATATAAGGACTAGTCATAAATCTTTTTAGTTTAATTTTCAAATTCTTTCTAAAATTTTTTAAAACTTCCAAAACGGTTTCTTAATTCGTTTATCATAATTCGTGTGCAAGGAGACTGTAGCAAATTTAATGTAGAAAGAATTGAATTCAAATAGTTTAAATAAAACATGACATAAAAGTTTCGTTTATACTAATATACAACTTTGGAACAGCTTTTGCTGGCATTTCCTTGAAGAGGCTTATCCTGAGCTGTGGGATTAAATTAACTAATGTAGTAACTTCATCATTTGTTGTTTTTATTTAATAAAGCCTATATATAAATAAACTTTTTTTTTAAGGAAAATATTCTAAACTGTAACTTCGCACGTATTACTATTGGTCATGATGAGGACGAACAAACGCCGTGATATATAGTTCAATTCCCACTTCAGCAATTTTAACATTTATACAGCTGGTAACTAGTACGTTTCCCAATATTTTATTAATAATAGCTATTCTAACACCCCTGCATTACTGCGATCGATTGCCGCCCGCAATAACTCTACTCAGCCTACGCCAGGAGACTCCTGGGGAGGGCTTGCGCTATGCGGAGCCCTCTGATACCTCGCCTGTCTCTTTTTGCCATCCCGAGTGAAAGGGACGAGTGAAGGAGAAGAAAGCTCTTTAGATTGATTCATATGCTGCGGATGCTGGGACGGCGACATGCAAGAGAGTAATAGTTAAGTTCTAAATATTTTTCCGTCCAATTTCAACTGACTTCAAATTCTCCGCCATAATCATTTGTGTTGTTTTAATGTAAGTTCACCAGTTACGCCGCCATTCCTGAATCGATTCCGATGTGCATTTTTACATCTCAAAAACTATCTATACCTATCGGATAGTAGACGACACAATCCCGTCACTGATATTATTGACTAATCAAACTGTACTATCTCTATAACGGTCAAACGCTGTATGCGTATTTAGATCATAACTAAGCAACCATCACTTAATCATAATGTTATTGCGAAAGTTTTAGACAAGTCTTAATTAACACTCAAGACACGGTATTTATGAATTACAATGTTACAAACGTAATGTGCATTTTAGGTTGCGATGTTTATCGAATAGACTAATAAGCCGTTTATCAATCACTGTCATCCCACGTTAGAAGCTTCCACATCACAGTACAGTGGCGTGCGCCAGTTCAAAATACATGGGCAAACTTATTCGCCAGCGATATGTGATGATAGTCCTGACCCCCGTTTTTTTTTATTTGGGAAAGGGAGCCAACGAGCGAGCGGCTCACCTGATGGTAAGTGATTACCGTCGCCCACACGTAAGTCGTACATTTGCAACACCAGAGGAGCTGCAGGTGCGTTGCCGACCTTTGAGGATATTTGGAAGATCGGAGAGAGGAGATTGGGGAGGGAGGTTTAGGCCTCGTTTGTTAGCTAGCATTAGCTAGCAAACCATGCGCGAGTGAGGTTGGAATTTAATGAAAAAGTTCATAATACTCTCCCACGCACACCTTAACATGTTTCATGATTTTTACGGTCGGTCATTATGGAAAGGGAATTTCACGGAGCTTCGCGGCCGAACTTGACCTTCGCTTGCTCCCTCCGGCAGCGCACCGTCCACTTTCTCGCCCGCCGGCCGCCCGTGCCGTACGCCACACTCTGCACCGCTCGCAGCGACAGTCCGCTTCGCGTCCTCCTCGCGGACTGTCGCATAGCCGCATGTCCCCATTGTCCGTGCGATTCCATCGCAACTAATATAATGTGAAAATTGCCATAGAAACTTATGTGTTTAGTGAGATTCAGATACGATCTGTTTATGTGTACGTTTGAAGATAAAAGTTATATGTGCGGAAATAAGGTAATTTCTGTTATTACAAATAATTTCTGTATCGATAAAGTTGTTCGAGTACCTTTAATTATCGGATGTTTAAGGTAACGTTTGAACCGATTCCATACATAAATGATCACTTCTTTAGTTAATAAGTTTCTTTGTAAAGTATATTTAAGAAAAAGGGTAAACATGTAAACAACATTTTTGTTTACAAATTACGCGGAATATAAACAATTTGCTAAATAGTCTTGTGGTCTCATAATTAATAAGTTTCGTATAAGAATCTCTGAAATATCTTTTATTGAATCTATTAACAATAGTAAAATACACAGATAAATAAATAATTAGATTGTAACTAGAACTTTATACATACCGACTTATTCAATTCAAGTTAACTGTTCAAGAAACAGTTAAGTACTAAAATATTGTTATAATCATTTATTATTAAATTAAGCCTAAATATCTAATTTATGTATAGCTTAAAATTACATTTTGATGCAAATTGATCTTTTTTTATTAAATTCAAATTTTATACCTACAGTAAAGGCGACATTTATATAATTTTATGTAATTATTTCTTATATCGAATACTAGACATAGAAATTAACCTAATTCTACTTGTCTTTGGAATTAACGGTATGAAGTAAGATGAGTTTATTTCAGTAATTATTGAATGATTTCATTGTAAAAATTACCTAATTTTAATCAAACTGTGGATCGCAAACTTTTAGAAGGTACTTAAATATAATAAAATGTCACCTGCTTTTGACAAATGGTTATTTAATCGGTACTATTATTTCACTGGTTTCATAATTACCTAGGTTTAAATGTTAGGTTTTGTAAAGATTAAAATTTCTGTTATCAATTTCGAAGCAGTATTTATCATTTGTGAACTAACTTCACGCTTCATCATCATCATTACAACCCGTCACAAGTACACTGCAGAACATAGGGCTCCCCTACAGATTGCTACAGAGCACGCTCCTGTGTCACCTGCATCCATCGACTTCCCCTAACACTCTGCTGGTCGTTACTCCGTGTTGTGGGGGCGTTTGACTGCACGGGGTTAGCTTTCGAGAACCTTTCTTCCCCAACGTATATCAGGTCCGCGAGCTATGTACATTTTGCGCAAAAACCCCCAGCATCCACAGTCCGTTGAGCAACTTTGAGCTTCCTCATACGGCCTGCAGTGAAAGGCTTCCTCATACGTCCCGGTTCCGAAAGACGTCGCTGGCAACATGCACTGATTGCATGATGTGCTCTTGGGGCTCTGAGTTATACTCGTTGAGAAGATTTAACAAAGTTTCCCAAACGCAACTCAGCCGTGTTGGGTTCTTCGATTGACCTCTGGGTCGAAGATGGACTTACCTTATCGGACAGGTTGTCCCCAGGTATACGTTTTCCAGAGACACTGCCGTAACAACTGTCTTCGGGAAATCGAAGGTGAGCGATGTATTCCCCATTGAAGTCGAAACCGTATCCCTTCCATGCTTTGATAACATCTTCCAATGCCAGCGGTGAAGAGTTTCGTGGATATAACACTTTTCTGCAATTTGCTTGGTTTCATACTCTGGTTCTTTACTCGGATATCGTACCCTCATTGTACAAACAGATCAGCACTTCGATATACCAGAAGTTTCATCTGGCACCGCTGAAGTAGAACCGCCCAAACTTCGACTGAATTTCGAAAGCTCTCAACGTAAGCTAATTATAATTGTAAATTTTACTGCTCGGTATTCTGTACAAGCTGGCGAAAAGCGTAAATGTATTCGTCTATGGTACTATAGCCTGTACAGAAGCTAGCTTGTGCGGGAGGCTGGAAGTCGTCACGTCTGTCATCTAAACGATGTGTGATGACTCTCGAAAACAGCACGCAGACGCGACTTAGAAGCGATATCGGTCTATAGTTTATCAATAGACAGTTATCCTCTTACTTGCAGAACAGGACACTACAGGAAAGGAATTACCGGTTTTCCACCCGCTTTCAAAAGCTCTACGGTAATTCCGGCGCCCGGCGCTTTATTTATTTATTCTTTATTGAACCATATAAGAGTACAATATATGATCAAAAGGCGGACATAATTCTAAAAGCATTCTCTGCCTGTCAACCTTAGGAAGTGATGAAACATCGAAAGCGATTACAGAATAGCTAAAATACAATATAAAGATTTAATAAATAGCGTTATATAATATATATAAAATTCATAAATTAATTATATCCGAATATAATAAATAACGAATACCATGTGTGCATACATATACATACAATAGATAGATACTATGATAACTGTTTGTCTCCATGGTGAAATAGGAACCACACAGATACCCCATGGTCGGAATCGCAAGAGCCTTGCACAACGTGCATGGTCCTGATTCGATCCCCGGCACCGCTAAAATTGTTAATAGCAATTTTAAGCAGTAACTACTCCTCGATTTCATGAAGAAAAATTCCGTGAGGAACCCCGCATGTCTCAGAAATAATAAAATAAATATTATTGCGAGTTGTGAAATCCGCCAAGCCGCAATGGAGCACTATGGCGGACCCTTTTTTGCTCCAAAAATTGTTTTGTAGTGAAACATTTTGGGATGCTAATCCAATATGCTTTGCCGGCGAGGTTTCGCATCCCATCCTTGTCCCAAACGTCGGCTCGTTGCATACTGCTTTATATCCTCAGCAGGGGGGTGCATTCGGGCGCAGTCAAACGCTACCAACTATACAATACGTAGCACACATGCACACATACATCCGCCACAAACCTAATGTTTTATACAAGTACATGTGAACTGTTATTAAGGTTTAAAAATCAAATGAATGTCCACGCAGAGGAAGCGCATCTGCACGGTTATGTTCGTACGTACAATATCTCGACGTAATCTCGACGCAATCTCGATAAGGTAATCGTTGCGTCTCTCAACCGACGGCGGAAGAAAACCTATTTTCTCGAGATAAGAGACCTTATCAGTTTCGGCCGAGCTCTCGGCTAGTTATCGTGTTTTTCTGTAAACAGCATGTCTTGCGTGTACAGCGTTCTGTGGAACTGCGTCGGAGGTGACCTTGAATGTTTTCGCTTGAACTTGCAACTGTTTCATTAATATTGTGATTCTTTCGGTGATAACAAAGAAACATATTAGCGAAGGTATATAACGTATTTTTTTATTAATTACTAGATTAGTTTTTGATCTTCATAGGAGCACCCAATTGTAAACGTCTGTCCGGACGACTCAGCGAAGCCTAACCGACTCCCGCTTTACGCCACCGCGGGAGATAACATGTGACGAATGAGTGATTTGCGGAGATTGGCAGGAGACTTAGGCTTTTCCCATAGTCCCCCCTTACGTAACACACGGAAAGAAAGGAGGTGACCGATCATTACCTACGCCGCTACCACCCGGCTGGCGTTTAGGGAAATATTGATTACTAATTGTATTCTAAAAATTAAAAAAAAACCTCGACAGCATTAATACACGTATCGTCGATGCGTTACCCGATAAAAATATTTGTTTCGAGCGGAAATCGACCTCGGGCCCTATAGCTGCAACCTCTCGGGCACTGCGGTGCGCTCACCGACAAGTGGAGCTGGGACTATTTATGTATGTTCGGCATACCCGCTCTTGAGCGCAAGGGCAGGTTATGTCGGACTTGCACCTGCCAAAACGCCCGCAGTATTCCGCCTAGAACTTGAGGACCGCTCCCCACCCCCACCCCTCCGTCCTGGCTAGACGCTCGTACCTACTCCACGTGACTCAGCGGACCGTCCGTCGATATCATGTTAAGGTCCTTAGTTACAATTAAGGAATCTCAGAGAGTGGAGAGTTTTCTTTCAATAAGCCACGTGCACGTAAAAGTGCACCTTATTGGCGTGGACACCCTGCTGGTGGTGAGTGTGCCGAATCTTCCAAGAAAGATTTACTGGCTTTTGTTGGCGCTTTCTTGAAGAGGCCAGTGTTTAGCCGTGGACTAAATTAGACTTTAATAAGGCTGATGTAATAAGCAGAGCCGATTAAAATTCATTATTTCATACTTAAATACATATTTCCGTAGTAGAGTTAAGTAGCAGCCTGTAAAAGACCACTGCTGGGCAAAGGTCTTCTCAAATACGAGTATCAGAGAGGGATTAGGAGCCGGGAATGGCCCGCCATGCTGCTCTAGTGCGGTTTGGTGGGCTTCCCATATCCGCGAAATAATATTTGTATTATTTCTCAGATATGCAGGTTTCCTCACGATGTTTTCCTTCACTGCTGAGCACGTAGTAAACACGGCACTTAAAATTGCTATTAACAATTTTGGCGGTGCCGGCACCGAGGATCGAACCCAGGTCACTCGCGCTCTATGAAACTAAAGTGAGCACCCTAACCACTAGGCTACCATGGCTTCCGTAGTGTTACAAAGTATTTAAGGCGCACACAGACGAGTAACAAGTTACTCGTGTGTGTGCATACTGTTACGTTAGTCATAAATTCGATTTCATGAACTTATTATATCACTCGACACTAGGCCTTTGTTCTAGGAACATAAACAATGGTCTCAATCGTTTGTTCTATACCGAGGTAATTCGGGAGCCGAGCGTACGCTATAAACATCGTATTACGCGAGTGACCGGAGTGCGATCTCGTCTACCGCGCAATGGAGAAACCTACCGGTCTGGGTACTAATCATCATCATCATCATTCCAGCCTATCACAAGTCCACTGCTGAACATAGGCCTCCCCCAAAGATTGCCACAAAGCTCGGTCCCGAGCCACCTGCATCCATCAACGTCCCGCAACACTGCGCAGGTCGGCACTCCATCTTGTGGGGAGTCATCCCACACTGCGTTTGCCTGTACGTGGCTGCCACTCGAGAACCTTTCTTCCCCAACCGTTGTCAGATCTGCGAGCTATGTGGCCGGTCCATTGTCACTTCAGCTTGCTGATCCTTACGGCTATGTCGGTTATCTTAATTCTGCTACGGATATCATCGTTGCAGACTATCACGCAGGTAAACACCGAGCATAGCCCTTTCCATAGCGCGCTGAGCAACTTTGAGCTTCCTCATACGTCCTGAAGGAAGGACCGATATAAACTAAACTTTACAACTATATTTGTGTTGTATAAGACAACTAAATATTGCCCTTTGTGCAATCATTTCTCCCGCGGCTGGGCCAGTACCACGACCTCGCATAATACCGGCGCGAAGTGGAGGTTTTTGCTGCTGCGTTTTATATCGAGGTAATAAAACTAGTGGTAAAAAATGTCGGTCGTAATTTCATGAACATTACTCGAAACTTAAACTTATGTTTTAAAAACACTAAACAGTTGTCTCATTCATTACGACTGCACAATCAGTACGTAACCCAAAAAATGTTACTTCACTAAATAAGAAATATTCGAAACACTATGGCCGTTCCGATTATTTATTATTTTAATAACGTACAAACATAGTCGTAACAACGACCGGTTTCCGGTATCTTCAATAAATAAAATGTGTTGTGAAACTGGTACAAGAGATAATAATAATAGTCAATAGAAACGTAGAATAAAAATTTGGCGCACGCCTGCTGCTGCATAGTTGGCCCCGAGTGAAAAATTAAGGTTGTACAGTTTTGTTATTTCAGTGTATTTTAGTATTTTACTGCGTGTTATCACAACAAGATATTACAAGCGACAATAACCGAGCAGGGCATTTGCCTATGAATCAGGAGTTTTCGTCTTCGATACCTTAGTTTTGCGAAACTTACGTAAGATTTATATCGTTGGCTTGGACACTAAGACGACGTTAGGCTCACCACTTTCCACGTTGTCCCAAATAAGCTCTGGTGAAAAGTGGGTTTGTAAGGATTAAAATGTATAGACCTCGGGCCATATTGGGTATACGGTCGTGTCAGCTCTGAAACACTATTACAATAAGCTTTCGTAGCTTTTATAGCTTCAACAGAGATCTACAATTTGTTTGAACAAACTTCGACGCATGCAAGAAGTTTTTCCATTGTTCTGATTAAAGACCGTTCGTTCGGTAAATCGCTGAAAGTAATATTATTATTTGGTGGAGATGTTAAGGTGTATGTGTATCTTTATTGTTATTCCCAGACGAACGGACAAATTTTTCCAATTTCATATTACGTTTACTTGACCACAATCGTAACCCGAACACGTCGTTATTTTGGCGGTTGAGGCTCTTCCGACTGACCGTCGGCTGATCACCGAGGATGAGTGGTGCCGAGGAACAGTGGGCTTTTTTTTTAGTTTAACGTGGGGGAAAGGTGCTCGCAGCTACTCGTCACCGGTGAGACTGGTTACGTCGGGATCTGCATTGAATATGCCGAACCGACTAAAACCCCCCCGCGGTAGATATGCTGTTGGCTCAGTCGCCTTTAAAGCTTCATCGGTAGAGGCTCGCGAGCAGGAGGCCCGCAAGTTGACAATGGGCCGTGGGTTGTTTGTTGTTTAATACCGGATCGGGCGCACGGCCGACACGAACATGTCATTAATACCGATTGTTGTAATGTACGTAAGTAATGTTCAGTAGAATCTCGGGTATTTGCGTACAATATTTATGCACAAAAGCATTAACTAGAATGATTAATATTATAAATTTAAGAGTTTGTTTGTTTGGATGTTTTTCATTCAACCAAACATAAATTAGTGAACCGATTTTGATGAAATTCGGTATCGATATCTCCATTCCTTGGAGAACAAAGGTTACTTTATATTCCAGGAAAGCCGCGGGATTATTATCGCGGGAGAAGCCGCAGGAGGATGCTAGTACCTATGCTTATTTATTGATGGTCCTTCTTTTGTTTGTTTATCCCTCAAAATTTGCAAAAATCTAATACACTTAGTGCAATCCATTTGAGATGCAATCGGCATACACGTCCAAAGAAAGGCAGAGGTTTAAAGAAGTTTACTTGAAATAAAAAAAAAATCCGGCAGTATTTCGACGGGCTTCCTCGGTAAACCTTATAGCTTAAGAGCGTTGTGTCGTCATCTGATAATAATTATGCGCGACCACGCGACGTGACATAATTGTCCCGCGGTTTATCAGAATCGGTGACAGACGCACGCGACGTGCCACACTTTCACGTGATACAACCATATAACAAATAGGATAATTTATTATTCTTTTTGTACAGCCCCCACCCACGCTTGTGGTTAATTATTATTGCACGATTTTTATTCATTGGCTCATATTCTTCACTTGTAGAGATTACGGAATTCCATTTAACACGAGCCTGACAACTTTTAGTGCGTAAATCGAGTGAAGTAAATTCAAATCCTGATAAATAAAACAAACATGCGATTTGCCTTTTTTGTTTCTAGTAAAGTAAAGCACCAGCCTGTGACTGCCCCCTGCTGCTCAGAGCCCTCCTCTCAATGTCTGCGAGGGTCTTGTGGCCAGAGATCGCCAGGCTGCTCCAGCGCTCATTCCGCTAATGACATGGATTAGAAATATTTCATTTTATTATTTCTCAGTCTCTCAGGTTTACTCACCATTAACCCAGTTCCTACTATATAAGTTGTAGTATTCATTTTACAAGTCGACTATGTTTATGATGACATCCGAGAGAAATTGAATTAATTATTTCGCATTGAATGCATTACATCATGACATAATTTCGGCCAGAAGACGTATCTCCACTATAACCATTATTCACAATAACAGCACATTTATAACATTCATTGTATAAGTAACTTTAACAAAACGATTGTGCGGGTCACCCACGCGCGGAATAATGCTCATTTCACAACTGTCCATCGAAACGTAATCGATGTTTAATAGAATTCTAAGACGCGTGCCGAATCGATTCTAGTCACGACCGTGTGACCTTGTTGTAATCTGCGAATGATGTGCCGACCGTAACAGAGATAACCGATACTATATCGATTAACGTTATTATCATAAGCTTCTTAGGAACTTGTCGCTGAAAATATCACTCGAACGACGACTTGACTTTATTTATGAAACTACTACTTTTTTATGTAGGCTCGGGATGACAAGCTACTTTAATCGAAGGAGGTTGGAATCGGATGACGATTAAGATGGATTACTTACATTGCGCGATGTCTTTGTACAAGGATATGTTATGAATCTTCTTCGGAATGCATATCGGTTTTTTAAGTGAAACTTCTTTCGATGCCATGAGAGTAAATTTTCAAGGTCAAATTTGAGTGCAACGTTTTGGTGCACCGTTTTAGTGCAACGTTTCGGTTAGATGTGAATTTTAAATTTGTAATATGTAATATGCGCGTAATATTAATTTGTTTATGTAGTGTACATATTTTAACAGAGAGTAATATTTATTTCTTAATTAATAATAGTTTATATACTGAGCAGTTATTTTCACGTGAGTGGAAGTTTCACTTCCGTCACCTGTACTGCGCTTTTTTAGTTACACGCGCACTTTTTTACCTAAAGCTTTTGAGGAAAGATCCCGGAGAAGAATTTAAAAACTGATGATAAAGAAAAAGATAGTAGAGCCTTAGATAGTTCAATATCGGGATTAAACATTTTAATCGAAATTTGTTACTTAATTTTATTTATTGAAACGTTATTAGTGGATGCTTGAACGTGAAGATATAAAGATAGTTTGTCTTTCCTTTCATAAAATTATCATTAACTATCTATATGACTGGGTGCGAACTCGAAATCGAAATTGTACCAACACTTTATAGTGGAAATTATATTTGAGATGTTTATAACATACTTTGACCCTGGCAAATAGTTAATTACCGTTGCCATATGGGTTCTCTGAGCCCGTGAGAAAGAAACTAAGAACTATCGATATCGCACAACATGCGCAACACTAGCCTTCCTTTTCCTTTTTTATAAGTGTCACAGATCACGTTACGTTAATCATTTAATTAACATAGCGATCAAATCGCATGCATTCTAACCTTTAATTAAAATGACATAGATTTCTCAACGTGTAGTGTTGTAATAATTCGATAGATATCTTAAAAAAATCCGCTAAAACGGAACAAGGGAAAGTTGCATTTAAATATGCATTTATGTAAATGGGTTTTTAAGAGTATTCATAATATTATTTGAATAAAATTAGTTTGCAAAGAGGTTGGCGGTTGGGTAGGTTATTCAGTGAGCGTGAAATATCCACCCATTATGCCTGATCGGGTTTTCTCCATTATTATTTTGCTCACTGAGTCATTACCGCAAGGTTTATTATAGACATAATTGTTTTGCTGATTGTTATTTTAATAGCGGTTACTTGCAGCTTCGCCGGATTACCGGGCCTTAGATTTCCCCCTAGGGAGACCTTACACGACCCCATGATATAATCGTTCTACTATATCAGCCTATTCACCATGCTGATCAGATGCCTCTCAAGAAAGTGGCAGCGCTGGCCGGCATATATTTATTTAATTGTTACTCACCGCGCTGAACAAGAGCAGCGCGTTGGTGAGCACAATGCCAATGATTATATGTTTATTTATTTATGTATGTATCTTTTTAAGTATTTGTGTAAATATATTATATATGTTAATATCATCATCATCATCATCATTTAAGCCTACCAGAAGTCCACTGCTGAACATAGGCCTCCCCCAAAGATTGCCACGAAGCACGGTCCTGAGCCACCTGCATCCATCGACTTCCCGCAACACTGCGTAGGTCGTCACTCCATATTGGGGGGGGTCGTCCTACACTGCGTTTGGCTGTACGTGGCTGCCACTCGAGAACCTTTTTTCCCCAACGGTTGTCAGTTCTGCGAGCTATGTGGCCGGCCCATTGCCACTTCAGCATGCTGATCTTTACGGCCATGTCGGTTACCTTAGTTCTGCTGCGGATATCATCGTTGCAGACTCTATCACGCAGAGAAACACCGAGCATAGCCCTTTCCATAGCGCGCTGAGCAACAACTATGTTAATATGGTATTTAATTATATAGTTTTTATATGTATACATTAATTTATTGTTTGGAGTCTATCTATTATTATATTTTAATTCTCTGTTTTGCACCTGCCACCTATTTTTCACCATGACAAGGGTCGACAGGCAGAGAATGCCACTTGACATTAAGCCCGCCCATTGTAACCTCTAGCTTAAGGTCAACAATAAAGAATAAATAAATAAATGCCGATATTCGCGCACTAATGGTGCTGATCATCACTCGGTCTCCGTCATCATTCGGATGCCAGAGCCTCGTTTATTAACACCATTTCGTCATAACATAACATAATTATTGAAATTGTATTGATTTTATAACAAACTGTAAATGACATTGTAACATGGAGTTTAAACAAAAACCCTAAAGTTTCTTGCCGGTTGTTCTCTGTGAAGGTCATGTTTTGCGAACCGGTGTAGGTTTTGACGTTAATAAGAGCTTTAAACAATCCTAAATTAATTTAAAAAAAAATCTCTTATCCGATAGGTTTGAGTCTTACGGGACAAACTTACGGCTTAATTTTTTTTAAATGTTTTTGTTACAGCGAAAATAAAGTGTAACTATTTTTTGCAGAATAACATATGTGTGACTGATCGTATTAAAATATATAACGAGATATCGCAAATGAACAATACGTCGTAAAATTTACATAGTTTATTTTTATATCACGGGAGTTATTATTTTCCAATATTACCATTTTAAGTTAAAATTATTCTTTGTACAATCCATGTCTCAGGATTCGAATCTCTATAGCCTAGGTATAAGTAGAGGATAGGTATTTGTATTAATCATTTTCACATAGTATTCCTGCCATCCATAAGTAGGTCGCCAGAGTCACGTTTTTAGCAAACGGACAGGCATCCGGAGCTTTAAACAGTAACTATCGAAACCTCTGCCCTCACTATCCACAATTCATTCTAAACAAAAAGTTTACTACATACTTAAGCTTAACTTCCGGCCTACACTTAACTTGTGTACTATTTCAGGCGTCATAATTAGCATATATTTTCTCCTATTGAACGCACGTAACAGGTAACCACTGGAGCAGAGCTGGTTGCGCCATCTAGCGGCGCAACGTCGCGGGACAGTTACGTGCAAATCGGTCACGCAGCTCGGTCACGGGTGAAATAGAATGTGCGTAATTTGGAAAACGAGGAAAGTCTATGAGCTATCGAGCTTAAATACCTTTCTGTAAACGTATCTTATAATAGTGTGTGAGAATATAGCAACATATTCTCCAAATGCCACAACCTCTCCTGCAACGCGGTACACCTGGACGAGACTCTGGCAACCGATCCATCCGACTATACCGAACTCAAATCCCACAGACAAGAGATAGGGAGCAGTATCTTTAGTGCGAGTGTATGGACAATTCTTCTATGAACGGCATTCCAACATTTGTTGGAGCTTTCAGTGAAAGGCATATGTCCAGCTTTGGACTTATTCAGACTAACTAATAAGATTAAGAAACATTATTAGTTTTCGTAGGCATTCGATTGTGACGAAATAGTATCCATCAACCCATCTGGCTCGCGGACATCCTGAAATGACACAGGCAATACGTAAAACGGATTTCCCGTTGGAAATAAAACAAACACTAATTCCATTTGAAAAACTAACTTCTCTCCATTACACATAACGAAGAGATGTCATATTATTTAAATTCAGATTTAGTTTCGTTATATACATATATATCCTAAAAGCGAATTTTACGTTCCTACTTTATCTTTGATTCGAATATAAAAGAATAATTACTGTGTTAATCATTTCAATTTACGTTTATCTATAATAGTGTTTAATTGTGAAGAAACTCCTACATTATTTAATATTTCATAGACGTCCGCGGTAACACGGACGTTTGGTATTCCTTCACAAGAGCAAGTTGCCGAGCTAAACGCATTTGTTTACTGTTAGAGCACGCTGGTATGTTTTCCAATACAACCAAAGCCACTCGGACTGTGTTTGCTTTCACTGATTTTCACTCGACATTGAACATTGTGTGAACGACCTTACGACTACTCGAGATAACGTATTTGATTTAGAATTTCTACTCCATCATTAAAAATCGCATAATAGTTCATTGGTTGGCAGGGTAATGTAACCGATTGTTGGCGATTGCAATGCCAGATGTCCATCTGGTTTGCTGTCGCTGCTTCGCATAATTGATGATGATACCGGATAGGTTTATGGGTACTTGGCATGAGTATGGGTGAAAAGAAATAGCACAGAGGTGAACTGTAAGCTCTCAAACACTATCCTCTCCTGGTTTTTTAGGGCTGTGCTCTTAAAAACAAGGAGTTCCACGTCGAGGAAATGGAAACCAGAACTGAATGTGTTAAGTTAGGTGACGAGGTCACATACGATACAGGTAGCAAGTTTACGCAGGTGACCCAGAAAGAGCAAATTCGACAGCGTGGCTCAAAGTGGCTCTGCGGGCTATGGAAAGGATTATGATTGGTGTTCCCTGCTCAAGAACTTTCAACCATTGGCAACGAAAGAGAAGAGCGCCAACTATGTTCAGGCAAACGCAATGTGAGTCAACCACTGAGATTCAGTGACAGATTGTGTGACAACCTGCATATTGTTGCGGGAAGTCGATGGAAGCAGGAGGTTCAGGACCGTAATTAGTGTAAATCTTTGGCGGAGCCCTATTGTCAGTTAAAATTGAAGTTAACTTGGCTGTAATCATGATGATGATCTTAAAAGAGTCAGGATCAACATGATTGTATATAATACTGTCCCACATGTAGAAGCAGGCAGAGATTATGGATTTCTATTCGGCACTATCCTAAAATTGCAGAAATCGACCTTCCATGTGAATAGAAAACAACAGATATTTATCGTTCTACAAATATGTAGCCCATTTACAGTTCAATTATATATAGGCTTTTCAAAAACCTTGTATCATAGCTCATCCCCCGAGGAAGCCATCACACACAATAACGTTGGCTGGCTTACTCAGATTAGCAGATAAATAAAGAAACACGCGCTCATGTACATGTTATTTAGGTAAAGAAATACCTACAGACATATAATTTCATTCACTAGATAGTTTATTTAATACAGGGACGTGATAGTAAAGATCAGGGCGAATCAGGGGACCTTGATTCGAATCCCGGCACGACTAAATTGTTAATTGCAATTTTAATTACTGTATATATCACAAGAAGGAAAACCTAGTGTATATGCATGTCGGAGAAATAATAAAAAATACATTTCAAGGACATGTGAAGTCCGCCAACCCTCGCTGTTGCAGTAGTCGTATGGCGGACGTGTATCGCCTTCAAATCCCTCTCAAATTCTAAGAAGATGCCTTTGCCCAGCCGTGGGAAATTAGCAGGATGCTATTTTATTTTTATATTATTTCATAGTACGCATCTTGTTTCATTGAACTTTTTTTTGCCCTAGCACTGAGCCTATTGTGCGTCCGTCTGTCACTAACACATAAACGTGAAGAGTCGGAAAGTTAAAATTTTGATTCAGAGCATACCATATAAATATAGACATAAACTTCATGGTTATGTGAGTTTTACATAATCTAATTTTGTTCTAAATAACAACCTGTTGAGGAGGACTTCCTTTCCATGAAGGAATTGACAAAAGCTGGTATTCCTTGAATGGAAGATTTGACTATACTCACAACGATGGGCATGTGGGTTTGTAAGCGAAGTGACATTACATTACATCTCTAATCTTACTCCTCAACACTGGACTATGGGATTGGGTTCGTCACATTTAGTCAAATTTCCCGACTTTAAATAGTAGTCAGAGTCTCGTCAACGGGCTGTACCGCCTGCTGGTGAGATTGACCTTTGAACATAAATTTAGTACATCCCTCTATACTCTATGTTCCCCTAGTCGACTTACTCTGTGTCCTACGTGAAGAAATTCAAGCCAGCTGTTATAAATATTTAATTGGCGTAACTCACGTAATACGCGGTGAGCTCTTTCTCTGCCAAGGAGTCTGGGTAGCGTACCTACGGTACGTCGAAAGGTATAGATAGAGAGAGCCAGTACAATCTCAGCCTGTGGGGTGTTCCATCTTAGTCCTCAAGGATGACAACATTATTGTAAGCTGGATCGATTGAAGTTATTTGCAGGTGTCCATGGGCTTAGCAGTAGCTTTCCATTAGGTGGACTGTGAGCTCGTTTGTCAACCCAATATTTAAAAAAAAATCTCAGTCGTCTCTGTAATCGGCATGCTTACATAACATCGAATGACCAATTTAAATAAAAAAACACATCTTTAACATATTCTTCCTTTGATCATCGCAAAGATAATTAGATAATATAATTAACATCTCTAGAACCCATCGTGACTTCTCAGCACAGGTGGCGCATTCTAAATGAAGATGAAAGTGAAACCTTTACATTTGTGACACTGGCCTTATGGCCGTGGAGCCACTTCCCATACAACATGGTCGACGTTACACCAGCATTATGTGTTAACTGCTGTATCTATGAATAATTATAGCATATAGGGAATAAATTTCACTTCTTAATATAAGGGCACGTGTACACTTTCTTCAACTCCACACACGTACCTTTTACACAAAGGTTCCTCCGATTATACAAACTAAAAGAAAACTAAACAGCTGAACTAATTTTGATAAAATTCGCTATGGAGATTCCTTGTACAGTAATAAAGTACATAATCTTTTTTTTATATCTGGTAAACTGTTAGAAAATGTTTCACGCGAATGAAGTTGCAGGCGGGAAGACTAGTATGTCTATACTTCATTGAGTCATAGTAACAAAGAGGCAGTGCTTTAAACTTCTTATTGTGTAGGGACGTAGGGTTCAACACTCGTTACCAGTAACTTTCAGATCATGGATATTCGGGTTAGGACCTGCTTAACGATCAGTAATTAACTTTTTAAATGATTCAAAGTAACACGAAAAGTATCGATTCGATTATTGTTAAATAATAATGTGACTACATATTTTGTAATAAATATTTATAATAAAACAATTCTTCATGAAGATGAATATGATATCACATATTGGTGCTGCTTCAATACTCTTATTGATACGACACATTCGTGTGTAAACGCCTTATAAATAGGTGTAAATTGGTCGACGAGAGTAAATTGGTGTTTGTTTTTCACCACACTGACACCCCTAATGATCATGTGAACAACGCACACGATGTTATGTATATAGCGTTAATGTGTTGTAAATAGCGTAAAATACCGGACTTACAACAGAAATGTTCCTCGCACGGGCCGTTGGTCACGGTCACGGCGGGCCGCGATCAGCCGCGATCAGCCGCTTGCTTTGCTTCTCTTTTCACGCCTATAGCCTCGTGCAGGGCTGGCGGCGAACACAGAACCACAATATCAAATGTACACAGCCTGGACCAATAGCACACGGACAACAGCGATTAGTGTTTCCTAATAATGGTAACAATAAAGACACGCAAACGTAAATATCTTTTAAACTATTGACTGTATTTAGGTAAGGCATATCTTTTGTATTTGTTATTCCAGCTTACATTAGAACAATAATGTTAACAGTGCATGATAATTGCTTATTTGGGAAATGAAGATAAGAAATAATACCGCTCACGAGCTGTACAAAAAGTCATGATAATTTTTTTTAAAATTACAAACAATTTGGATACATACGTAGTTTTTTTCTCTTGTTTCTTCGGCGGTAAGACTCTCGAGCCTCGAAGCTGTAAAGGCCACCGGGCCAGCAGCAAACGTGGATGGTCTTTAGTCGGTATGTTTCTCCTTCTGAGATCCTAGTCCGATAATAACCCGTTGGATGGCCTCCCGGCGACGGGGAATGCGTAAAGCATTTACCATCCATCTCAAATAAAAAAAAACAATATTTATCGATAACATTTCAGCTGAAGACAATATTATCACGTCACGTTATCTACTTAGAGAGTTATTTTCGTATTTAACATATTAATTAACAATACTCAGTGTTGAAACACGAACACTACATAAACCAATTAATATTACACGCTTCCAAATCAAAATGGAAGACCGATGCACAGCTGACCGAAGCGTACGAAAACGTTGGACTCAAATTCGACCTTGAAATTTTACTGACATCGCGCCCTAAGAAGTTCTAATTCAAAATATAAATAAAATTTTATTATGGCCTTATGTAACTATGTCGATAACCGTTCAATATATTAAAAAGTATTTATTAATGCTTCTGTATAGCCTCTAAAGAATAGTAATGAAGAACATAGATATTAGTCGTCTAGAAATAATGAACGGAAATATTAAAATCCTTTAATTTTTATTAACTTTATCAACGTTCCACCGCGCCGATGATATGCAGTGTGCATTTTATGAGTTCAAATTATACGCTCCAGGTGTCTGTTTTACACTAGGGTAATTTTAATTACTATTTTATATTGTGATAATGTATTTCCGGATTGTAGAAGGAGCAGACAATCGACGCACCTACATGCAGTAATACTTAAATTCTGTAATGATAGCCATATTAAAGTTATAAACGCACTGTCGTATCTCATTTGTTACGAATAATGAAATAAACAAAAACCTAAATGATATCGTGCATTTACGCGAATACTACACATTTGAAATGAAATTATTATTTATGGCGTTTAATTTAACTTAATGATCCTTTATAAATCTTTTACAAACAATAGATACCGTTAATTGTAATGATCAAAGGCCAATCTATACCATGTACATATGGTCTATCTGACCAACGTTACTTTAAATTACTATTGTTAAATTTTAAACTTTGGTTTCTCTCTATCTATACATCGTTCGAATATGCGCTTATCTATATCTTAATTTAATACTTTGTCGTGTAACATGTTGATAACAAACGGAGATTTCATTAAAATCCTGTATAAAGTAATTCCTGTAGCAGCGGCTTTGCCGAGTGATGAAGACATAAAGGTGGGTGATTTTGGTGATGGGGGGAAATACTGCCGCTCCATCTTACCCCGTCAGAGTACGAGTAGTAAAAGTCGAATAAGAGCAATACAAGAACCTCTGACGAGACGTCAGAAGTTAGAATAACAACCTCAAACATGGTAGAACGGTGGGGGGCAGCGCGTACAATAGTCACAAGTCATGTGGTTACTTTACCTTAGCAACCTGTAAATTGTCCACTGCAAGACATGGACCTCCTCTCACAAGGAGGACTTGCCAGAATCGCCATATGGGCAAGCGGATTAGCGATTGGAGTACCAGACGCCTCGCACCTTAAACGTCACCGGTCTGCTTAATTTTGATCCGGCAAAATTAAATTATACACATACATCTGCAACACCATAGATGCTGCAGGTGCGTTGCCGCTCTTTAAGGATATTTGGGAGGTGGGAGGGAAGAGGAGGGGAATAGGGAGGGGGTGTGGGCCTCCGGTTACCTCACTCACCGAACGAAACGCAGAAGCACAAGATGCCTCTACTTCACGCCGGTATTCTGCGAGGCCGTGGTACCAAACCGGTTGAGCCGGCCCATTCGAGCAGCAGCTAAAGCCGCCGCTTGGCTCTACCACCCTAAAAACGTTTCTGGACTTATCGTGCAACGGTGCTCTGTGATTAAGTGGTGCTTACCGGCTTATGAGTTATGAGCATCATTTGTTGAAGAGGGGAATCTATATGAAGATTAAAATATGTAATCACCAAAATTGTACAAACTTGCTTAAGCGTTTATTGCCCATCAACTGTTTCAAACAATTTACTTCGTCTCCCTGTTAGTATATAGACACGACTCAGAGAGCCGAATAACGGCGAAATATCCATCCGAATTGGCCGAACTCAAACCCACAGACTAGTGCTAGAGAGCAGCATCAGTACAGGCACTTCGCTCATCCACTCGCTCGCCCAGCGTGGAGAGTGTGGGCAAATCTTGCAAGAAATATACAGCTTTTACTGGCGCTTTTTTGGAGAGACTAATGTTCAACAGTGGACCTAAAAAAAGCTGATGTAGTAGTCATTGACATTCTATTTTTATCTGTCATATCAGGACTTACGAGACAAGAAGAGGTCTCTTGAACGTATATATCCAATACTGGGATGAGCAGACCTTTTTTAGTTTTTCATCCCACTTTTCACCAGAGCTTATTTCCGTCTTATTGAAAGTTTCGTAAAACTCATTGGTCACAAGCCCTTCGCATAGAGGATCGAACTCTAGTCTCCTGTTTCAGAAGCAAACTCGCCTAGCGGGGTTTTTTTGTTATTTAATATTTATTTATTTATTTATTTATATTTATTTGTTGATCATATGTGATACTTGTATAGATTGTTAACATGCTAGAATAGAATTAGTTTTTATAAAATATTAATGTTGTAATTTTCTGTTACAGTTCACTGTTGTTTGGAGAATGCGACGAAATCTCTGACTGGTAAGCTTTTTCAAGTAATACATTACATTACATGTTGTATCTCTGGCACTAAACATATTCCACCATATTTTCGAAGATGATACTTTGCTAGTTCAATTTCGTCCATTGGTATTCACGTTGCTTCAAAGACGCGTGTTGGCCTGGTCTTTGACATAGCCGCATTGTGCCATTCTTCCGGGACCGAATTGTGCCAGGGGTATGCTATAGATGCCTTAAAAAGGTTCTTTTAGATTTCGGTATGACGTCATACCTTTTTTATGATATCGCTACTTATGCGGTATCGTAATCATGTTCCAATAACGAAATTTGACCTTCACTTCGAGTTACAGTACTAAGCGAGCCGCCATAGCGACCACTGTCCTCACTGGTCCATATGATCCCCCTCCCCGCCCGCATTTTAATTTAGGTACAGAATAAGAAATGGGTTAAATAAAGGTGGAAATGCTTCCGTGGTTAATAACGGTACCGTAATACAATACCAGTTAACTACGGTACTGGTACCGGAATAATTTTCTATTTGCGCACTCATTATATCATATATAACCGGTATCAGCCTACCGAGACTAACTTCGATTATTTACGAGCTGTGCGCACGCGAAAGGACAGAAAACTTTTTATTTCTGCCTGGAGAACATCGTTTTTTTTTTGTTACCTTATTTTACAGAAATGTTTTTTTACGCTATCGGTTATTTAGTTGTTGCAAATTATGATAAGGTCGGCAGGAAAGGAAATGAGAAACTATTTATAAGTTAAGAATGCAATGACACCTCATGTTAAAATATATTCAAATCGATTCGTCTAATAAGTAACAAGGTTGGAAGACCAAAAACATAACGCCCGATGCATAATGTCTCTATATTAAGTCAGATAGAGTTTTTACCGTGTCAATTAAGTTCATGTTTGTATTGTACTCAGAAATTATGGTATCACGATTACGGAAGAAGAAAAGAACGCTCAAAAAATCTGCGGTAATGTGTTCGAAGTAAATGTTATATACTCTAGAACCCTCATAAAAAACATAACATGTTTACACGGGCCTATAGAAAACGTCGCTTTGTAAGAAAGTTACTACTGATTGATTGTGCATCGTTGATTTATGTTCATTGCTGTTTTATGGAGATCGTATCGATTATGAACCGATACATTGACCGATGACCGACCGATATATATAAATATACATTACAGCTCAGTTATCGATATACACCCTTCTGTAGAAATGTAAACAGTTTATCATAAAAAAAAAAACTTACACTTCTGAACATATAGCCATCCAAAAGAGCGCCAGCAATCCGGTACACGTTTAGGAAGGATTTGCTCACTGATATTAGGAAAATCGGCACGAGAGCTTCATTAGACTTCTATGATCTGTGCTTACCTATAAGATTGACGTACCTAATATATTTATAGTGTAACTTTAACACTACTTGAAATAATTTTGCGAATCAACGACTGACATAAACAAAGTTAGGCTAGCGCGCTTTCCCGCGCAACCCGCGTGACAGCTGCCGTGGCTAATTGAATATGGCGGCAACTAGAATAGCTATCTTTATGATTTACTATTCGGTAAGAACATAATCGGATAAATCAGATTAAATGTCCGACCAATTACATTAAATTTTAAAACCGCCAACATAAATTATATTGAGTAATGTTAGATCGACAAATTATAAGTCATTGTTCCTCAAACCTTTTAGATTCCAGTTAATTTTCAATACTAGGGCGTGTGGCGTCTGTACATAACTGAAGTCATTATCCTTCCACAACATGAATTCAGATCGCATTACGGAGCCTCGACACTTCCTTTTCCAACGGCTTTATTGCGGCATGAAAGAGCTCAAAATGTGAATTAATATGTTCACGTAGCGCTACACGCGTACAGAATAATACAAATTAAGTATACTTAGGGTTGTCGCTATAAATATTTTCATGGCATAATCGTCAAAATATTTTTTATGATAAAAGAAATCAACGTTTATTGACATGTACGTTGTTTTTCAGATACCTCAGATATTTTTTTTTACTTTTTTTTTAGTTTATTACTGTGTAAAATAATATGACAACGGAGCCCTTGTTCTCGCTCTCCTTGGTACATAATTTGATTATATATATGAGTCATATCATATGAGAAATAATAACTACTGTTAATGTTGTACCAGTATCGACTGGCCATTTGGAATATTTTTGGGTTCGTTAATATGGAACAACATGAAAAATAACTGACTCGTGAAGAACGCCAATTTTTACTAATGAATATTCGGATTACTGTAGGTTATCTTACCGTTACTGACTGTGGCAACCCTAATGTAATCAATCGGCTTATGCGTCTGTTCCATTTTGGGGCATTAGAGCAGCAATTTGGGTACGGCAAAGGAACCGTAGCTGCGTTTAGGAGCAATTTGAATCGAGACCATTATTGAGTAATCCAGCGACAAATTTACCAGGACAACAGGCTGTCGGGTACGTACTAAATTATATTTCTTCCTTTCCATTTGCAGGGTCTAAGAGGAAGAAGGTTGGCCAATAATTTTACATTTGTAAAGAGGATTCACCTTTTTAAGTTCAGTTAGTGTTGACTTTAAGTTATATCCTGAATGGGGAGCCGTTACACAAAATAAAAAATACAAAAGAAGTTACAAATAAAAGTTATTTGTTCTTTACCAGCCTTCATAAGCCCTCCATTAATAGGTATACTTGGTGGTAGGACTACTTATCTGCCCAGGAGCAGTCAGGGTGGGAACAACCCTCTTACATATTTCCACCGCCAATCTGAACTAAAGAAAGAAAGATACGTTCGCACATTTGTCAACCTAATCCAATAATAAAAAAGAAAACACAGACCTTTCTGGGAAAGCGCCGACAAAGCTGGTATACCATATGGATGATTTGTTCAAACTTAATCACGTTAATGATTTCTTGTATTTACGCGAACACTAAACATTTGAAATGAAACTATTATTTGCGGATTTTATCGTGTTTAATTTTTGTTTTTATCATTACCGACGTTTCGACTCGTTTCACGATTCCGAACCTAAAATCACTTAAACTGTTGGATGATGGATGTCTATTTCGATATAACGGATATGATAAAAATGAGATCGTGAGTAGATCAATTTATAATTCATATTTCATGTATCGTCACGAAGTTTTTCAGTCAAAAATGAAGAAGAGAGACAGTTTGCGTTCGTTTCGCGTGATCTCTCTCGACGAGTTTATCGTGTCGTCTCCGTCGCGGTCACGCCACGTGCCATCGTCTCGTTACACCGTCGACAGTCCTTCCGATGCAAACGCCACGCCATTACTCACACTTTGTTGAACGCCAGTCGCGAGTACCTTGACGCTTGTTGTTTGCATTCTTATCAAAAATCGCTTCGAGTACTACCTAGTCATTTTCTATTGTTATAACTTGTAGCTTTTTTTTTGCAACTATTGTTGTGTCGGTAATCAAACACTCAATGTCAATCAGCCTACATCCACACAGATTAAACATATTTCTTTATTTTTTATTATTAAATTAATTTTGATTAAAATCACCGAAAGTTTTTTTCATAATATGTGGTTTTTTGTGTTTTTGTAGAGTCCAATAAAGTGTATACATACAAAGTTAATGAGGCATGATATGGGATATGGGGCAAGTGTTAACCACAAAATCTTAAGTAGAAAAGGGAAGTAACTGACTACTCAGCGTAACACACCCACGTACTACCATAACCGTTATTGAGGTCGCAAGACTTGAAAAAACGTACGCAAATATTTTTTATTATGTACATGAGACGATGTTTGACCTGACTACAGACCTGCAGGTTTCCTCACGATGCACAACCTCAGCACATGGCAAATTCAGCACTTAAAATTGCTCTTTAACATTTTTAGTGGTGCCGATACCGGGTATCGAACACTGGTCACTAACATACTATGATATTAATGCGACTGATCTGACCACTAAGCTGTCAGCCGCAGGCACGGCTAGTCGAATTATAGTTAAGTCTGGCGGTTAATATCGACAGATTGCGCCACCAGTTTAGTGTGATTTGGTCCTTTGCAGCGTCAATATGCAGATGAAAGTTGTTGTCTTTGAGAAGCAGAGGCATTGATCTCGACTTGTTTATTATCTTCGCTCGCTTGCTCGTTGCATACAGAACAAATAAGGAAAGCCTTAAACAATTTTCGCGGGGAATTACTATATTATTTAAAAGTATATTTATGTTTATAAAAGCAATCACCGTCTGTCACCTGTTGAGTTCTACTGGTGGAGAGACTCCTTCTTGTTTTCGTTTTTTTATGGGAAAGGCGGCAAACGATCAAGCGGTTCACCTGATGGTAGGTGATTACCGTCGCCCACGTACATCAGCAACACCAGAGATGCTGCAGGTGCGTTGCTGGCCTTCAAGGGTATTTGGGAGATGGGAGGGAGGATGAGGAGGGGAAGGGGAATGGGCCTCCGGTTACCTCACTGACCGAACAAAGCGCACTCGTCTCTACTTCGCGCCGGTATTCTGCGTGGTCGTGGCTCCAACTCGGTCGAACCGCTCCATTCGAACAGCAGCAAAAGCCGCCGCTTGGCTCTACCACGTTTAAAACCTTCTCTGTCTTGGAGTCGTCTGGGTAGGTATCGCTCTCTTACTCATTCCCATCGCCAAACTGCACTGCAACTGATGCTGATGTGAATGATACTTGTACGTATGATTCTATGAGCTATATGCAAATTTGCAAGTGTTATAACATTGAGATGTTCATAGCGAATTGTGTGCGATGTGAAGTGTCACATGACTTTTCTGCTGTTTTAAAAGTAAAGTCGTATGTACAATGTAATGTTATAATAGATTTTTTCGGGTATTGCTTCTAATTTAAAAGTATGTCCATTATGCGAGCAGCAGTGGGGCGGAGTATAACATTATATAATTTACATAGTTAACTAACATACCTTATTTTACAATTTTTCCACATAAATTACTTAAAATTTTAAATAAAACTCATATTTGTCCCACGATTACGAAACGTCGGGATTTAAAAAAAAAACTAATTAAACTTGATAAAATCCGTAAATAATAGTTTCATTTGAAATGTGTTGTATTCGCGTAAATACAAGAAATCATTACTTAAAATTTAAATTATAATTGTATGTTATTAAAATCTCAATGTTAATATTACTGAAAATAGCTAGAAACATGAAAACGAAGCTATTCACTGTTCACACTACGCAGGTTGTCTGTGTTAGGTTTCATCAAAATGGTAAAATTGGTTTCAGAGGAAATTACAATAAAAATTATTTCAGATTTGGGGATAAGCGGAATTATGCTTTTATCTGTGACTTTCCTTCTTTTATTTGACATTTGGCTCTACAGACATGTTACCGTTGTCCTCGTCATAGCTTCTTATAATTTAAAAAAAAGAAAGAATAATAAACTTCAGACATAAAACATAAATAGCTATTCATCCGCCTCATCTCACTGTTGCTATACTTGACGTACAGATATGCAGTCGTAAAGCAGTCGATATACAGTGACATACCCACACGGCCTCACCTTGTCTAATCAAATTAAACCTATATCTATCACTAAGCCTCAAGTGCGAGATGACTGGAAGTCAAGGCGGCTGAGATCACCGCGACAAGCGTAGAGCGTCGAGCTTCTGTGACCCAGATGTAACAAGATGAATGTTAGTGCTTTTGTTTATGCATACACGGTGTGATTGCACCCGTATATGGTATTTGTTTATTGCAAATCCTAATACGCCTAAAGGAACAGTAAATAATGGAAGATTTTAAATATGGCTATTCAAAACTTAACCCCCTTACATGTTCTGCCCGGTGCTGGCACCACTACAAACCACGCTTGAACACCGTTATAAATATCGAATCGTATGTTTTCAATAAAACTATATATATGCAATATATATATACATAAGCTTTATGTGGGGCTTCCTCGGATAGGTCTAGCAGTAACTTAGTACTTTATGAACTGATATATTTTTTTAAAAATAAAAGCGTTACACCTGTAGAAATTTCTCACATGTCTTACGAGACAGTTTGCATACGTAAATTGTACACGGAAAACAAATTATATATACCCTACCTCACACAAATACCTCTTCTATGCGGGAATCGAACCCGCGGTTCGCAACGCCACGGCACCGAGCCGACTGAAAAACCTAAGCAAACTTTATTTACCCAACTAGATAGATATGAATATCATGGACAATCATCATTTTACATATCCAAGTTGACTGAACGACGGCCTGGTGGTCCTCCTCAACCCCAGCGGCCCATTTGCCCGAGATCTGCGGCCGGCGCGTGACGCAAGCGCCGGTTCCGCTTTCCGGCCGCGCCGAATTTCATTATTTCACTTTCACGCTGGCTCTCGGCGACCGGCTGACCGGCCGGACGCGTGCTCCTCAATATTTCACAACAATTCGCCACTGGCCGTAACGTTATTTTTGTCGGAAGTCTCTTTTATAAAACCACCTAGACCGGCCATAGATAATGTTACAATTCAAAAAGTATTCTTTTTTCTTAATTCAAATATGGAATGCGTTTGTTATGCAATTCATTTTCACCGTGATGTTAAATAACGTTATGGAGTGGGGAGTTGAAGAAAACAGAGTTGCAGTGATTACTTTATCGTCGGTAATTATGAAGGCGCTTCAAAAGCCCTACGCCGCATTTTCGACAGGTACACCAACAATTTTCCTGTCGTCAAGATACCTCTCTGTTCGGATCAGACGGGCTGTAAACGCTGTCAAAGCTAGAATTCGTCATAACCCTATAGTAAAGTAGTAAAGTAGCAGCCTATAAGTGCCCACTGCTGAGCAAAGGACTCCGTCTCAAATATCTGAGAGGGTTTTGGAGGCGGGAAGGGTCCGCCACGCTGATTTAGTGCGGGTTGACGGACTTTACATATCCTCGAAATAATATGTTTTATAATTCGCCGCCGAGCACGGGGTAAATACAGCATTTAAAATTGTCAATTGGGGAACGATCCCAGGTCACTCACGCTCTATGAAACAAAAGTGAGCACCTTGACCTTGAAAAGTCCCTTATCTGTCGCAATTTATTAAACAAGACTTGAAGCTGGGTGTTTACCGTTCGACACACAGAATATGCCCTAAATCAGTCCCTGCAGCTGCAGAGAGTGGATCGATCTATTAACTTGCTGCCGATACACCGGAAGGTACAGAAATTGACAAAAGAAAATTAATTACGATTGAAGAGCACTACAACTAATAAAATGACCAAGTTTATCCTCAAAAGATGCCACGGAACATGGTGGTAAAGTTCAACCTGGTCATCGTCCAGCATCAATCATGGTATGGTGGGATTGTACTATGTATTTTTCTTAGAAAAAGGAGTAAAGTTCGGACAAAGTTTATCAAGAGACTGTCTTGGATCGTCTATTGAAGATTCTCAGTAATACACTTTTCAAAAATGTATCGTGAACTTTCCAGTAAGACTCTGTTGGAGTGAAAAACGAGCTAACAGTTCACCTGACGGTAAGTAACTACTGTCCATGAACACCTGCCAACAACTTCAATCGAAGAGGGTTACTGATACGTTGTCATCCCTGGAGAGTAAGATGCAGTGCCTCTAGAGCCCATAATTATACTGGCTCTCTATACCTTTCAAACTTTTAAAGTTTGACTGTACACATTTGATCTAATAACACGTTTTGTATAACCAATCCCGCTTTTATTTTAACAATGAAATATTTATGGCTTTACAGCTGAAAAGTCACCTGTCACGTGACACTTCACATCGCACACAATTCGCTATGAACATCTCAATGTTATTAGACTCGCAAATTTACATATAATAGACGTACATGTATCATTTACACATATACAATCTTCATGTACTTTTTATCAAAATAACAGTCAAAATATACGCGCCAATAGCCTAATGGGTTAGGGTGCGGACTGCGAAATATGACGTCGTAGGTTCGAGCCCACCATTCGACTATTGTCGTGAACCACTCTAGATACAAGCTCTAATGCGTAGTCGGAGGGTTAACAGGAATATTAGTAATGTTACGTACGTTGCATTGCTAGAATTATGTTTTTAAAAAATAACCTCTGTTGTGTTGTTCAGAAGGCGGATATTTGCAAACATGTATTTAGGGGTTTAGGGACGTAATGCTGAGCCCGAACCCCGACAAAAAATGTCACTAAATGCAGTGACAGTTCGTGTTGATACAAAACAAAACGCCCGCAGATCATCTTACTAGTTATTAAGTTAAAATAAAATGGAACAACACTCAATCAAGTGTCTAATTCTTTGTGTAATTTGTAATGAAATTAATCACTTCGTAGAATTTTGAGTCGGAACAAAACAGGTTCGCCAGGTTTTGTATCATGTTTCGTTATAAAACCTTATAGAAATTAGCCCGCACTTTTTGTTTCAGAAAGAAAATATAGCTTATGAATTCAAATAATTTATCTTTAAAGCAATACTATGGGAGGGAAAAGGGAAATACACATTCCAGGTAACTGTCATACACCCTAAGTTTAGTTTAGAGACTTTATTATATATTTATTCTAAGTGAAGTTAAATTCAAGTAAGTTGAATTAATTCATCGTATAGTTATGAGAAATTGCGAAATAAATGAACAAATTAATATTTAATAATCCTTGACACGTCACGCCCATTTAAAAGGCTATAAGTATATTTCCAAGTAATTATCCCCTTGACCCAGACCGAGGCAAATATCGTTAAAAATTTTCGTGAATACAAATGTCATAATAACGAAAAATTGACACGAACTGTACGGTCTTTGATATGTTTAGCTCATTTTCAAAAAGCGCTAGTGCACTGGGTTCGATCCCCGGTGGCCGGCAACGCTAAAATTGTCAATAGCAATTTTAAGTGCTGAGTTTATCACGTGCTTAGCGGTGAAGGGAAACATCGCGAGGAAACCTGCATTTTTGAGAAATAATCAAAAAAAGTTAAGTTCGCCCACCCGCACTGAAGCAGCATGGCGAACACATCCCGGCTGCGAAACCCTATCAGATATTTAAGAATCAAGCCCAGCAATAGGGATTTACACGCTGGTATTTTATTTTACAACTTGTAAGTTTTTGGTTTTCAACTGTTAGAAAAACTATGCAATTATAAACCGTGTACAGAAATCGGACACAACGCGAGATTTAGGCTAATATGTCATGGTTTTTGCTTACTCTACAAGATAACATCGGCCGCCGAGCAGAATTAAAACCAGAATTTCGACTGAAACGTGTATTTAACAGCTTACAACTTTAAGTGTTAAAACGGACTGGATAAAATCTTGATTTAAATTAACGTTATTATTGAAACTCCTGTTTTATGTATATTATTCATTGATGTAACGTGGTATATAAAAAAGAAACCAAGACTTTCATGCCCGTTCTTCTCTGAAGTGTAGTTTTTGGCGCTCATAAAAGCTTTAAGAAAAGCTAAATTTAATAAAAAATGTTTTGTTTTGACACTTTCTAAGAAGGATGTGAGAAAAAATATAATGTAACTACTAATAAAATTTTTTTTTTATTCTTTGTTTTATACCTGCCAACTACCTTTCACCATAACAAGGGTTGACTGGTAGAGAATGCAACTTGGCATTAAGTCCGCCCATTGTAACCTTAAGCTTAAGGCTAACAATAAAGAATAAATAAATAAATATAAAGTAAATAAAGATATATTTATATTTTTTACGACGGTTGGCGGAATTTACTTATGGACGATGATCTATAAAAATGATCAAAGGGAGATCAATTACAAAATGGGTGGCACTCGAAAGTTAATTATTGAGCGTAGCACAAGTGTTAACATCGGCGAAGATTCCAACTCAGTACCCACGAAATAGCATCAGATCGGTAACATATTTAAAATCTATCAAACATTATCTTTGTGTAATGCTAAATATACCATCTCTTTCCTAAAAACCATATTCACCTGACAAATAAGGCTTCAGGCAACCGTACCTAGCCGGATAATCTATCCCCATTTTCGGGACCCAAGTCGCACAAGGTAGTGACCAGGAGCAGCGTCACTAGCGCCAGGTTATCGGCACCACGTTAAGCAACTTGTGCGCACCCTGCGTGGCATGAGCGTTTGCTCCTTTCTTGAAGAAGCCTACGGTCAGCTGTGGACATAATATATTTTTTAGCTGATCTTACGCAATCCCACATACCGGAAAAGTGAAATTTCAACAATAAGTTAATTCGGTAACATATTTCATAAAGCAATTTAATACGTCCGTAGCTAATTAGTCCATGTTGAGTAACGCGCACAACGCTCCGTTGCGCAGACATGCTGGAAGTTGTATCAAGCCGATCGAGTACCCTCCAGGTTACAACGATTGTATGAACGGATAACAGCGATTGATTCGGCGCTTTCATGGGAAGGCACATGTCCAGCTGTCCGACGCGCTGATGAACAAGAAGAAACAGTTCCGACATTTATAATGATTCATTACTATAGTAAAGAGATATTGCAAATAAATGAACAAATTTATACCTAGTAATCCTTTTTAAATTAAACTATTAATTACGGATTTTATCGCGTTCAATTTTGTTTTTATATTCCCGGCGGAGCGATTGCTTTACAGCAGCCGTGGTCACGGGGAGACTGAGGTAGCAGACGTCCAGATGTCATAGTTAACTCGGGCTGCCTTCAGCTTTTATTTATTATTTTTGGTCCGATCTACGCAGAATGTGCTCAGAGTATCTTGAGGTCGTGCATTGGTAAATTGAAATTAGGATGTTTTTTTCATTACAATAGCCTCGCGAATCATCCTCGGCAGGAATCGGTGTTCTTTTGCGAGGATTTGTGGTCTATGAAATCTGATGTAATGGATGGGGCGATCAAGGACGTGATCACAGACTGCAGACTTCCTAGAGCGCCGGTGTTTCACGTCAGCTATGTGTTAGCTAGGAATCCTTGTCTCGTTACTCCCATTTACAAGGTTATAAGTGTTACGTTACGATACGTTAACAGCTTGTAAATAGTGGTCGGCAGGTCATAGACCTTACCCATAAGGAGCAGAGATCGGCAAACAGATTGGAGATCGCATTACTAGCTGCTGCCCGCCGTCGGTCTGGTGTATTTCGCTTTTTTAAGTGGTAGAGCTAAGCGGCGGCTTTTGCTGTTGCACAAATGGGCCGGAGCAATACCACGGCCTCGCAGAACACCGGCGTGAAGTAGAAGCATCTTGTGGTTTTGCGTTTCGTTCGATGATAGAGGTAACCGGAGGCCCTCTCACCCCTTTCCCCATCATCCCTCTCATCCCTCTCATCCTTCTCATCCCCCTAATATCCTTAAAGGCCAGCAACGCATCTGCAGCTCCTCTGTTGTTGCAGATGTACGTCCACGACGGTATTCACTTCCTATCGCGAGAGCCGCTAGCTCGTTTACCCCCTTTACAATAATAAGAAAAAACAATGTAAATTACATAATACATAAAAAGTAGTTTTTAAATTTAGAATTGTAATGCGTCATTTTATCCAAGATACCTTGTGTTGCTATATATCTTGGAGAATATGCTATATTAGAGAATTACTGTAGGTTGTTTGTGCAAACACAGAAACAGTTGCTTATTCACTGATATGACTTGCAGAAGTCACGTACGAGAACGTCCTCCTGGATGGTGGATCTTAAACCCGCATTTATGCATCTCACAAATTATATCTTTCCATCTAATTATATATTTCGCTAATGGTAGTAAATAATAATTAATTCGCTAATAGTAATTAGCCTACTGGTAGAAATGTAAATGAGTAAATTAAATGGTAGAGTCGGGAGAGGAAGACCTAGGCGAACATTTCACGATGAAATCGGAGACGTTTTGAAAAAAGGCCAGGTCAAAGGTACTCTAAACCAACGAGCCTGCATGCGAAGATTGATGAAAGTGGAAGAAGCGAAAGTCGTATGTCAGGATCGTAGCGTGTGGAAGAAGATTGTCTCTGCCTACCCCGTTGGGAACAAGGCGTGAATATATACATACATACATCAGCCTACATTGGAGCACAGGCCTCTTCAAGAAAGCCTATGTAAAGGCCGCGGCATATATTTCTTAGAAGGTTTGAGTATGGGACTTACTATTTTGGGCAAGTCGTAACGAGCACAGTGTCGGTATCCTCGCTCTGGTAATGCTGCTCCACTAGTCTGGCCACTAGCCATCATTCTATCGCCAGAACCTGGCTCGTTAGTTAGGTTACACCGCGTGCCGGGTGAGGATGACATTTGGAGAAAGACATTGTTTTATTCCCCGTAAAGTAACTTATCCTGCGTTGACTTGCTAACCGGAAAACTTAGCCGTGCAAGAGAAGGTTTCCTAAAGGCAATGCATAGAATACGAGAGGCATATAGAACGTTGAGGTACTAAAGCTTTTCAAGTTACATCTCAGTCGACATCGGTTGATGCATCTTGTAATAAAGTTCGACATTGCATAGCGCAGCATAATAAATAGTAATAATATCGTGAAAGTGAAGTGGAAGGCGAGTTCGGAGTCGTGATCGAGCGCTGATCGAGACATTCCACGTGGTCTCGGGGCCTTGGCACTTCGCACCAGGCCCGAGCACGACTTGCAATTAATCTTTGTACGGTCGAACGCAGATCCTTTATACGCAGATCGATCTGATTCATACTATTTATTTATATATTACATTCAAATTATCTAAACTCTTTCTTCGGAGGGTGGGCATTGTCCACCGGCCCAGAGGTAGGCCGATACTGATAATTTTCTTAACTACTTTAGGTGTAACGCTTCATAACAAGAAAAGAAAAAAGAAAGATACAATATATATAGACAACTAATTTTTTTTTTTTATGGGAAAGACGGCAAACGAGCATGCGGTTTACCTGACTGTAAGTGATTACCGTCGCCCACGTACATCCGCAACACCGGAGGTGCTACTGGTACGTTGCCGGCCTTTAAGGGTATTTGGGAGATGGGAGGGTGAATGAGAAGGGGGATGGGAAGGGCCTCCGGTTACCTCACTCACCGAACGAAACGCAGAAGCGCAAGATGCCTCTAATTCACGCCGGTATTCTGCGAGGCCAATTCGGTCGACCCGGCCCATTCGAGCAGCGGCAAAATCCGCCGCTTGGCTCTACCACGTTTAAACTATCTTATATATAATATCTTTATTACTTTATATATTATATTATACTATAACCAGCAACCTGTCTCCGCCTGACATACTCCTCGTATATGAAGATCCAGCCAAAGTTTTTCGTATTATGTCATCAACTGGCATCAGAACTACATATGAAGTTCTTAGTCTTTAACTAATTTAATTGTTGATTTATTAATTTTATATAATTACATTAAATACCGGCATTACGCACCTGCAGCATCTCTGGTGTTGCAGATGTATCTAATCACTTACCATCTGGTCAACCGCTTGCTCGTTTGCCGCCTTTCCCATAAAAAAAAATATATCAAAGGAAAAGTACTAAACATTTCGCACCAAAATCTGAAACAGAAATATAATAACGAGCGGCAACACAACAAACTTTTTATTTAGAATTTTTAATGCGCATTTAAATACAGAGGTGAAATCTTTGAAATGTAGTGCAATGAAACTTATTGACCGTAAACAACGAGAAAGGGCGAGAGAAACGTAATTTCCTTATAAATATTTTTTTACGCTTTTGTTTGTGATATATTGAAATCAACCTTAATTATACTTTTTCCCTAAACTTAGACTGAATATTGTATTTGATCTTTGAAGTGTTGCACTAATATCTGTCTAATATATTATAAAATATGACACGTGCGGGGTTCATAAACATCGACTGCATAAAGGTTAGTTTCCATGGGTTTGCCCATTTGACGACGCAAGAGATTGAGGGACGTTGCACACCTAACCTTACCAACCTGTAAATAGTCCATAAGAAGACCCAGGACTCTTCCACGAGGAAGATCTCGGCAAGCGGATTCCCGATCTCAGAACCCGACACCTCGCATCTCGGACGCCTCCGCCCATCATCAGTCTGCTTCATTTCGAGATGGTTATACCGCAGTCTGTCTGTCGGTTGCCGTTGCGTTTTACGAGCTTTTTCTCTTAGTTGGAGGCAACCACACCCACGGGAAGAGAATGGGACGGCAGCTTTTACGGCCAGCCACACGCCCTCAATTTACACATCAACATATAATAAGTTATAGTAGTAGTTTTTAGCTTCGATCCGGTTTTAGCAACTACATAGGTTTAAATATAACACACGACCGGAAAATTGGAGAAAAACATTATATAAAAGTTCCTTTTTTTATGGAAAAGTCGGCTAACGAGCAAGCGGGTGCACCTGATGGTAAGTGATTATCGTCGGCCACGTACATCTGCAACACCAGAGGTGATGCTGGTGCGTTGCCGGCCTTAAAGGATATTTGGGAGAAGGAAGGGAGAATTAGGAAGAGGGGATGGGGAGTGGGCCTCCGGATACCTCACTCACCGAACGAAACGCAGAACCATAAGATATCTCTACTTCACGCCGGTATTCTGCGAGGCCGTGGCACCAACCCGGTCGAGCAGGCCCATTCCAGCAGCAGCAAAAGCCGCCGCTTGGCTCTACCACGTATAAAACCGACGAATATTTATGATACATTTATATCTGTACCATAAATATTCGTCGGTTTTCTTTATCTGTTCACAGGAACCGTTGATTTAAAAAACATTAAAATTCCACGAATAATTATAAGTGAGATATATTTATTGATTTGCACCGACATATGCAAATGTTTGGCGCCGCGCCGCTGCCTTGCCTCTCGCCTCGAAAAAACTGGCGGGACCTCGTGTCGTTCGCGGACCTGTCGCCCGCAGCCCGCTGCAGTGCACAATTATGCTAATATGAATACCACGTTTTTCAGAACGAATCAATGTGACATTCAGACCAGTTTTCTAGGTAAAAACCGAGGCGCTGATAGTGGAACGCCCGGTCCCAGATTCTCGACCTGCAACGAGATATACTCGAGTGCAAGGTCAAGGTTTTTAACAATTCGATCCACGGCCTCCCTTCTTCGATGACAACCCGAGCCTAGGTTTTATCTTATTGCGTTGTTGTCAGCCCCCTCCCCCCCTAGGTGTTTGTTGGAAGTCATTCTTTCACACACAGTGACACAGCAGCAGACAGCAGGGTCGTTGCCGTAGGGCCAACAGCGTATCTACCGTGGGGGTTTCTAGTTAAAAGTTACATAGGTTTGTGAATTGATCATGTTGTGTTACCATAATTATTATTGATTTCGATATTTTCTTCATTAACTTCATTAACCTGTTAAGAGTCCAGGTGTTTCAGTCCGCGTGGCTGAGAGGTCAATATATCTGACTGCAGTAACATGGGTCCTAAGTTCGTAACCCAGCCGAGGCCAATATCACTAGTATTACATAAACACAAATTATTGGTTTTCGGGTCTGGTCGTTTTGTGCTGGGTCTCAGACACTGCATCTGACTCTTCCTGCGATCTTAAGAGAATACAACGAGTGGGCGGCCTCTGTGTTTGTAATCGGAAGAAATCGGCCAGGATTACAGCATCAAGAGTCACCCTGGGGAAGGTATACTATAATCACCACGTTTGTCAAGCGGATTGGCGGTATCAGTACCCGGTATTTCGCATCCTCGAAAGCTGCTACCCGCCATCGGTCTGCTTGCTTTGTCTGTTATTCTTACACTGCCACCTCATGGCGATATAATATACAATATATTAATTATAGTCTATTACGTAATAGAGCCACACTACAGATCGATGTGATGCTGTAGCGTATCAATTTGTTGACATGACAGGACATGACAGACCACTACAGGTTGAAGATTATTTAATTTGACTACAGTTTATTTTATCTTCCGTTCAGTTCCAAGCTTACTTCCTTAACGGTTCTGCGAGGTCACGTTCATGTCACATAATTGTTATTTCGTGTCGCAGCATTGGAATTGTTTATAATAAATTTGAATAAAACATGGTAGTGGGAATGAATTCATTAACAGTGAAACTAAAGCAGAAACGATTTTAAACACTTTAGAATGAAACAAACTGTGGAATTTTTGATTTCTTGTCATTTCATTTACTAGAATACTACACATTTGAAATGAAAGTATTATTTACGGATTGTCTCGCGTTTAATTAGATTTTCGAAATCGCGACATTTCGGGTGTTGTGAAGCACCGGTCGTCACGGGTTAAAAAAATCGAATTGAACGCGATAAATTCCGTATATGATATTTTCATTTCTAACTAGGTATTTTTATTATTAATTCTTGGCACAACTTGGCTTAACTTCAAGTTACGTTACCGGCGAAGAATGTACCCGCGATTCACACAGTACATTGAAGGCAATGAAATGTTCCGCACATCCTGCGGTCTGTTCTCAAGTTATCGCCCGCATCGCTCTAATAATAATTTGAACCAATTAAAACGGCTGTAGTTCCGCTCCGGGCGCTGGTTAATAGCTCTGCGACTTATCTGTTTATCGCATTTCTCATCTATAGTCCGTTCCACTCTTACAGAGAGTTTAGACTATTTTATCACGCCGTGTAGTGGAGGTGCAAAGACTTGCCACCCCCTTTTCTTGATTAGGTACGCCACCTGTTTCGGAGAAGCGAAAAGTTTTATTGCGGAAGCCCGTTAGGGACTGAAAGCTCTGAAGTGTTTGTGTGGTACCATAGCTTTCCTGAACTTCACACATTATTGACAAATAATTATTTATCATCACTGCATATTTCACGATCAAATCGGAGACGTTCTGAAAAAAGGCCAGGTCAAGAGTACTCTAAACCAACGAGCATGCATGCGAAGATTGGGAGTGGGAGAAGCGAAAGACGTACGTCAGGACCGTAGCAAGTGGAAGAAGATTGTCTCTGCCTACCCCGTTGGGAACAAGGCGTGAATTTATACATATACATATTTTATTTGTTTAAAGAAAGGATTTATGGTAGCAAGTAACATGTTTTGTTACTACATGCTCGAAAACGTATCGCGGTTTGTCCCTGATTATGTTCCGCATCACTTTTATAGTAGTCACAACGAGGATGTCTTTTGTGAACGTGTGTTCTACGTCTTTGCCTTAATATACACGCTTTCTCTTCCCCCTTTGGTTACTTGGTCTTTATCAGGTGAGACAATAGGACTCGAGAAGCCATATCTATTGAGCCCAAACTCGATGTTTTTACTTGCAGCCATTCAAGAGTTTCGTCACCCACCTTTCACCTCCATTATCACTACAGCTCGATAGCACCATATTATTACATTGTAATTGGTTCTAATTACGTGGGAAAAATTCCAAATTATTCGAAATATACATACATTCAAGTCGAGCTTATAAAAAGCGTGTAGATGTGTCAAGCACAGTGAAACAACTCGCTTACATGCAATGTCCCCGGGGTTTTATAAAATGTATGGCCAGTAAAAAAAGAGATGGCAATGCAGAGTCATAAGTCATAACATATCTAAACTTTCGTGTAAAATTAACTACATCTGCAACATCGATAATTAAACCCAACCCTCACGTATCAAATATTCGTGTATTTCTCTTTACTCAGATGTTTATTACAAAGATAATTCGAATTGCGTCTTTCCTTCACCGCTAACAAAGTAATAATGATCTTCAACCTGTATCCACTTACTGAGTAGGGCAATGTTGCCAACACTAAACTTCCGGTAACTCAACACACTGCCAACATTACGAATTTATTAGATGAATGATATTACTCGATGTAATAATCAATTTATAAAGAATAAATAATACGACTAAGTATTCATATAAATATTTTAAATAATTCGTTAAATGATACATAATGTTACATTTGCGTACATTCGGTACTCCACAGAAATAAATATAGTCGATATAAACACTACGGTGTTAACTAGTTTCAAAGATGGATGAATTCAAAAGTAAACACTCAAATGTAATGTTCTATAAAAAAAACCAAATCCATTCTATATCCTCGGTCCTCAAACAGCTAATGATGTAGGTGGTAAACATCGCACAGCAGACCGCACAACATTTGAACTTCGTGTATACAAAGATTAGGATATTGTATAGTTACCTCGACGTGAGGCGACTTCAACAAACAATCCCACTGAAGACCGCGAAACACACATTCTAAATACAGGATTAGTGGAGGTGTCTTTTCTATGCACAGCTCTAAACATTTATTTGTTTGCAGAGTTTATTTTTCCAAACGTTTGGAGTATTGGACACTCATTGGAGTCAAAATAATGTTACGTCTGTTTTTAAGTAACTTACAGCATGTCCAAAATCTTTTTAACAAAATACTGAGTGATATTGACTAACCAACAGTTTAAGGAGAGGCTGATACTTAAATTCGTTGTAGTAGATTTCAATGTTCTATATATGACAGGTTCATTGATGGAATAGGCTAGGAATTTAGTTGTATGTATACAACTAAATTCCTAGCCTATTCCTTCCTTAAAGGCCGGCAGCGCATCGGTAGCTCCTCTGGTGTTGCGGATTTTCGTGGTGACGGTGATCACTTACCACCAGGTGAGCCGCTTGCTCCTTTGCCTCCTTCTTATGTATAAAAAAAGTTAATTCACTGCCTGTGCAGCCGCTCCTTCAGATGACCATATTTTTGCCGTGATTGAAGATTTGAAGCGCTGGCCACTTAGAGATCGCTATATCAGACGCCTTGCTGATCTTCATTTTGGTGTGACATTTCATCAGCCATCTGTCGGACGCCACATTAGAAGCAAAACGCAAAACTAACAGCTTACAATGTTTGTGTCCACACTTTTATTTATCGTATAAAAATCAATATGAAATCGTTACAATTTAAAAAGTAAGAAGCAAATGACTAAGTTGTATGAGACAAAATGTAATAAAATTTAAATAATTATAACAATGCCATAAATTAAATTCATTGATTGTAGAAAGCTGTAGGATGCAACGATAAGAAAAACAAATGGAGGAACAAATAGAATGACTTAGAAAGTATTCAATTTATGTTAATGGTGTTTAACACGACTCGTTTCATTCAAGTTTTTGCAAAAAATATTCGAGATAGTTAATAAATGGCGTCTAGATTTACACAACTAACAACAAACAAGGCTGTGAAAGAAGAAGAAATTAAGAAATAAAGTAGGAGCTTGGAAGTGTCCACAGCTGGGAAAAGGGGTCCTTCTCAAATATCTGAGAGGGTTTTGTAGTCGGGAAGGACCCGCCACGCTGCTCCAGTGCGAGTTGGCGAGGCTCACATTCGGCATAATATTTTTTTCTTATTCCCCAGACATGCAGGTTCCTTCACCGCTGAGCACGTGGTAAATACAGCACTTAAAATTGCTATTAACAATTTTAGTGGTGCCGGCGCCGGGGATCGAACCCAGGTCACTCGCGCTCTATGAAATTAAAGTGAGTGCCCTGACCACAAGGCTACCACAGTTCTGCTGTAGTGATGTACTGTAACTATTACAGTAAGTGTTTACTTTATTTACCTCTCAGAATTTACCTTGTTAAATCCCACGATGTCCGGCATCGTTCAAATAGATTCAGCGCATACCAATAATTACAACGGTAAAGTCAAGCGGACCAACGGGCAATGTTAGTATGCATAGAGGCGCCCGCCGTAATCTGGCTGGCTTCTATTGCCGTCATCGGGCTGGGCCGTGGAAATTATGCGCGTGCAAACAATCCGTGTCGAAGCGAAGAACGATTATCGGATAACCGTTGTCCTGTGTTCGAATTAAACCCAACATTGAAACAGGATACTATTTCGATAGCCATGAGTCCTCTTCTGAGTCTTTCTCCGATCGTATGAGCAAGTAGTAAGTTCTTTTGTATTTGGCTCTACTTCGCGCCGGTATTCTGCGAGGCCCCGGTACTACCCAGGTCGAGGCGGCCCATGCCAGCGGCAGTAAAAGCTACAGATTGGCTCTAACCACGTTCAACGTAACTTTAATGTAACTGTTCGTGCATTCATAATTCAAATTTGCCTGATTTTAGCGAAGAGTTACAAGGCAAAATAATACGACACAATATATCTATTACATACATGTCGTCGAAATAATAAAAATATTTATGAAGCGAGAGATATATAAAAGGATGTGTGAAGCTCGCCAACCCGCACTGGATCATCGCGGCGGCCCCTTTCCGGCTCTTAAACCCTGTCTGATACTCGTATTTGAGAAGGAGGCCTTTGCCCAGCAGTGGACACTTATAGGCTGCTACCTTACTTTTAGATAGATATGCATATGAATGAGATGATTCTGCCAATTTATTAAGCAGCAGTTCCCTGACTTTCATCTTAAACGCCGTTCGAACAGGAGAACGGATTGTATGGGAAAGGATGAATGTATCAAACCGGAGCTGTGATGTTTCAAACCCAGCTAGGAGATGGTGTGCTAAAAGAGTTCGTAACTATTGTTCCGACGTAAAGCGATCCAGCGGAAGGAGCACATTAAGACGGGCCTGCCTCAACTCGGACGTGTTCAAACATCGGCAACACTCAAAATAGAAGAAACAACAAAAGCAAAGTTTCCGTTTCTGGTTTACGTCGCGCCGGGCTTCCGTGGAGAAATGTGGTGTGATCGTGAACACACGGCCGCAGCGTTCGGCGTGCACGCGCCCTGCACTTTAACACGACCGGCGTAGGTGTGCATTCGTTTGTATCGAGGATCGAGTGGGGCACGCGCTGCCTAGTGCGGTCCGGTGTACCACGGCGGCGAGCATGCGGCAAGATACGAGCGGTAGTCTAGATTAGCTTCCACACTATATTTAGAAAGGAACATACACTTTATTCAGAGTATATACTCTCTATATGCACACAAAAAAAAATCTTTAAAACTATTTTCATCACAATGAAATAACAATTTACATATATCCGTGCTGCAGCGTGAAATCGCGATGTGGACAGAACGAAAATAAATAAAATAAAGATGCGATAATGACGTCACTGGTGTTTATCCAGATCCACATCTCATAGCAACACGGGCGGCTGTATAATATGTTTGGTGTATAAACATAGGACTATATGGCACAATTAAAATTAAACAATTCTTTCGCATAAATTGAATCGCATTAAATATTATCATCATCATATTGGATCTGTCTTTACCCAATTCTCCACTGCCAGAAACAGGTTTTAATTATTTATTAAAAACAGGCATCTGCTTATGTCTTGTAACATACATGAGATCGGTCCCGGCGGAAGCCCCGCGCCCCCACCCAGAGGTGTTCATTGAGGCATCGTGCTCGCGCAACGCCGTGCAACACGCTCACACACGGTGCAACGTTGCACTCGCCCGTTGTTTACATCAATCGTATCGATTTTTGATACTAACTTATTTTAGTAAACAGAAACTTACAAATTTATTTAAATTATATTGTTAATTGTTATTATACGTGCTAAATTTGTCAAGGGCTCGGCGTTGAAGGAATACATAATAGTAATCATATTAAAGATTTTTTTTAAAAGACCACGTGATGTCCGACGACTCCCAGTTGTGCTTGGAATAGAACGAAGAACTTTGTCCAGCTGTTTTACATTTACAAACTGCTTCCTTTCTTTCGTATAATTATAAATCATGTTGATAATTGTTTAAGTCCAAAAAGCTGATTGAGTATTAGACATAAACGCACTTCACAGTAATGTGGAAGGTCCCCCTCAAGAAAGTATACCTATCTTTTGTCCAATTGCCAAACTCACGTGGTGCAGCCCGCTACCAGACATACGGGACCCTGTCGACTGAATGATGGCGGAATTTACCGAACCCTAATGCCATAGACCGCTGGTGGGGAGCAGCATCTCTAGTGCCAGGGTACCGGCGCTGCGCTCTCCAACCCGCTTGCCAAGTAAGATTATATGAAATGTGTGCTGGCATTTTCTAGGACTTTCTAGGAGAGGCCAGGGTTCAGCAGTTGACTTAAATAGGCTTATGGGGAAGAAGGAAAAGTAATGTGTTTGTAACACATATATAATCGTTACTTAATTCAAAATAGCCGTTCACTTTTAACGTCACTATTAATGAGTGTTAATTCGATTTGAATTTTTATTTTCTAAATCTGGCATAGTAAACCAACGCCAAACCGAGTAGTGTCGTGCCAAATCGATATCCGTAATCTCTGCCTAACCCTTTACATTGTTTACTACAACTGGCTGGTTTTAGTCCGGGCAACGCCGGGAACAAATTAAAAAAAGGATATCAAAATATTGCAATTTTGTTGAAGCTAAAACGGTTTTGTAGTATTTGAGGATTGGCATTAGTGATTATATTCAAGAATACACGTTGTGTTCCACAATCATTAAGTAATTGTAGGTCTAATAACAGGCAAATACAAGATGAATATGATAACAAATATAAAAATAATACTTTGTTAAGAATAAAATATAACTGATATGGGTAAGTATTGAAATGCGTTTATGAACCAATGGAGAGAGTAAACCAGCAACAACGTCGCGATATGTGGACGCTCGTGGCTATAGCTCGAGTTGATCACATTGAACACACAAGCGTTCATTGTCACAGACCGAGCGACGCATCCACAAAGACCTGTTCTGGTGAATGAGCCAAGCGTGGGCTAACGAAGTGCGTCGAGACGGCAACCGATTCTCATTGACTGTTCATGCCACAGATTAAAAAAACGACAGTTGCTCTTTTTATTCTCTGTTCTGTTATATCAAGTTTAAATTCTTGACGTGTTGAAACATTAAAAACTCTATTGTAATGATACGTGAATGTTTGAAGACGTAACAAAGTTACCATCTCTTCAATAAGTTTTATTAATTAGTTAATTAAAGGTACTTAGGTACTAGCTAAGTCAGAGATGTATAACATCTAACTTACATAGTTAATTGTATCCCGCCCGAGACTAAGACCGCACGGAATATATTATGTATGAAAACTATGTACATTTTCAGTGATTATGGAATCTCCAGAGCAAACGGTTTCATCAAAAACGGTTCAGCGGTTTAGGCGTGAAAACGTACTTAACAGGCGGAGTTACTATATTAGAGCATTTATAGTAGTAAGTATGAATGTTGATTCAAGGGTTTCTATTCATCCCATCCATACTAATATATAAAGACGTACCAAACTGTATTTCGTTGTGAAGGCTGATCAGTTTTTTTTTTTTCTTAGATAATGTTCCTTATGAAGGCTCTATTTTCTTTATAATTTTTAACTCTGATTCCTGCAGTTAGTTATTAATATTAAATAATGGTCCACAGAATGTTAGTAAGAAGGGTAACTTAGTAGTTGCGCCAGTTATTGTTACAAAACTATCAGATCTTAGAACTGTCATAAAGTAGAAAAGTGAAAAGAAAAACCCAGTGCTTGAGAAAGCGAATGTCCAGTCTTATTAGAAATGATGATGAATTAAAGACGGAAGTTTAGCTTGTTAATCAGTAATGGGTTACTTGTTAAGTGAATGCAAACGCTAATGAGCTATTATGGCTTTCCAAATTGCATAAAGTGAACATTTTATGGAAAGTACACATAGAAACATTATCATTTTCAACATGGACTAATACATTTTAATAAATTAATCAACAAAAGAAATAGAAAAAAACATCAGGGAAACACAAAGTGGAGCTTTTACCCATAAAATTGAAATAGATAGTTGATGAGATGCGTTAAATTATTGTAATGACATCAAAACGAATAACGGTATCCATCTAAACTTTAATATGATTATAAACTGTTTTAAGATCTGGTTGCCGTCGAGTTATTTCATGGTTTATTAGTTTTAATAATTTTGCTACCTTTACGCGCGAGTGCCCTGAATTAGTTTATTTATTTATAGTTTTGTAATTATTTTTTTTTCAAACATCATTATCGATTTCTATATAAATTAATGAAACCAAGGAGTCTTCTGGTAACTCGCACCACGGGCTTGATCCCAAAGAGACAGTTAAAACGGCTAATGCCCATCTTTAATGAAGTAGCATTGTATCAGTATGAAGAATTTGTGATCGGGACACAAGTCCAGATACACATAGTAAATATGACCAATAGATAGTGGCATTCATCTGTTAGCTTTCATTGATCACCAATTTTTCAACATAGCCTGGATCGATGTTCATTCCCCTGTATATCTCGACAAGTAAATAAATCGAATTCTTATGTGAAGAGTGATCCGTGGAGCACTACCGTCTTGCCACGAAATACTGTCGTAGATAGAAATTCATGTCAGGTCATTAACACTGTTTTTGATGACATGATTACTAATGACATTTACAGAAAGCCGGTCTTGTAAAGTAAATCTATGTTTTTGCGTATATACACAGACTCAAAATGTAGTACAAAACTATAAATTATAGTACGGTTGGCAACCCTACCCGAATACTGTATAAGACGCACACCATGCTCGTGCAAGTGTGAGTGAGCGCAGTGTCTAGCACCAGCACTAGTGATGCTACATCTCGCCGCTAATCTTTGAAGCTTACTTTCGTTATGTTTAGATGAATTTTCCGCCATGAAACTTGTCAGTAGCATGGTGCATCACAAGCAGAAGTATTTGGAGAAAAACCTAGTATAGGACGTATCCTTTATATTAAAGGAGCGTCAATAGTCTCACGCTCCGCTTGTAAATAACACCTACATTGTTTCTGATGATTTCGTATAGTTCATACTTAAATTATAGTGTTACAGTAGTGTTAAAGATATGGCGATTGTGATGATCCATCATCAATCATAATGTGATTTTAAACGTCACACTAACACGGACATCAATTGTAACTCTTACGTTGTAAGATTTTAATCAGATCATAATGATAATTGTGAATGCTGCACGCGTCGATCGGTACCCACGCTGAATAATCCGACAATAGTTCCTTCAAACAGTCCTACGGTATTCTATAGGCTGCGGTCAGAAACGACGTGCTCTAAATAAGTGCAAGATGTCGAGTAGCCCGCCGGTAGTTCACGATGTGCTTAGTAACGCCGCGTAACGAGGAAACCGGCACTCGACGACTGGCACAGTTACTGGCCCAGATCACTCGCGGCCGCATAATTTAGCGGAGCGTTATTAGATGCAAATTGACGAATTAACAGGCCACAGATCGTGGCCGCGGATTAAGGTGGGAAAAGACTGAGCCGTTGCTTATTTGGAACGTTACTAGCATACGATTGTTTGACTTCTGGTTATGGTATGATAAGGTTAGGAAAATGTACCTTTGCGATGACCTGATTCGTTTGTCGTTTTTATATTTTCGGTATAGCTACAATTAATGTGACCGCGTGAATTTCCTTCCGAAAACGAGAGAAAATCTTTATAAAATTTATTTATACAGCGTCCACCTTTGGTATTCGATGTAACAAATATATTTGTTGTGTGTATTATACTCGTTAACTTGGTGTTTTTGCAAGAACCAAAAAAAGAAAAGGAAGAAGGAAGAAAAAAAATATGTTTTAATAAGTTTCGGCTATGAATTCTCGCATCCATTCGTGAAACCCCCCTTTCTCATGGGTGTGGTAGGAACCGTCTGAGGCATCCTATCGGATTCCTCAGCCAGTTCTATCGATGACGAATAAACCAGTTTAAAATTATTAGATCGAAAATGACCACTATTATGACGGGCTGTAGTAGCAGCCTTACAAATGCGAGATGTTCGATTCGACTGGCTTGCCCTGCGGTGAAGGGCGAAACCTTCGCTAGTAGATGTGCTTGCTCAGCATAGGCCTGTATTCCAAAGTGTCCGGCTACGCCCTAATGACAATGATTAACACATTGAACGACCATTCATGCCATTCAGTTACATACTAGGATTCCCTCTTGTTCTCTTGATCTTAAAATCTTGATGGTGATACCACAGATATTCATATAGGCGTATAGTTATTCTTTCTATATAGAGTTTATCTTTTTTTTTTTTTGGGACAAGGGGACAAACGTGCAAGCGGCTCATCTGATGGAAAGTGATTACCGACCTCGACAAACACTAGACGAATTACACTCCGTTTACTTCTCTCATCGAACGAAACGCAGAAGCTATATGCCTCTACTTCACGCCGGTATTCTGCGAGGTCCGTGGTCCGGTGCTGCCGGCACATTCTTTTGTGTATTGAAAACGAGAGAAAAATCTTTATAAAATTTATTTATACAGCGTCCACCTTTGGTATTCGATGTAACAAATATATTTGTTGTGTGTATTATACTCGTTAACTTGGTGTTTTTGCACGAACCAAAAAAAGGAAAGGAAGAAGGAAGAAAAAAAATATGTTTTAATAAGTTTCGGCTATGAATTCTCGCATCCATTCGTGAAACCCCCCTTTCTCATGGGTGTGGTAGGAACCGTCTGAGGCATCCTATCGGATTCCTCAGCCAGTTCTATCGATGACGAACAAACCAGTTTAAAATTATTAGATCGAAAATGACCACTATTATCACGGGCTGTAGTAGCAGCCTTACTTACGTAAATGCGAGATGTTCGATTCGACTGGCTTGCCCTGCGGTGAAGGGCGAAACCTTCGCTAGTAGATGTGCTTGCTCAGCATAGGCCTGTATTCCAAAGTGTCCGGCTACGCCCTAATGACAATGATTAACACATTGAACGACCATTCATGCCATTCAGTTACATACTAGGATTCCCTCTTGTTCTCTTGATCTTAAAATCTTGATGGTGATACCACAGATATTCATATAGGCGTATAGTTATTCTCTCTATATAGAGTTTATCTATAATATTATGATTGATAAAATAATAGAATATTTTTCCGTATAAATGTGCACGAGCTCTTTGTCCCTCCAAGTCTCTCTATTGATGATAAAGACATATTTAGGGTGGACTAAACTAAACACATTACGATAAGAATATAAACCAAACGCACTTAGATCGTATTGTTTGAATTCGAATTCATGTCACCATTACGTAATGCATAAGCGGCCATTATAGCCGTGCTCTTCTATTTCCGTAAGTCTAAACAAAAATCGGTAACGAAATACGTGTGGAATGAAAGCGAAATGTGTGTTGCGGTTTCTGGGAGCGGGTCGGGCGGTAGTGTGCGGGTTGCGGTATCCGATACTCGCAGGCATTGAGAAATGTACTGTACCGTAGTTTCTCTTACATGCATTTACCGAGGGTCTACTAGGAATTCGTTTTAATTACAACGGCATACGGTAAACCTTTCTTATATCTGGGTGGAGAGTCGAGCTAATATAATTCGCGGCTTTGAGGCATTTCATCTTGGTCCTTCATTGTTCTTGTGCTTGTAGTGTTGGCTTGATCTCAAGACTATAGGCACACCACGTGGCACTTTGTTCCCAATAAGCGCTGCTCAAATGTGAATGGAAATTACTAAAACTTGACCTCTGACTCCCTATGAATCGAGTATACGGAAGTAAATGGTTTTTTTTTGTACTTTAATATGCTCAGTCTATTAATTCTGTAACCAACATCTTGTATGTACTGACTTCTTCCCTTATACGTCATAAGTCATCGAAGCAGTAGCGTAAATAGTTAGCAATGGTCAGTCAGCGCCGGCCGCTTCCCGGGTCATCAGCACCGCTAATTGAAGACGTTTCTATTGACCCGTTCTCCACAATTGGTGTCAGCGCTCCTCGTGAGTAATGGGCCGGGGCGATCGGCGCATCCTTTGCCAATCCAGTCGCTGATGTCATTTTGTAGATGCGGTCGCTTCGATAGATTCACTAAATCAGTAACAAGACAACCGTCATAGTTAATTAGTAATGCTTGTGTGGCTTAGTGGATAGCGTTACTGAGCCATGAGTTCCCAGTATGAATCCCAGCCGGAGTCAATATCTGTACATAAAAAAAAAGGTTTTTGGAGTCTAAATATGTTATTTAGAGACCTGTGTTTCCGACTTCGCATCTGACCCTTCCTCATATCGCATAGGCGTTGCCATAGGCCCGTTAAGGTAAAGACAGGCGAGTGCCTCAGTGTTTGCGCAAGACTCTATTTTTTTTTTAAGTTTTACGAGGGGGAAAGTTGCTCGCACCCATGCACCGTAGACGGTGACTGGTTATGTCGGGATCAGCATTGAAGATGTCGGACCGACTGATATATAAGTATACCACGGTAGATACGCTGTCGGCCCGGTGTTCTTTACAGCTTCGGCGGGAGAGAGTCGCGAGCAGCCCGCAAGTTAAGCTAGAACTCTATAATATCTTCTGCGCAGTTGATGACTGCCGAGTGTTCGGGAGTTGTACCAGGAGAACATCACCATGGTGCATGCAGCCGATCAGCAAGTCAGAGCACAGTGAGCTATCAACAATGCGCGGACGTGTGTGTCTGTGTGTACATTGCGATGCAATGATAAAGGAATTTATCGTGCAAGTGAAGTATGGAAGGAAGGGCGCCGCGCCGGAAAGCCGATTATCCAATTAAAGAGTCTAACACCGACTGCAGTCAGGGTGCAACGCTCTCCCGTGGCCTCCACGCGTCTAATACAACGTAATCCTGGAGGCAACCTGAAAGTTGGATGGGAATAATGTAAACATTCTTTAACTCTTAACGTCTTCTAGTGTCTATTATTACACGTTAAGGTTTAAAAATAATTAAAGTTCAAAAGAGTTTTACGAAAAAGAAGAATTCTTCGTTTAAATAACTTCGAAGAAAGTCAGTATTCTTCTTTTTCTTAAAACTCTGTTTCTCGTCCAATACAATAAAGTTTCTTGTGCAATGTAATCTTCTCATACGGATCCTCGACGGAATGCGGAATACCCACACGAAACATGGGGTCCTCAATGATCAAGATCACAGAAATCCTTGCCATTGGTTGAGATTTGATCGCTGTTGCCGGAGCAAGCACCAAGTTGAAACTAACCTTACTTTAGATTACCTTAACGGCCTGTGAAACACGGCGTTTTGTTTTTAACTTAAACTTAAACGTTTGTTTTTTTTAATACGAGTACATGAATCTAACGTTTAAAGCACACTTTACACAAAGACATTCGTGGCCCTGTGCACACATGTCTTAACTTTACGCACTTCAAGTTAATCTCGGGGCATGTCGTGCGTGGGTTTAGGGCACACGAAGAGCGTGACTTACCTCGAGGGCACTCGGAGTGACAAGCGCGTGACGTGTCTCGCCGCGGGCCACTGTCTTGCGTGCCATAACATTGTGTTCGCGCCTTTGAAGGGCTCTTGCGCAACGGACCTTATATTTCGCGTTAGGCATTTCGGAATTTATTTTTAATAATTTGACAACTAACTATATAATTCCTACTGTCTGTTACGTTTTCAAGGCTAAAATCAGTTTGATGAATTATGCCATGAAGGTACGCTGTACCCTGGGCCCTGGGGAAGAACATAGGTTACTTTCTATCCCGAGAAAGGAACTAGATTTTTTTTCATGCGGATCATGTCGCGAGCGGTAGTATATATATATAAATATTATTTAAGAGATAGTACATAAAAAAATATTTCATGTGACAATTACTTGAATGCGATGCGATTAAGTCGAAAGTTTTTAAACTATTCATTATAATTAGCCTCACTTGCGGGGTTCACATATTTGGCATAACTTAAATCTTAATAGTTAAAATAAAAATTATAAAATTTTACATGATCCTGTTACATGACAATAACATCTGTAGCCAATTTCGTCCTATAAGCGAGATCGAACAACCAACATACAGACTTTCACATTTGTGATATTAAGCTCCATCTCAAGCAGAACGTACACACACACACACCTTCTCCCCATTCCCCCTCCTCATTCTCCCTTCCTAAGTTTTAAATATCCTTAAAGGCCGGCAACGCACTTGCAGCCCCTTTGGTATTGGCAGATGTGCTAGGGCGACAGCCGCTTGCTCGTTTGTTCTCTTTCCCACAAAAGACATAAGTTACGAGTACATTCATTCAAACATACATACAAAGAGCACTTAGTATAGATGAGTGGTGCAGGTTTTCAATGTTTTCACCGCCGAGAATGTTTGTTACAATCAGCAATTAAAATTTTAATTACAAATCTCGGCGATGTGGCGATGTAATTCAAACGGCCCGCGCACTAGCACCTCACAGATTCTATCCGCTCTGGAGCAGCGCGACGTGAGTCTGAAATCACGAAGTCACGAAGTCCGTAAATCACGAAAATTACATATTTAAAATTACACTTTCGTTTTTAACCAATACGCCAAAAATCTAATTTCCATTTGTATATCGCGTGACGCTCTCTATTAAATTACAATAAAGCTCGCCCCACACTATGTCGGCTCGCGAGTTCGGCAAATCGCAAAACGCAAAACGTTACCCGAATTATGATAAAGCGTTCAGAACTCTGTACTGCCTCTCTCCCTGTATTTACACGGCAACGCGAGGCGGTGCCGGGCCGTCCCGGGGACTTTTTATATTCAAAAAATACATATAACTTCGTGCTTTGCAGCCCGGGGAGTAGCTGGCACGCTATGACTTATTATGCCAATTTTGCTTAGACATGCAACTGTAAAAGATATCCATAACGCTAATGTAAGAAAACTGTACAACTTTTACGTAACGGAGTAATAAATAAATTAAATTTAATTGAATATTTAACTTGATTCTTTTTCCTAAATTTAGATTGATTAAAACTGGTCAGTTTTTCTTGTGTAAATTTATAAAGTTTTACTATGAAATTCCTAAAAATGTGTAGTAGTGTATTGCTACAAACAGATACAATTTTTAAGAAGATTGTTAAAGAAATTTTTATTAAAAAAGGCCTACTGTAAAATAGATCAAATACATGGAGGACGAGTTCTTGCTCTCACGCAGGTCTCCTGGCTACTGATCTATTGTTATAATTAAAAAAAAAATATGATGTTTGTAGATTATAAATGACAATATAGCTATCTTTTCCATAAAAAAAAAAATAAAGACTTCAGAGGTCCTTGTCGTTTCATCTCTGAGATGATCTTGTTTTTCGAACCTATGTAGATTTTGACGTTCATAAGATCTTAAATTGAAAAAAAAAGTTTTGACTTTCAATTTGACTTGTGCCGTCGATGGGCATTATTGCATCAACATTTTTTTTATTTAAGGGTTGACAAACGAGCAACAGCCCGCCAACGTCAATCGAAGTTAAATGTTACAGATACGCTCTCACCTCCGAGGACCATGATGGAACGCCTGTAACCATGCTGGCTCTCTATACATTTCAAACCGGAACAGAACAGTTACAACCCACCTACCCAGACGAATCCAAAGCAGAGACGGTGTCCACCACCCGATGCCTGTTTCTACCTTACGTGGATTCAAATGCCTTTATATCATAGATCACTTCGTATTCTTCACCAGGCTGTGTAAATCTATTGCTAGATGGTCTTTCTATGAAAACGCCAATGAAAGACTGTCGTCGCTGGTGACATGCTATAGATGGAATACTTGCCCTTACTCAGCACGCCGGGCCGGCTATACTGAAATAGTTATTAAAAATTACAAGAGATTATGAACAAGTTTGTTTGAACGAAATTCGATTAAACGGAGCGTTGAAATATTGAGTACCGCGTGGCTCAGCGGACAGCGCACCTGTCTGCTGAGTCACGGCCCAAGGGTGCGGCCATAGCAGGCTATTTTCGGATGTGAATGTTTTGTGACTGACCCCATGTTTCTAAAACTGCAAAAGAACTAACGCTGGGTTTTTTTTATGGGAAAGGCGGCAAACGAGCAAGCGATTCACCTGATGGTAAGTGATTACCGTCGCCCACGTACATCTGCAATACCAGAAGTGCTGCAGGTGCGTTGCCGGCCTTTAAGGATATTTAGAAAATGGAAGGCAGGATGTGGAGGGGGATGGGGAGGGGAGTGGACCTCCGGATAGCTCACTCACCGAACGAAATGCAGAATCATAAGATGTTTCTACTACACGCCGGTATTCTGCGAGGCCGTGGTACCAACCCGGTCGAGCCGGCCCATTCGAGCAGCAGCAAAAGCCGTCACTTGGCTCTACCACGTTTACAAGCGTTCACAAGGTATTATGGTACGGTAGTATTAGCTATTGAGTATGTTTGTGGTTTCACTGGTTCATTCAGCATAGACTGTGCGCTGTGAGGTATGCGACGCCACCGTGGGGTACCGTCCAGGTAGACATTCATGCAGTTTTCTCCCGAGTAGACTTATCTTTTACTATTTACTACTATTACTTATTCTAATATTTCTGAACGTAACAAACGGGCACACAGTCTCACTAAAGTGTGGTCGTTGCATCTATCCCTCGTTAGGAATCAAAGGCAGATAATTATTTTTTATTTTTTTTTATTTAATTTTAAATCTGGTTCGATTTAAGTCAAAAGTTTAAATCTACCACAGTTTCAAAGTGAAGTTCCTCGGACGGAGAAGAAACAGGCGAAAGAAACTGTTCTCTTTTTGACATACAATATAGAATATTACAATAATAAAAATTAAAACAGCCTTGGAGAGATCCACTCTCTCCCGAGGGTTCTTATCATCCACGTATTCTAATTATTTCTATATTATACATTATTGTTTAATAATTGTTTTAAACCTATTGATTGGAATACTGCTCACTTACTGGGATTTCATTGTAAAAACATATACGTATATATATATGTATATTCACGACTTGTTCCCAACGGGGTAGGCAGTGACAATCTTCTTCCACTTGCTACGGTCCTGACATACGTCTTTAGCTTCTCGAACTTTCATCAATCTTCGCATGCATACTCGTCGGTTTAGAGTACTCTTGACCTGGCCTTTTTTCAGTACGTCTCCGATTTGATCGTGAAATGTTCGCCTGGGTCTTCCCCTCCCGACTCTACCATTTACACTCGCCTCATAAAATAAAACATATACATTGCTCCATTAACGTGTAACTGACTCTTTGGAGTTACTAATCTATGAAGTAAACGGGTCTTAAACATCAAAATTTATCGATATAACCTTTTCATTTCTGTTATTAATTTTCGTTATACCTTTTAAAATATTCTCGAATTATAGACAAATAACATTATTAAATATCAATGTAGCTGATACATTAACATAACATGTCACACCATCCTTAACACTAATTATATTAGTAATGAAATTTAAGAAAATAAAAAAAAATGGATGCAATAATGATAAAAACCCAATAGGATCAAAATTTGTATGTGTTCAAAGTATGTAAAACAAAAATAAATATTCAATAAAATAATGCCTACATTTGTTCGTACCACGAATTAAGTAGTAACCATATACGTAGTTGGTCAATTTTGATTTCGTTAGTTCACTGATGTTTACTATGTACTAGTAAATATAATCTATGATCACGTAATGTGATGTACGAGTATGTAAAAATGGAGGCGTCAGTCGTGCGCTCGCGCCTCTCCGATACGAGACACATGACGCCGCCGAACGATCCGTGAGCTCGAGACGTGAAACTACATAGTGTAGCCGTCGAATGTTTCTTGTTTAATTGTACAGCAGTCAATAAAGAAGGTTTACACCAACAAGTAAAAGTTATGTAAAATTTAAAGAAGTTATTGTAAACAGACAGAGATCCTCCTAATATGGGCAGACGTCAAACAAAAGTAGTTCTGTCCGATCGTGGCAATGTGTTTCGTTAAATTAATTTCAAGCAAGAAGTTGCCATTCTCTTTTTACGTCACTAATTATAAATATTTTCTACACATACGTATACGATACGTGTTCAGAAAGTTACTTTAATTTGAAACTGGCAACTAAAATATTATCTCTCTTTCGTATTGATTTACATTATTTACTGTTGTAGAGCCGTGGTGGCCTAAGTCAGGGCGCTCGATTCAACACGGGACTGGCCCGGTTGACTATACGTGGTATAGCACGTGGTGCTCGTAATGAAGGAAAACATCGAGATGCAACTGGTCTGAGAAATAATATAAATGTTATTTCAAGGACGTGAAGTGTGAAGTCTGTCAACCGCACTGCGTGGCGGACCGTTCGCGGCACCAATCTCTCTCAAAAATATTCGAAAGAAGGTCTTTGCCCAGCTGTGGGCATTTACAGGCTGTTTCTTTATTTTACTTCTTTTAAGGAGAAACCAACTCATGTTAGCACTGATAACAAAAAGGATTGTTTGTCGCTTTAACAATAACATCCAAGTAGACTGCAGCCTGTGGACATGACCTGGATCGGTCCAACATTACAACAGACTGACAGAGCTACCGACATATCTACGCAACAAAAAGAACACAGATTCCTGGCAAAGCTCTTTCGCTAAAAAAAACATCCTAATTTCAATGTAAACAATTATTGAATCCTACCGTCGACTTGCGATCATGTGACAAATAAAATGAATTCCAAAGTCCAACATACCATTGCAAGACTATAACATATAATGAACTCCTTCTGCGTAGATCAGGACGTCAAACATCTGAGTCCCTCCGAGACCGCCGGTGCTGCAAATTACTCGTAACGATTAAAATGATACAAAAGTACGATAAAATCCATAAAAATTTGACTGTTCATGCAATGTTCAAATTGTAAGCTTTAAGTCATATATATATGTATACAGTCGGTACGTAGCTGTTATGGAATAGTTGATGAAACTCAAATAATTATTACAATTTCAAATCACTCCTCTTCACTAATATTTCACAGAATCATCAATAACGCGTGCAGATAACCAACGAGAATAAAAAATAACTAGTCATAGCGACAGCGCATCACGTTTCACCGATCACTCATGCACGGAATTCCGCGTGCGTCTATCCCTCCCACATGAGAGCGACGACCCTCCCACACGACATGGACCTCACGAGAGGGCCATATATGGATCCTTTCATGATGCCGACGTCTTTTCGCTCATCCTTTTTCCGGCAGTAAGTTCAAGGCTTCTTCATGTCGTCTAGGAAACACTGCGGTATTATGTGTTTCTCTACTAAAGATACTACTGTTTATTCCCACAAAGGGTATTTACAATTAAGACGCTAAGATCCAGTAGTCAATGCAAGTCGAGGTGCAATGCATATTTTGTGTGCACGATTTTACACACAACCTTTCCCGCAATTTTCTAAAGACAAATGTCTTTGTATTCGGAAAAGGCGATAAACAACTCATATTGAAAAAACTCCGTCTATTATATAAGAACGCGATAGACATACTGTGCGTTACTGTTCACTGAATATTATAGGTGACTGACTTTCTCCACAGATGGTTAGCGGTCGAACCTTACCTTCTTGATTCGGAGACGTGTCGGGAATACTTTGAGCCGCGCTTAGAAAACTGCGTCATGTCTTGTATCGTGTTGTAGAGTTGTGCAATATGCATAAGTCAAATACATATTACGTCATATTCTGTGACACGTTTTCGAACTTCTAAATAAGTATTAAAAGGATTACTCGATTGTTTGGTTATAAATTAGGACCATTATGATAGTGACCAACACTTTATTTTTTTACAAAGATTACAAGCAATACTATTTATTAAGTAACATTACCAATATTCCTGTTACCCACCAACTAAGCATTACAGCTAGTATCTGGAGCGGTCGAATGGCGGGCTCGAACATACGACGTTATGTTTCGTAGTGCACACCCTAACCCATTTCGCTATTGGCGCTTTGAAGGTTACTAACTAGCTCTGTATACCCTTTAAGCCAGGACACAACAGTGATGGCACAAACAGGTGGGTCTTACCTGCGCAGACAGCTCCTAGACAGAGAAGGAACCTACCACCTGGTAAAGAAGATTGACTTTCTTCTTTACTTTACTTTTACAACAGAAGAATGAGTGTAGAGGAAGAATCACAGAACAATAAAACCCCTGTTATGTGGGAAGAGTCGACTATACAGACGTGTTTGAGGTTCGAGACGGATGAGGTTATGACCGATCGTCACACTCTTCATATGTGTTCATCTCCACCAGCCTATTTAAGTCCACTGCTGAACATAGGCCTCTCCAAGTAAGCGGCAGCTAAAATCGTCATGCAATTCTTGAAAGGTCTGACCATACTGACCCCACTCGGCACGTGGGCTTGCGCCCGCAGTGCCGGCATCCTCGCTTATGGTGCCGCTTCCCATAACTGGTCTGTAGGATTTGGGTTCGACAATTTCGGATGGATTTGATGAGGCTCCGGCGTCGTTCCGGCGCTGGAGCCTCATTAGTTGGCTAACAAGGTGCACCAACTGCAGGTTGGGTTGGCATTTGGAGAAAAAAATAGTATGTCCCTTGCACCCGATACTCTTAACAGGCTGATAAAGAAAATATCTCCTTCTTCCTCTTCCGTAACCTTTATGGGTCCCCTGCTGGACATAGACCTCTCCGAGAAAGCGTCAGCCCCAGGCCAGACGGGTTGGTCAGCTCAGTGGCAGTATCCTCGCACTCCAGTGTCACTCTAGGCCAGGAGTTACCAAACTATTTTGTTCAAGAAATCCCTTTTCCAAAATGAACTGATACCTCAGACCCCCATAGCCAAATTACTTTAAAAACCCTATCTCTAATTTTATTTTCCTATTTATACAAAATACTTACCAAAAGACCCCCAAAACCTCGAGGTCAGTATTGACCACTTTGAATCCCTGTAATCCCTGCTCTAGACCAATGTAAGTATCGTTTCATTGTATCAGGTCAAATTTGTATGTATTATTAAAGAACTTGACCATCATATAAATTAAGTTACATACATTTCTCGACATCCAACTATTACTAATAACTTATTAAGCGTGGTAGAGCCAAGCGGCGGCTTTAGCTGCTGCTCGAATAGGCCGGCTCGACCGGATTGATACCGCGGCCTCGCAGAATACCGGCGTGAAGTAGAGGCATCTAGTGCTTCTGCGTTTCGTTCGGTGAGTGAGGTAACCGGAGGCCCACATCCCCTACCTATTCCCCTTCTCTTTCCTACCATCTCCCAAATATCCTTAAAGACCGGCAACGCACCTGCAGCATCTATGATTTTGCAGATGTATGTGGGCGACGGTAAACAATTACCAGCATGTGAACCGCTTGCTCGTTTGCCGTCTTTTCCATAAAAAAGAAAAAAAGCTTATTAAGTGCTCGAGACACCGATTCCCTGTAACAAGCCATTTCCATATCGGTTATGAGAACACGTAATAGAACCCTTTGTCGAAAACTTAATTGCCGCCCGTCGTTGTCAATGTTCATAAAAAAATCGGCGCCGCATTTATATGTTAATTATGATCTGTAGCGACCTTCGGACTTGATGAGTATAAGAAGCCACCAACAATACAAACTACTTGTAAAACATGCAAATCAATTTCAAAAGTTTTACGTCCAACGTTACCTAGAAGGCCATTGGAACAATACATAGGGCTGTCACGTCCGACTTATTGATTAACGGAAAAGCGAAATTTATTTTAAAACTCACAAGACAAGCCGTGATTGAAACTCATAGACATCGATAGAATTATTATACCTAAACAACTATATCTAAGGTAATGGCATCCAGATACATCAACAGAAGACTTCATTATGTTGCTGTAACAAACAGCATGAAGTTGGTGTCCCACTAAACACTAACTTCACGCCCTTAGTGTACATGCGACACGAATATTAACTGTGAGCTACCAAAATATTTTATATATATATATATATATATTCTGATTTATAACTGCCATCTGCAAAGATATTACAATATGTATTATTTACTACCCATATGAAAAGGCAACGTATCTTCGATTCGTCCATAATAGGCACAAATCACGTAATTACCGGTGACACTACAAGAACATCACTTTTGTGATAAAATCGGATACCCAGTAGTTAGCAGCCCTAGGTAGAAAAGCGACTCATTACCGAACGCATTAGACTGATGCCACTAATTATCGGTGTCGAAACTCATTACCGCTTAGTCATGACAAATCTTTTTTTCTTTTACAGAGCGACCGGCCATTATGGCATTCTATCGCTGCGGCCCTACGGCCATCGGCAGCAGGGCCTCCTGGTCGGTGACGTCACCGGCCGAGCCCAAAAGCTTCGAGAGACCACTGAGTGGGAACTTCGACAGAATCTTCAACGCCTTTGAGAGGACGAACGCGTTCGAATACGTTCGCAGCACGTTCGAAGGGAAAGAAGAGGAGCGGCATGTCGGTCACAGTGACATAGTGGTGAACCGCAAAATGAGCAGCAGCTTCGAGCGGGCGGACTGCGCCCTGGCGGCACAGACGCCCAGCTCTGAGGACGAAGAGTTCTACAGGGAGAAAATTCTCTACTCGCAGGCGAGACAGCTGTTCCCACTGCAGGAGGATTTAGCTGACTGGATTAATAAGACCATCGGTGAGTTTTATATTTATTTGTAACATGTGATAACGGTTGTACAGTGTCCATTTCTCCATTTTTTGTGTTCCATACGAAGTCCTATTTACTAAGCCTGTGTACAGTCCCGTGCTTACGCTTTTCAGTCCTACCTTCAGAGGGCTGTATCTTTTGAACCGTAGTAGGTAGCGCGTTTAAATGTTCACAAAATGTCTGCTCTTACGGGAGGTGTCCCAACAAATAATAAAAATAAATCTAAGTGTAACAATTAATCCCAGTGCATATAGAAGAAACTTGTTTTTGTTTTTGCTCCATTATTAAAACGGGAATACATACAAGCGTCAAACTTGATATAATTATAATGCAAACTCAAGTAAAACAACAAATACTAAAAACCGGCCATCTATGAGACGGACTCGCGCTAAGGATCCTGAATTGAACAAAAGAAAACATATTCTAATTGGCACCCTAGGTCGGTTTTAAACTCTTAAGCTGTTTTATCTTCTATAGGTTTAATTGTGATAGATAGTCGTTTATTCATACCTAACAAAACATTACCTTACGACCTGTAAATAGTCTCCTATAAGAAGGAGACACCTCCCACCTCAGACTCTGCTGCGATTTATATGTCCTTTCCCTTTTCCTCTTGCAACAACCATGAAAAGAAACCCGTGGTAGACACGTTCACGATATTGTAAATGGTCTCGTAGAAAATTGTAGGTGTGCTCTTTGGGAATATTTTTTTTTTTTTTTTTTTTTTTTTTTTTTTTTTTTTTATGGTTAAGGCGGGAAACGAGCAATCGGTTCTCCTGGTTCTAAGTGACATCTGCAATACCAGAAGTGCTGCAGGTGCGTTGCCGGCCTTTAAGGCTATTTGGGAGATGGGAGGGAGGATGAGGAGGGGGATGCGAAAGCGGAGTTGGCCTCCGTTTACCTCACTCACCGAACGAAACGCAGAAACACAAGATGTCTCCTACTTCACGCCGGTATTCTGCGAGGTCGTGGTATCCACCCGATCGAGCCGGCCCATTCGAGCAGCAGCTTCGAGCGGGCGGACTGCGCCCTGGCGGCACAGACGCCCAGCTCTGAGGACGAAGAGTTCTACAGGGAGAAAATTTCACTGCAGGCGAGACAGCTGTTCCCACTGCAGGAGGATTTAGCTGACTGGATTAATAAGACCATCGGTGAGTTTTATATTTATTTGTAACATGTGATAACGGTTGTACAGTGTCCATTTCTCCATTTTTGTGTTCCATACGAAGTCCTATTTACTAAGCCTGTGTACAGTCCCGTGCTTACGCTTTTCAGTCCTACCTTCAGAGGGCTGTATCTTTGAACCGTAGTAGGTAGCGCGTTTAAATGTTCACAAAATGTCTGCTCTTACGGGAGGTGTCCCAACAAATAATAAAAATAAATCTAAGTGTAACAATTAATCCCAGTGCATATAGAAGAAACTTGTTTTGTTTTTGCTCCATTATTAAAACGGGAATACATACAAGCGTCAAACTTGATATAATTATAATGCAAACTCAAGTAAAACAACAAATACTAAAACCGGCCATCTATGAGACGGACTCGCGCTAAGGATCCTGAATTGAACAAAAGAAAACATATTCTAATTGGCACCCTAGGTCGGTTTTAAACTCTTAAGCTGTTTTATCTTCTATAGGTTTAATTGTGATAGATAGTCGTTTATTCATACCTAACAAAACATTACCTTACGACCTGTAAATAGTCTCCTATAAGAAGGAGACACCTCCCACCTCAGACTCTGCTGCGATTTATATGTCCTTTCCTTTTCCTCTTGCAACAACCATGAAAAGAAACCCGTGGTAGACACGTTCACGATATTGTAAATGGTCTCGTAGAAAATTGTAGGTGTGCTCTTTGGGAATATTTTTTTTTTTTTTTTTTTTTTTTTTTTTTTTTTTTTTTTTTTTATGGTTAAGGCGGGAAACGAGCAATCGGTTCTCCTGGTTCTAAGTGACATCTGCAATACCAGAAGTGCTGCAGGTGCGTTGCCGGCCTTTAAGGCTATTTGGGAGATGGGAGGGAGGATGAGGAGGGGGATGCGAAAGCGGAGTTGGCCTCCGTTTACCTCACTCACCGAACGAAACGCAGAAACACAAGATGTCTCCTACTTCACGCCGGTATTCTGCGAGGTCGTGGTATCCACCCGATCGAGCCGGCCCATTCGAGCAGCAGCTTCGAGCGGGCGGACTGCGCCCTGGCGGCACAGACGCCCAGCTCTGAGGACGAAGAGTTCTACAGGGAGAAAATTTCACTGCAGGCGAGACAGCTGTTCCCACTGCAGGAGGATTTAGCTGACTGGATTAATAAGACCATCGGTGAGTTTTATATTTATTTGTAACATGTGATAACGGTTGTACAGTGTCCATTTCTCCATTTTTGTGTTCCATACGAAGTCCTATTTACTAAGCCTGTGTACAGTCCCGTGCTTACGCTTTTCAGTCCTACCTTCAGAGGGCTGTATCTTTGAACCGTAGTAGGTAGCGCGTTTAAATGTTCACAAAATGTCTGCTCTTACGGGAGGTGTCCCAACAAATAATAAAAATAAATCTAAGTGTAACAATTAATCCCAGTGCATATAGAAGAAACTTGTTTTGTTTTTGCTCCATTATTAAAACGGGAATACATACAAGCGTCAAACTTGATATAATTATAATGCAAACTCAAGTAAAACAACAAATACTAAAACCGGCCATCTATGAGACGGACTCGCGCTAAGGATCCTGAATTGAACAAAAGAAAACATATTCTAATTGGCACCCTAGGTCGGTTTTAAACTCTTAAGCTGTTTTATCTTCTATAGGTTTAATTGTGATAGATAGTCGTTTATTCATACCTAACAAAACATTACCTTACGACCTGTAAATAGTCTCCTATAAGAAGGAGACACCTCCCACCTCAGAGTCTGCTGCGATTTATATGTCCTTTCCCTTTTCCTCTTGCAACAACCATGAAAAGAAACCCGTGGTAGACACGTTCACGATATTGTAAATGGTCTCGTAGAAAATTGTAGGTGTGCTCTTTGGGAATATTTTTTTTTTTTTTTTTTTTTTTTTTTTTTTTTTTTTTTTTTTTTTTTTTTTTTTTTTTTTTTTTTTTTTTTTTTTTTTTTTTTTTTTTTTTTTTTTTTTTTTTTTTTTTTTTTTTTTTTTTTTTTTTTTTTTTTTTATGGTTAAGGCGGGAAACGAGCAATCGGTTCTCCTGGTTCTAAGTGACATCTGCAATACCAGAAGTGCTGCAGGTGCGTTGCCGGCCTTTAAGGCTATTTGGGAGATGGGAGGGAGGATGAGGAGGGGATGCGAAAGCGGAGTTGGCCTCCGTTTACCTCACTCACCGAACGAAACGCAGAAACACAAGATGTCTCCTACTTCACGCCGGTATTCTGCGAGGTCGTGGTATCCACCCGATCGAGCCGGCCCATTCGTGCAACAGCAAATACTGCCGCTTGACTCGACCGGACGTCGAGGCGTCTTGCCCTTCTGCGTTTCGTTCGGTGAGAGGTAACCGGAGGCCCTCTCCCCTCCCCATCCCCTCCTCATCCTCCCTCCCACCTCCCAAATACCCTTCAAGGCCGGTAATGCACCTGCAGCACCTCTGGTGTTGCAGATGTACGTGGGCGACGGCAGGCACTTACCATCAGGTGAACCGATTGCTCGTTTGCCGACTTTCAATTAAAGAGTGTAACTCCTTTGATAAAAGGTCGATGACATCGAAAAATAAGGACAATCTAAAATATTTGACTGCTTAAAATGTTTTAAAATACTACTCCTCGGACACCTCTGCCTTGGAGGCGTATCTCACGTATTTCTGTCAGCAGTACAACCTCAACTTGCTTTCGGTTTGAAGGGAGAAGAGAGCCAGTATTATTACAGGCTATGGGGCATTCTGTCTCCGTCCTCAGGGGCGACAACGCATATGTAACCTTCTTCGATTGGATTGAAGCTCTTTGCATGTGTCCGGTGGCTGCAGTCACCACTTAAGATCTGTTAGCTCACTTGTCAATCAAAAGCAAAAAAAAATGTTATTTTTTCAAATAATTTATTTTATTGACTTTTCTAGCATTCATATCGTTAAATGAAAATAACCTATGTTGGTAGATACGTATTTAACGTTCCATATGCAAACAAACAGACCTGATAGTAGACCATTATTTGGTTGCTTACATTACCTCAAAATCCATTCAACGATTATCATATATAGTCAATTTTGAAACGCACAAATGTTACAAAATCTCGTTGTTTCCAATCAATGGAGGAATTATCGTTTTTAATACACTATATCTTAACATTGTAACGTGACAGAAACTGCTGAAACGATTTTGATGTAGTTTGGATAGGAGATATCTTGAAGCCTGGTAATGGATAAGGTTTTTCTGTGATTTTTCACGACTCCGGCCTATTGGCATATTTCTCGGAGATAAAAAGCGACGTGTGGCGAACCATGTCGTCGGTCTGGCTCCCGGATGTCGCTATGGGATTTTGAAGCCTTTTTCCGTAGTCGCCTCACGACAATCATTTGCAAGAATGGCGGTGGAAAATTCTTACGCCACTCTACCACACGACTAGAACGAAAACGTCGTGTTTACATTAAAGTCAGCACAGACGCATTGCGACGACCTACATTTTGCTTCGAATGCTCTCAATACTGGCACTTGCAACGTCAACAAACAGTTTTATTATTAACACCCGCAACGTTTGACTCGCTGTCACAATATGGACTACTCGTATGAAACTAACCTAATCCTTCAGTCTAGTTAAGGCTTACTATTATTTTTTAAGGATGAGGAGGGTGATGGGGATAGGGAGTGGGCCTCCGGTTACCTCACTCACCGTACGAAACGCAGAAACACAAGATGTCTCTACTTCACGCCGGTATTCTGCGAGGTCGTGGTATCCACCCGATCGAGCCGGCCCATTCGAGCAGCAGTTAAAGCCGCCGCTTGGCTCTATCACTAATAAAAATTCTTATGGGGACGGCGAAATCTCGTACAGTGTTCAATTAAAGAGTGTAACTCCTTTGATAAAAGGTCGATGACATCGAAAAATAAGGACAATCTAAAATATTTGACTGCTTAAAATGTTTTAAAATACTACTCCTCGGACACCTCTGCCTTGGAGGCGTATCTCACGTATTTCTGTCAGCAGTACAACCTCAACTTGCTTTCGGTTTGAAGGGAGAAGAGAGCCAGTATTATTACAGGCTATGGGGCATTCTGTCTCCGTCCTCAGGGGCGACAACGCATATGTAACCTTCTTCGATTGGATTGAAGCTCTTTGCATGTGTCCGGTGGCTGCAGTCACCACTTAAGATCTGTTAGCTCACTTGTCAATCAAAAGCAAAAAAAAATGTTATTTTTTCAAATAATTTATTTTATTGACTTTTCTAGCATTCATATCGTTAAATGAAAATAACCTATGTTGGTAGATACGTATTTAACGTTCCATATGCAAACAAACAGACCTGATAGTAGACCATTATTTGGTTGGTTACATTACCTCAAAATCCATTCAACGATTATCATATATAGTCAATTTTGAAACGCACAAATGTTACAAAATCTCGTTGTTTCCAATCAATGGAGGAATTATCGTTTTTAATACACTATATCTTAACATTGTAACGTGACAGAAACGGCTGAAACGATTTTGATGTAGTTTGGATAGGAGATATCTTGAAGCCTGGTAATGGATAAGGTTTTTCTGTGATTTTTCACGACTCCGGCCTATTGGCATATTTCTCGGAGATAAAAAGCGACGTGTGGCGAACCATGTCGTCGGTCTGGCTCCCGGATGTCGCTATGGGATTTTGAAGCCTTTTTCCGTAGTCGCCTCACGACAATCATTTGCAAGAATGGCGGTGGAAAATTCTTACGCCACTCTACCACACGACTAGAACGAAAACGTCGTGTTTACATTAAAGTCAGCACAGACGCATTGCGACGACCTACATTTTGCTTCGAATGCTCTCAATACTGGCACTTGCAACGTCAACAAACAGTTTTATTATTAACACCCGCAACGTTTGACTCGCTGTCACAATATGGACTACTCGTATGAAACTAACCTAATCCTTCAGTCTAGTTAAGGCTTACTATTATTTTTTAAGGATGAGGAGGGTGATGGGGATAGGGAGTGGGCCTCCGGTTACCTCACTCACCGTACGAAACGCAGAAGCACAAGATGCTTTTACTTCAGGCCGGTATTCTGAGAGGCTATGGTATCAACCCGGCCGACCCGGCCCATTCGTGCAACAGCAAATACTGCCGCTTGACTCGACCGGACGTCGAGGCGTCTTGCCCTTCTGCGTTTCGTTCGGTGAGAGAGGTAACCGGAGGCCCTCTCCCCCTCCCCATCCCCCTCCTCATCCTCCCTCCCACCTCCCAAATACCCTTCAAGGCCGGCAATGCACCTGCAGCACCTCTGGTGTTGCAGATGTACGTGGGCGACGGCAGGCACTTACCATCAGGTGAACCGATTGCTCGTTTGCCGACTTTCCCATAAAGAAAAAAAAACCCAAAATTAAAGCCAGTGCTTTTATTCATACAATCAAGCGCGCCGTTTACAGGCAACAGGTTGCGTAGAACGCTACAAAAGCAACCTGTCGGAACCTGCTCGGCTGTTATCCGGTCCGATACTTCAAAGTTTTTGCCTGCCTTGTGGGTTGGGATACAATTCGAAGTATTGCACGCGGCGCATTTGCTAATTGATTTTTTTGCTAATGAAGTCGAATTGATTGATATCTTCATTGATTCGTGCAAGCGATCTCTTTAAAACCGTATTCCAGTAATTATTACCTCTGCCGAACTCGATCGGAAGTTGCCAACTGAGTATGAGATATTATAGTGCCTCAAGTGTACGCACTAACTCACAGGTACTCACTCATCTGTACCTTCCCGTACCAGATATCAGATCATCAGAGTCTGATACAATGTGACAGATACAGAACGCAACCCAAAAAATGATCAAACTGTGAGAACATCGAGCCGAGTAGATCAATATCACTTTTTTTAACCATTCATATTATTACTTGATATACGAGTACGCGTAACTATTTATCTATGTAGTGAAATATAGGGAAATTTATCCTACGAGTATCACCGAGGCACAAGAAGGCATTGGACGCGTATTTTGAAAAAAAAATCAAGTCATTAAAATTAAATAGCTAAATCCACTATGTTGAGACTGTACATTCCACTGGAATATACTACCATAATTTGATTCATTACGGACTACTGATAATCGATGTTTTTTATAAGGAAATAATAACTTAAGTAGTCAGTCATGAAATCATCAAAGTGTATAACACTAAATACCATACGCGTATATTATTCGATATAATTTACTATCAGGAAATATAAAACTACATTATTTTCTTTTGCACTTTTCGTACGAATTATGAAATTAATGATAATACTTAAGTAATTACATGTTACTTAATATCCGCCATTAGATTCACGACATGGAAGCACTTCCTACGAATGAACGATTACCTACTATCAATTATACTATTTATATATTATTTTTTATTTATTTATTCTTTATTGTGTCCCTAAAAATAAGGTATACAGTGGGCGGACTTAATGCCTTTTGGCATTTTCTACCAGTCAACTCTGGGTGAGAAACAAAATATGTTGGCAGGTTTTAAATAAATAATAAATATAAATTAATTATTTAATTTACTTACATACTTATAACATACATAATACACTATACATAAACATATAATACATACATAAACAAATTAAATATGGAGAGGGAAATCTCAGATGCCATTTGCCTTCAGATAGTGACGACGGAGCAGGGTTTTGAAAGAGTTTTCATTCGGAGCTTTCTTGATATCATCGGGGTTCCAAACAAGAGTGGCTTGTACGGTGAAAGAAGAAGAAAAGAAACCAGTACTATGTTGTGGAGCACTAAGTTTAGTGTTGAATGAATAGTCTTGTACGTTATGTTGACAATACTTAATTATATCTTCATCTTACTATTATAGTTAACCTAATCAGAGCAAATTGATTAATTAACGGAAGTTTAGCGTGAACTTTGTTAGCGGGGGACGAAGAAAAAAACACAAAAATCTTATGTTATTTAATCTGTACATATATATAAAATTTAAGTGTCAGTCTGGCTGTGATTTCGAAATAACTGTTTTTTTTTGGCTTATATTTACACGACACCTATAGTCAAAAACACATTTTAATCGTCTTTATCAGTCGTGTTCGTCCTGGGTAATCTATGAAACGGTTAAACCGATTTTGTCGGGACTTACTCTAGAAGGTAGAGGACTTTGTATGGAGTAACATAGGCTACTTTGAAGGTTGCGAAAATTAGAAATCCTTAAAAATTATAGACTTAAACGGTACAGCGGTACAGCAGTACCGACACTTTGCCAACGGTCGTTACGGCTAACCAGACAACTACGCCGTACCAGCGTACAAGAGTACGCTCAATCTAAGAAGATTAAGCACGATTTAAGTTGCGGGCCAAAGCAAGCATAGTCCACCTACGCAGTGCTGCTGTTACCAGTTGCGTAACGTGGCCTAATAGTTTGCAACGTGACACTTGCGAATAAATGAAAACGATACGATTGTTTACGAGCGTGCGATGCGTAGGGCGTAGGGTGGCCATATTAAGTATGATATTTACGAGACATATAAAATGAATGAGGAGAGTGGCTTTATCGAGTTTAATTTTGTTAAAGCTGAAGGTAGCTCGAGTTGACCATGACATCTGGACGTCTAACGTGTCAGATAGTCCACAGTCTCCCCGTGACTACGGCAGCTGCGAAGCATTCGAAACGTGGGGAATATAAAAACTAAATTAAACGCGATAAAATCCGTAAATAATAGTTTCATTTGAAATGTGTAGTGTTCGCGTAAATACAAGAAATCATTAAAGTCCGTCTGTCTACTTGTTAGTACAAGAACTTCATTATCTCTTTAAACAATGGTACTTACACTAAAAACTTTTAAATAAAGTTGAGTCTATTCGTTTAATTCCGCTGCAGTACTCATGGACCTTCATTTTGATTCTTCATCGAGAATGGACGTAGAAGACTATCGGTTAATTAAATAGAAATATCGTTTCATACACAACTTCATCACCGGACATTCCCAATGACTACAAGAAACTCGGTATTCCTACATGCGGCTAATGTGTCGCGATGCGCGGCGCCCGCGACCGTCAAACAAAGTTCAAAGCTATCATATTTTAGCTTCCTGAAAAGTACACAAATTCACTATGTACTAATTATGCTTCGAGGGCATTGAATAGTTACCCCTATGCATTGACTATAGTATAGTTACAGGATACATGAATTTACTCCAATTATGCAAACATTTAAGCGTGGTAGAGCCAAGCGGTGGCTTTAGCTGCTGCTCGAATGGGCCGGCTCGACCGGACTGGTACCGCGGCTTCGCAAAATACCGGCGTGAAGTAGAGGCATTTTGTGCTTCTGCGTTTCGTTCAGTGAATGAGGTAACCGGAGGCCCACACCCCTCCTCTTCCCTCCCATCTCCCAAATATCCTTAAAGACCGGCGACGCACCTGCAGCTTCAATGGTGTTGCAGATGTATGTGGGCGACGGTAAACACTCACCATCAGGTGAACCTTAGAAAAGAATTGGTTGTCCTTTGTTTATTCATGAAATACACTATTTATAGTCTGGGTTAAATATTGATGTAAATTTGATCACGCTTTGTCAACGGGTAGCAGAGTAAAATTAAATAAAATTTAGTTTAGTAAAGTATAAATAAGCTTGAACATACTGTAACGACACCTCGCTTCAAGTTCAATCCTTCATTGTACATGTGATTTCTCAGCTCATATAGACTCTTTCCAGGAAGAGATCTCTCTCAATGATAATCAATGCGCATGTTGAATAACCTCTTGGTACGGTGGATGAGCACCCGGCAGCGACGGGTTTGCGTCAAACTGGTAGGTAACAGGACGCGGCAACTTTTAACGCAAACTGATTTTAACAAAATCACAAACGTGTTTCGCAACGCGCTTGCAAAAAAAAATCGAATTGTTGTCCTGAAACCTGAACCGGAACGGACTCGCTCGAGAAACTAACTATTGTACGGGATGAAATTTTAAAACAAAAACTAGTTTTGTGACCTTTAGTCCTTATTTATTAATACTGCAACTTTTGTTTTAATTCAATTAGAACGATATATTATATGTCGCATCTAGAGCCAACGACATCAGGCACAGTGACGCTATTATGCTCCTGTTAATATGTTATAACCTATTACTCAATCATCCATCTCGGCAATTCCATTATTTGCTGTCTCTTACTGCCATCGCAATGTAGCTCTTGTTGCTGTTGCTTGTCAGATTTGAACTGAGTGCAGCATGGTTTTTAGGGATCCGCACCTTAGGGAGCCCTATTAATGTCACTTTCCTGTCTGTCCGTCCGTATGTTATTGATCTTTAACTTGTAGACGGAATGCGTTACAAACCTGTACATTTGGATTTTCGGTGTTTAATAGCGGATATTGAATAGGAAATTCTATTAAATTATTTTTAGAGATGATCCCATACATAAAGGTTTTTTTTATTCCTATCCGATATTGTCACGGGTTCTATCTCAAACGCTTATTAGAAATTTGGATTATTTGCAAATTATTTGCCATGTATATAGGAAGCCAATCCAAAAAACATCGATTCATTAAATATCTATTTTGAAAAAGTTAATTGGTCGTGTGTTCCAGAGCGAGGTTCGACTCGCACTTGGCCGGTTTTATATTTTCTCGCGTGAAACAGAAAACAAATGATGGTGAAAACAGCAAAGAAACCCACTTAGAGGTTTATAAGCGAAAACAGATCGAAGATAGTGACTTTTATTTCATAGTAAAGTAGTAGTAAAGTAATAGCCTGTAAGTGCCCACTGCTGGGCAAAGGCCTCCTTTTCAAATACGAGTATCAGAGAGGGTTAAAGAGGTGGGAATGGCCCGCCACGCTGCTCCATTGCGGGTTGGCGGGCTTCACATATCCTCGAAATAATATTTTTTTTTTTATAATTTCTGAGATGTGTAGGTTTCCTCACGATGTTTTCCTTCACCGCTGAGCACGTGGTAAATGCAGCACTAAAAATTGCTATTAACAATTTTAGTGGTGCCGGCACTGAGATCGAACCCAGGTCACTCGCGCTCTATGAAACTAAAGTGAGCGTCCTGACCGCTAGGCTACCACGGCGGCTACGCTTATGTAATATAAAAGATTTCTCTGTGCGAAATCGATGCGGTTCTCTGCTTAATAATACACACACATAATTGAATACAAATAGTTGTTCCGTGTGTGCCAGAATATTTGACCAGACACGATAAACTCGACGACTTCGAGCGGGCTGAGTCATGGGAGGTCTGTTTAGAACGCTACGGTCTCGTCCCAGTCTCCTATTAATAGTCGCAAGCTATCGGTTCTCCGAGACTACCGCTGCGCACCCTGCAGCCCGTAAACAGCGTTATGAATATTCAATGCCGTTAAAGCCGCAAGGCACTAACGACAGCGTGTGTTAACAACTTTAATTCTGTAACCTTCTGTGTTATTATGATACATCTGCAACACACTTCGAGTTCAATAATATAACAAAAACACATAAATAAAATAAGTTTTCAAGACCGTATATCCAATACTGAGGTGGTCAGGGAAAGATAGTTGGTATTTTCGAATAACACAAAAATTGAATGTTAAAAAAATTATTAAAGTAAATCCTTTTACCAACTTCTAAAGTTTTAAATTGATAAGAATGGATGTGGATCTGCAATTCTATAAAATTTACGTCGATGGAGTGTGATGTATAATATGTGTATATGTATATGAAATTACTACACCATTACCTACTCCGATCGTAAGACTTTGAAATTGTCGACGAGCCATGTGATTCCTTAACCGCTACACCTCTTATCTTGCGTCATCTCTTTAAGGCGAGCTTAAGTGTTAGTGTAATTTGTATTTGGGCGGCGACCGCCACTCGCATTGACACGTAATCCATTCAATCAATCAACAGTTATCTTAGGACCTAGACAGACTTACTACAAAGGCGAGGCGGCCTACATAAACATTACAATGTTACGGTTTCCGGTAGTAAAATACTACCGCGTTTGGTAGCGAAATAAATCTTAATGGGCATGGGGAGAGGGTGCGGGCCTCCGGCATACCTCACTCACCGAACGAAACGCAATAGCACCAGAAGTTTCTGCTTCACGCCGGTATTCTGCGACAACGTGGTACGTTGGAGCCAACTGTCCTCGGACCATAAGTAACCAATGTCATCAAAATCGGTTTGTAATGTTAGTATGGAAGTACAAATTGTTGTGAAGACCTTACTGCACACTTATAATCATATTTTGACGCATCGCAAAAACAACTTAAAGCATTAAAAGACATCGAGATCGACGTGTGACCTCTCCAATCGATACATGAAAATAAATGGAACTTGTTGCATCGAAGGTTGCCCACTTTCGCACGGACCCCACCGATGCAACGGTTGCCCGTAAACTCGAAAGATCGTTGTGGTTTTAATTACAAGTCCCGTGCGAGCGATCGTTTAGTAAGTGGCAAGGAAGGTCGCAGGACCAGGACCAGCTCCAGCGCCGGTTGTTACTTTAGTAAGTGGCAAGGGAGGTCGCAGGACCAGGACCAGCGCCAGCGCCGGTTGTTACTTTAGTAAGTGGCAAGGAAGGTCGCAGGACCAGGACCAGCGCCAGCGCCGGTTGTTACTTTAGTAAGTGGCAAGGAAGGTCGCAGGACCAGGACCAGCGCCAGCGCCGGTTGTTACTTTAGTAAGTGGCAAGGAAGGTCGCAGGACCAGGACCAGCGCCAGCGCCGGTTGTTACTTTAGTAAGTGGCAAGGAAGGTCGCAGGACCAGGACCAGCGCCAGCGCCGGTTGTTACTTTAGTAAGTGGCAAGGAAGGTCGCAGGACCAGGACCAGCGCCAGCGCCGGTTGTTACTTTAGTGGTGGCAAGGAAGGTCGCAGGACCAGGACCAGCGCCAGCGCCGGTTGTTACTTTAGTAAGTGGCAAGGAAGGTCGCAGGACCAGGACCAGCGCCAGCGCCGGTTGTTACTTTAGTAAGTGGCAAGGAAGGTCGCAGGACCAGGACCAGCGCCAGCGCCGGTTGTTACTTTAGTAGTGGCAAGGAAGGTCGTAGACCAGGACCAGTGCCAGCCGGTTGTTACTTAGTAAGTGGCAAGGAAGGTCGCAGGACCAGGACCAGTGCCAGCGCCGGTTGTTACTGGTAAGTGGCAAGGAAGGTCGCGGGACCAGGACCAGCGCCAGCGCCGGTTGTTACTGGTAAGTGGCAGGAAGGTCGCAGGACCAGACCAGTGCCAGCCGGTTGTTACTAGTAAGTGGCAAGGAAGGTCGTAGGACCAGGACCAGTGCCAGCGCCGGTTGTTACTTTAGTAGTGGCAAGGAAGGTCGCAGGATTCAGGACCAGTGCCAGCCGGTTGTTACTGGTAAGTGGCAGGAAGGTCGCAGTGACCAGGACCAGTGCCTGCGCCGGTTGTTACTGGTAAGTGGCAAGGAAGGTCGCGGGACCGGGACCAGTGCCAGCCGGTTGTTACTTTAGTAAGTGGCAAGGAAGGTCGTAGGACCAGGACCAGTGCCAGCGCCGGTTGTTACTTTAGTAAGGGCAAGGAAGGTCGGTGACCAGGACCAGTGCCAGCCGGTTGTTACTTTAGTAAGTCGCAAGGAAGGTCGCAGGACCGGGACCAGCGCCAGCGCTGGTTGTTACTTTAGTAAGTGGCAAGGAAGGTCGCAGGACCAGGACCGGTGCCAGCGCCGGTTGTTACTTTAGTAAGTGGCAAGGAAGGTCGCAGGACCAGGACCGGTGCCAGCGCCGGTTGTTGCTGGTAAGTGGCAGGAAGGTCGCGGGACCGGGACCGGTGCCAGCGCCGGTTGTTACTTTAGAAAGTGGCAAGGGAGGTCGCAGGACCAGGACCAGTGCCAGCGCCGGTTGTTACTTTAGTAAGTGGCAGGAAGGTCGCAGGACCAGACCAGTGCCAGCCGGTTGTTACTTAGTAAGTGGCAGGAAGGTCGCGGGACCGGGACCAGTGCCAGCGCCGGTTGTTACTTTAGTAAGTGGCAAGGAAGGTCGCAGGACCAGGACCAGTGCCAGCGCCGGTTGTTACTTTAGTAAGTGGCAAGGAAGGTCGCAGGACCAGGACCAGTGCCAGCGCCGGTTGTTACTTTAGTAAGTGGCAAGGAAGGTCGCAGGACCAGGACCAGTGCCAGCGCCGGTTGTTACTTTAGTAAGTGGCGCGAAGGTCGCAGGACCAGGACCAGTGCCTGCGCCGGTTGTTACTTAGTAAGTGGCAAGGAAGGTCGCAGGACCAGGACCAGTGCCAGCGCTGGTTGTTACTTTAGTAAGTGGCAAGGAAGGTCGCAGACCAGGACCAGTGCCAGCGCCGGTTGTTGCTGGTAAGTGGCAAGGAAGGTCGTAGGACCAGGACCAGTGCCAGCGCGGTTGTTACTTTAGTAAGTGGCAGGAAGGTCGCGGGACCAGGACCGGTGCCAGCGCCGGTTGTTACTTTAGTAAGTCGCAAGGAAGGTCGGTGACCAGGACCAGTGCCAGTGCCGGTTGTTACTTTAGTAAGTGGCAAGGAAGGTCGCAGTGACCAGGACCAGTGCCAGCGCCAGTTGTTACTTTAGTAAGTGGCAAGGAAGGTCGCAGGACCAGGACCAGTGCCAGCGCCGGCTGTTACTTTAGTAAGTGGCAAGGAAGGTCGTAGGACCAGGACCAGTGCCAGCGCCGGTTGTTACTTAGTAAGTGGCAGGAAGGTCGCAGTGACCAGGACCAGTGCCAGCCGGTTGTTACTTTAGTAAGTGGCAAGGAAGGTCGCAGGATTCAGGACCAGCGCCAGCGCCGGTTGTTACTTTAGTAAGTGGCAAGGAAGGTCGCAGGACCAGGACCAGTGCCAGCGCCGGTTGTTACTTTAGTAAGTGGCAAGGAAGGTCGCAGGACCAGGACCAGTGCCAGCGCCGGTTGTTACTTTAGTAAGTGGCAAGGAAGGTCGCAGGACCAGAACCAGTGCCAGCGCCGGTTGTTACTTTGGTAAGTGGCAGGAAGGTCGCAGTGACCAGGACCAGTGCCAGCCGGTTGTTACTTAGTAAGTGGCAGGAAGGTCGCAGGACCAGGACCAGCTCCAGCGCCGGTTGTTACTTTAGTAAGTGGCAAGGAAGGTCGCAGGACCAGGACCAGCGCCAGCGCCGGTTGTTACTTTTAGCCTCATCATATACGAAGTGTATTACAAATTTAAATAAGACGAAGCTTACGTTAAAGAAAATTTATTTAACGATTTCTTGTATTTATGCGAACTCTACACGCTGCAAATGAAACTATTATTTACGGATTTTATCGCGTTTAATTTTATTTATATTCCCGACGCTTCGAGTGCTTTACAGCAGCCGTGGTCACGGGAGGACTGAGGTGTCAGACGTCCAGATGTCTGACTCGGGCTACCTTCAGCCTTTTATTATTAACTCTTGTCCGATCTACGCAGAATCTGCTCACAGTATCTTGAGGTCGTGCAGTGGTATGCTTGGTTTTGGATTTAATTTTATTTCTTACCGGATCCTTAGCAGGTAAGAAATAAATAATACTGTAAACTGTAATAATGGTAATACCCAGCCATCTTCTCTATCGAAATAAGGATTATTTTTTATTTCAATAGCCTCGCGAGGATATCCTTGGCAGGAATCGGTGTTCTTTTGCGAGGATTTGTGGTCTATCAAATTCAAGCGTCGGTGTTTCACGTCAGCTATGTGTTCTTTTACGCGGGTCCTCACAGATCTTTTAGTTTGCCCTATGTAAAAGATTAAGCTTGTATACTCCTGCATCTTGTAAAAGAATATTGCACTTGACAGATGTTAAAAATTTACTCATCTTTTTCTCCGGTTCGAAAAACATTTTTATAGAAGCCCTCTTCAAGATATAGCCAATCTTGTAAGTAAAGCCTCTTATGTACTGCAGCAGGTCCGAGTGCGCACGACTGAGGCCGGCATAACTTGGTCACTGTTCCGGAGGCGCGGAACCGGAAGCTTATTGTGGTGCAGGACTTGCTCGACATGCTTCAGCATGCAGCTCGATGGCCAAGTGTTTACTGCCACAGGTCCCTTGTGCTCTCTGAAACAAAGATTTACCAACACTAGCTAACTGAGACGGGTGGTGGTGAGATTCACCGTTTTAATATCTGTTTGTGTAGGTCCGTTTCCTATACACAGTTTTGTTTTATTTCTTACATCCGTTTAAATAAATGCACAAACAGACATTAGATTTATATACATAACAATTTTATTTGCCTATTTAAATTTCTCTAACGTTTTCTAATCTCTATCCGATCTAGTTGTACATAATTACAATAATAACAATTTTTATTGACCCCAATGTAAATTATTTCCTGCGTTGCTGAGCGGATCACGGGTATGGGTCTAACTTCATCAACGGATTTATCGACTCTTCTCAATATATTTGCCTACGTAAGTGTAATATATAATACGAAAAGGTTGCCTATAAAATACAATACGACAGAGTAGCGTCCATCGACGTGGTGTATGATTAAACCTCACTTATTATTTTCGGAGAATATAATACAATAGAGTACAAGTAGTACTTTGGCTCTAAATAACCCACACATTCATCCCTTAGAAAACTAAATATTTAGATGTTGTTATCTGTTATCTCTGTGCCTTTAAAAGCTTCAAGAGAATGTCTTTTAACAACAATTAATGTAATTTCGCAACTACATTAAAATAATATATTATTAGTCGTGTCAGAATCCACAATACGCTGCAATTTATTCACTCAATTGAATCTAATTATGTCCAAATATGGTGAAGCTTGAAACTTAACCGGCCATTGCTATAGAGCTAAATAAGTTTAGAAGGGCGTAGGTCACAGGGCGGTGTCGCTCGTGAAAGTGCGCTCCCCGTGGGAGATCTATTAGTCAAATGACCGCGCACAACTAAGGCGTGGATAATAGTGTTACCTATTAAATTCTTCACGTATAATTTTATTACCAGACTAGGTTACCTTACCTTCACAGCCTGTAAAGAGCCCTCTATCATGAGAAGGATTTTCGATCGCATTATTACACATAGCACCCCAGATGCTGCAGTCCGTCATCTTGTCCGCTCAGTTCTTGTCTGATACTTTTCGAAATGATTGTCTGTAGCCATTGCTATTTTCAAAGCATAGGTATCTGCCTCCCTTTCTTCATTAGGATGTCGTAAGAGGCAACCCGAGCCGTGGTAGCCTAGTGGTCAGGACGCTCACTTTTGTGTCATAGAGCGCGAGTGACCAGGGTTCGATCCCCGGTGCCGGCTCCACTAACATTGTTAATAGCAATTTTAAGTGCTGTATTTACCACGTGCTCGGCGTTGAAGGAAAACATCTGCCTGCATGTCTGAGAAATAATAAAAATATTATTTCGAGGATATGTGAAGCCCGCCAACCCTCAAGTGCGGCGTGGCGAGCCCTTCCTGGCTCCTAAACTCTCTTTGCCCAGCAGTGGGCACTTATAGGCTGCTATTTTTACTTTACTTTTAAGAGGCGACTAAGAAAAAAACTTTGAAAATTTCATGGCGAATCCGACAACGTGGTTGATACGTCACGCTCTATCTCCCGACAAGTAGAAAAGTGCGTTGTGAAAGTCAAAGCTACGCTGAATCATACCAAATGGTAAACCACTATCTACTAATTAATGTAACTTCTTAGAGGCGTGAATGGTGACATGTTATAATATGTACGCGATAAGTTTTTTTTTTTTTATGGAAGTGACGGCAAACGAGCCAGCGGTTCACCTGATGGTAAGTGATTACCGTCGCCCACATACATCTGCAACACCATAGATGCTGCATGTGCGTTACCGGTCTTTAAGGATATTTGGGAGTTGGGAGGGAAGAGGAGGGGAAAAGGGAGTTTGGGCCTCCGGTTATCTCACTCACCGAACGAAACGCAGAAGCACAAGATGCCTCTACTTCACGCCGGTATTCTGCGAGGCCGTGGTACTGATCCGGTCGAGCCGGCCCTTCCAGCGGCAACAAAAGCCGCCGCTTGGCTCCACCACGCTTAAAATATAATGATACTCGAGTGACAGTTATTTCTACACACAAATTAAAAATTGTATTTAACGCCACCGCTGCGTCGCCGCGCCCTGCCTCGAGAAATATGATCGACTCGCCGAACTTCATTATAATGTTGCGTGTATAATTTCACGGTACACTACGCCTATTGTCCCTTCACCCGAATATGTAATGTGCTCTAATGAAAGGTCAATACACTCACAGAGGCTGCTGCATATTAAATTCAACTGTGCCCCTTTTTAGCGTAAAGTAACGACTTGTGTTTAGTTATTGTTTGTACCTAACGAGCTTCACTTTAGTGTTGTTCCTCACATGGCCCAATAGCTCGCTTCCACACCATCAAGACTGGGTTGTGAACGAGCACGGCTATGTTCAATGGTGGCGAATTTAAATCTAAACAAAATATAATTGCTGGTAACAAATTCTTATACCGTGCAGAGCCGTGGTAGCCTAGTGGTTAGGGCGCTCACTTTAGTATCATAAAGCACGAGTGAGCTGGGTTCGATCCCCATTCGATTCGATTCGTGAAGGAAAACTTCGTGAGGAAACCTGCATATTTTATTTTATTTTATTTTATTCGGAAAACATACAGTGATACATAGCTTGATAAATTAAAACTTATTATAAATGCTACACAGAATTTTAGTAGTTTTCGCATATTGTATCTGAGAAATAATAAAAAAATATATATTATTTCTAGGATATGTGAAGCCCGCCAACTCTCAGATATTTGTGAAGGAGTCCTTTGCTCAGCAGTGGGCACTTAAAGGCTGCTAATTCGTACCGTTCATGTGCTCAATTCCCTTATTGGATAAATTCCAAACACATTGGATGCGGGTAACACTGTCGGTTACCTTTTGACTTATAAATGTCTCGATTGAGCGACGGAACCCGAGCCGCTGACTGACCAATGAGAACGCCCGCTTCTCTTACAACGATACGTATAACCGTGGCTATAGTAAGGCGAATCGCACACGAAATAATAAGGGAAGGTATACTCACCAACAGGGTACACATTACAACATGTTATATATTGTTTCTTACTGGATAGTTGAGGGAAATTAACAAATAAAATTTTAAAATTATTTATTTATTTATTCTTTACTGTTAGCCTTAAGCTTAAGGTTACAATGGGCGGACTTAATGCCAAGTGGCATTCTCTACCAGTCAACCCTTGTTATGGTGAAAGGTAGTAGGCAGGTATAAAACAATGAATAAAAAACAAAAAAAAACAAAAAAAACTATATGTGGCCTCCGATAATAACCAATAACTTGAGAAAGATAGAACAAAACTAGAATTTAAATATTTATTATTATTATATATTACATATTATTATTAAGAATACATATTTCGTATGTGGTATAGGCAAGCGGCGGCTTTTGTTACTGTCTCGAACGGGCAGCCTAGGCCGGGCCACCACTTGTAGAATTCTGCGTTTCGTGAGTGAGGTAACCGGAGGCCCCCTGCCCTCTCCCCCAAATATCCTTAAAGATCGACAACGCACCTGCATCTCCTCAGGTGAGCTGCTTGCTCCTTTCCCACCTTAGCCATGATAAACGGTGAACACAGTAATCAAGGGTAAAACAAATCCCTTTGTTTCCAATACGCGCTATGTACAAAGTAAAGTATTATATTAATGTAATTAGCCCGGTTCGTGGATTATCATCGGACTCATTATTAACCGATTTAGGCTTCGCGGTAACTAGATATATTATAATTCCTTAGATGTAACATTGTTCAATTATTACTAACGCACGTGTAATTAATAATACCTATTCGATTACAACTGACACACGTAATATTGTATATTCTATGTACATTATGTAAAGTAAATGGTAGAGTCGGGAGAGGAAGACCTAGGCGAACAATTCACGATCAAATCGGAGACGTTCTGAAAAAAGGCCAGGTCAAGAGTACTCTAAAACAACGAGCGTGCATGCGAAGATTGATGAAAGTGAAAGAAGCGAAAGACGTATGTCAGGACCGTAGCGAGTGTAAGAAGAAACTGCGAAAAAGTAGTTACAATTATTTGTTTAACTGGTTAAGAAGCCATATGCAAGCCAATAAACAACAAAAAAAAAGCCGAAATTGCTAAAAAAAAATGTCTAATATACAATAATGAAAACATCGTGAAAGAGTTCCATCCCCTTTAACTCGACAACCAAAAGAATCTCTCTGTACCTACCCAGTCCATGTCAAAATATTGATTGCTTAATCGATTTCTTGGTGTTCTGTGCTATAAGTGTCACTTCATAATATAGTACTGTACATACTCCGCGGCTGAGTGGGCAGCGTACGTAACTGCTGACCGATGGGTCCTGGGCTCAAGTCCCAGCCGCAGTCTTACTTAGTTTAGTTTCGGTCCTGGTTTTGATGTGATCGTCCCGTGCCCCTGACACGGCATCTGAGCCTTCCTCCGATCTTATCGCATGAGCGTTACATATGACATGGGGAGGTAAAGGCGAATGAGTTTATGTGAGTCTGTGCGTACATTTACGGCACAATAATATCTCCTGCGCAGGTGACTACTGCCCATAATATTTTAAAGTTGTCGGCGTGTACACATAATACGGTTGACATTACTAACCTAACCTGTGGTCCGCGGACGAAAAAAAACAGATTTTTTTTATATTTAAGAAGTCCGCGGAGATTAATGTAGGATATATTTGGGGTCCGGCGTTGAAAAAGGTAGAGAAAGGCAGTGCTAGAATGTCTAATTCGAGCATTGGAATTACGTTGTTCGTCTGTTTCCGAAAATCTCACATTAATTCACATCACCAGGAACCACGTACCTGACGGGTGAAAACTTCCTGGACGTGCTGGACAATGGCGCGGAGCTGTGCCAGCTGGCGGCCGTCATCCACGAACGGGCCAGGGAAGCGCTGGACCAGGGGCTTATTGTTGGAGTAAGTATTATAAATTTAAATATAGCATATTACTCTGTCTCGCAGAGTGTTGTTAGCGTAGATTTGACCCACGAGCTGGGAACGTGGATAAATATTAATAAATAAAAAAACTTTACCAGCATAGAAATAGCAATGTATTAAACAAAGACTTTGTAAAAGGTTATTATAGTATAACCCCTGGGGTTACCATCCCTCTGTGTACTCCTTGAATAAGTTGGTCGATCACAATCTGTTTCTAAAAGTTATATATATATAATAAATGAAATACCTACGTTTCGCCTGTTTCTTCTTCCTCAGAGGAACCTCATTATAAAATGATGTAAACACACCCTGAAGATAACCACAAATATATAACAATCACCTTCTAGCACCCTACACTTGATATGAGACGAAGAACTGTATCTAAAAGCGTTCCAGAATTCCAGTACGCAATTAGCCGTTCGTTACTTTAACTGCTTCTTGTAACGTCTCTATATATAGAGCAGCTCTACTGCATCCTGCACCTGGACAGCAGCCAGTATTCCGTTTATGTCCTTTCATTTACTTTTTTTTTGTCGTTGCTCGCAACCGACAACCGACGCTGTCAGTCTACAGCAGGATATTTTTATCGCCGCTCCACTACACTACTTCGTTAGTTGACACTCGCACATTTGCGATAGACGGAAGCGCTACATGTTTACACCTGCGTTACTACACGAGTATGTTAAACGTGGCAGAGCCAAGCGGATGCTTCTAGCTGCTGCTCGAATGGACCGGCTCGACCGGATTAATACCACGACCTCGCAGAATACCGGCGTAGGTAGAGAAGAAGAAGAAAAGGTAGAGAAAGGCAGTGCTAGAATGTCTAATTCGAGCATTGGAATTACGTTGTTCGTCTGTTTCCGAAAATCTCACATTAATTCACATCACCAGGAACCACGTACCTGACGGGTGAAAACTTCCTGGACGTGCTGGACAATGGCGCGGAGCTGTGCCAGCTGGCGGCCGTCATCCACGAACGGGCCAGGGAAGCGCTGGACCAGGGGCTTATTGTTGGAGTAAGTATTATAAATTTAAATATAGCATATTACTCTGTCTCGCAGAGTGTTGTTAGCGTAGATTTGACCCACGAGCTGGGAACGTGGATAAATATTAATAAATAAAAAAAACTTTACCAGCATAGAAATAGCAATGTATTAAACAAAGACTTTGTAAAGGTTATTATAGTATAACCCCTGGGGTTACCATCCTCTGTGTACTCCTTGAATAAGTTGGTCGATCACAATCTGTTTCTAAAAGTTATATATATATATATATATATATATATATATATATATATATATATATATATATATATATATATATATATATATATATATATATATATATATATATATAATCAATGAAATACCTACGTTTCGCCTGTTTCTTCTCCGTCGGCCAGTCCTAGCGACCTGTCTTCATGACGAAATTCTACATTGTAGATTATTTTAGGGTGCATGGGGAATATTCGAATTTTATCTAACACAAACTTTTTATAAATTTTAAGGGTTTCAACCCAAATCCCACAAACAAAGGTCGGGGAGGAGCATATCTGGTGCCAAGGCTGCCACTGGGCTCACCATTCCTCCTACTGAGCGTGGTAAGTCCGGGTGGGTCTTCTGAGGATGGCATTCCAGCTTTTAAAGGCGCTTTAATGGATAGGTTTAAGTCTAGCACTGGACTTTGACATTATTACGTTAATGATGAGTCTTTGTTTCACACGGACCATCAATATGTACGTTTACATATACTCACTGACATCGCGGCATGATTCCACTACGTTAAAGGGTGTCGGGTTCCCGAATCTAAAGTGATCATTTTGTCCGCAGCCGGTGCCGCAGATCCGCGGGCGGTGCTGGCAGCGCGCGGCGCGCCGCAGCTTCTTCTCGCGCGACAACACCGACAACTTCCTCACCTTCTGCCGCGAGCTGGGCGTGCACGAGAACCTGCTCTTCGAAAGCGACGATCTCGGTACGGTATACTGATTTGTTACTATAAGTACTTACTAGACCTGAGTTTTTAGTTTATGATTGACGACTCATAAAAATTGACTAGACTTCTAACCACCCTCGAGTTGGCTATACGGTCGTGAATCTTATACATATATGTATATATATTTACTTATTATGTAATGATTTAATATTTACAGTTAGTAATCCAATTAAAACACTCCTTCCAGTTCTCCACAACCAGCCGCGCCAGGTGATCCTGTGCCTTCTGGAAGTGGCGCGTCTCGCCACCAAGTTCAACATCGAGCCTCCGGGGCTGGTGCAGTTCGAGAAGGAGATCGCCATGGAGGAGCGTGACTCGGGTCTCGACTCCGCCATGTCCGGCGCCGCCTGGCAGTTCAGAGACATATCGCCTGCCCCCGAGACTGACAAGTGAGCAGCCATGTATACCATTCTACTTGAAACCTACACGAGCCAGAGAGTACTAATGTCTTATTGATAATAATTGAGCTTCTATGTCTTATGGGTTTTAATTAGTTGACTCGGTCCAGGGATCATTTCCTCCCTCTCGGAGTATACCGGTGTAAATATCAGATCAACGCTTCTACGTTTCCTACGATGTCTTGTGACAAAAGCCATGAAACAGAAGTATTTACATTTTCATTCTATTAATAATATATTGTAAGATTTTACCGGGCAATGACGTCATACGGAATTTATGTGAAACAATGTTGTGGTAGAGATTTCTATCGCTAGGTTTAAAATTTGTTAAACAAACACTATAAAGTGTTTACTTACAAGGATTATTATAATAAAATGTAAAATATTAACACTACACGTAAATTACACTATTAAAATGTTTTATTTTGAAAAAAATACAAATAAAGGTGGACACCGAGTTTCTTTCGCCTGTTTCTTCTACGTCATAAATATCTCATTACGAAACGGTAAAAGATTTACGTTTGTCAAGTTAAATTTATGTTTCTTATGTTGATGAATATGTTTGATTTGATTCGCTGTTAAGACCCCTATTGAATTCGGTTTTTGACCTCCCATGCAGTTAGCAGCTACTCTTAGCATAATTTAATCAGTAGTTAACGGCCGCGTGGCTTGGTGGCTACCGTACCGGGCTGCTGAGCCATGGGTCCGGACTTCGAACTCCAGCCGTGAGTCAATAATCGAGCGACACACAAATTGTTTGGTCATCGTGTCTCGTTTAGTACGTCGCGTCCACTCGCGTGTATCCGACACGGCAACCGGTGCTACGTTCTTGTAGCACTAGCGTTACATCGGATAACGGATCGAGACGTACATTTGCGGGCACTATGATAAATCCTGCGCAGTTGAGAACTTTCGATAAATTTCGAAAGTTGCCGCCGCGGTCGAAGTCGTCCCGGAAGATCCGACCTCATTATTCAATTACTCTGACGTTAAACGGGATTGCTTGTCATCTTTCATGCTGCGTGAAGAGAGGATATCAGCTGCGTCACCAGTTTCGTATCTCAGGGCAGAGAGAAGTAAGTTTAGAAATAGACTAAATAAAAAGCGCCAATAGCCAAATGGGTTAGGGTGCGGACTGCGAAACATGACGTCGCAGGTTCGAGCCCGCCATTCGACTATTGTCGTGAACCACTCGAAATAGAAGCTCTAATGCTTAGTTGCAGGGTTAACAGGAATATTAGTAATGTTAGTTAAATAGCATTGCTAGTATTCTTAAAAAAAAAAAAAGGCTGCTGACATTTCTTACAAACCTATATTTCGTATGGTGGCTAACGAATGGTGGCAATGAGGCGTACCATCGTCAAATATATTAAATTTGTTTTCAAAGTTTATGACAAAATTCTCATTTAATGTAGCTATTATTATTATTTTTGACATTTTCATTCTATTAATAATATATTGTAAGATTTTACCGGCAATGACGTCATACGGAATTTATGTGAAACAATGTTGTGGTAGAGATTTCTATCGCTAGGTTTAAAATTTGTTAAACAAACACTATAAAGTGTTTACTTACAAGGATTATTATAATAAAATGTAAAATATTAACACTACACGTAAATTACACTATTAAAATGTTTTATTTTGAAAAAAATACAAATAAAGGTGGACACCGAGTTTCTTTCGCCTGTTTCTTCTACGTCATAAATATCTCATTACGAAACGGTAAAAGATTTACGTTTGTCAAGTTAAATTTATGTTTCTTATGTTGATGAATATGTTTGATTTGATTCGCTGTTAAGACCCCTATTGAATTCGGTTTTTGACCTCCCATGCAGTTAGCAGCTACTCTTAGCATAATTTAATCAGTAGTTAACGGCCGCGTGGCTTGGTGGCTACCGTACCGGGCTGCTGAGCCATGGGTCCGGACTTCGAACTCCAGCCGTGAGTCAATAATCGAGCGACACACAAATTGTTTGGTCATCGTGTCTCGTTTAGTACGTCGCGTCCACTCGCGTGTATCCGACACGGCAACCGGTGCTACGTTCTTGTAGCACTAGCGTTACATCGGATAACGGATCGAGACGTACATTTGCGGGCACTATGATAAATCCTGCGCAGTTGAGAACTTTCGATAAATTTCGAAAGTTGCCGCGGTCGAAGTCGTCCCGGAAGATCCGACCTCATTATTCAATTACTCTGACGTTAAACGGGATTGCTTGTCATCTTTCATGCTGCGTGAAGAGAGGATATCAGCTGCGTCACCAGTTTCGTATGTCAGGGCAGAGAGAAGTAAGTTTAGAAATAGACTAAATAAAAAGCGCCAATAGCCAAATGGGTTAGGGTGCGGACTGCGAAACATGACGTCGCAGGTTCGAGCCCGCCATTCGACTATTGTCGTGAACCACTCGAAATAGAAGCTCTAATGCTTAGTTGCAGGGTTAACAGGAATATTAGTAATGTTAGTTAAATAGCATTTCTAGTATTCTTAAAAAAAAAAAAAAAAAAAAAAAAAAAAAAAAAAGGCTGCTGACACTTCTTACAAAGCTATATTTCGTATGGTGGCTAACGAATGGTGGCAATGAGGCGTACCATCGTCAAATATATTAAATTTGTTTTCAAAGTTTATGACAAAATTCTCATTTAATGTAGCTATTATTATTATTGTTATTATTATTATTGTTATTATTATTATTGTTATTATTATTATTATTATTATTGTTATTATTATTATTGTTATTATTATTATTATTGTTATTATTATTATTGTTATTATTATTATTATTATTGTTATTATTATTATTATTATTATTATTATTATTATTATTGTTATTATTATTATTGTTATTATTATTATTGTTATTATTATTATTGTTATTATTATTATTATTATTATTATTGTTATTATTATTATTATTATTATTATTGTTATTATTATTATTGTTATTATTATTATTGTTATTATTATTATTGTTATTATTATTATTATTGTTATTATTATTATTATTATTGTTATTATTATTATTATTGTTATTATTATTATTATTATTGTTATTATTATTATTATTATTATTGTTATTATTATTATTATTGTTATTATTATTATTATTGTTATTATTATTATTGTTATTATTATTATTGTTATTATTATTATTGTTATTATTATTATTATTGTTATTATTATTATTATTGTTATTATTATTATTGTTATTATTATTATTATTGTTATTATTATTATTGTTATTATTATTATTATTGTTATTATTATTATTGTTATTATTATTATTATTGTTATTATTATTATTGTTATTATTATTATTATTATTATTATTGTTATTATTATTATTATTATTGTTATTATTATTATTATTATTATTATTGTTATTATTATTATTATTATTATTGTTATTATTATTATTATTATTATTATTATTATTATTGTTATTATTATTATTATTGTTATTATTATTATTATTGTTATTATTATTATTGTTATTATTATTATTATTATTATTATTATTATTGTTATTATTATTATTATTGTTATTATTATTATTATTATTATTGTTATTATTATTATTATTGTTATTATTATTATTATTACTATGTTTTTATTATAAAAAATAGACTTAAGTTTGACCTCAATCTCGCTTGATGGAAGGCGAAGATGAGTCGTGGATGGCACACGTTTGCCTAGAAGGTGTCTGTTCACTTTGGCCTTAAAGATGTCCAGATTATAGTGTTAAATAAAACTACTAAAACACTGTCTATATTGTGTATATAAATGTTTGAAAATTACAACAAAGATGAGCGTCATACGATATAATAGTATCAAGTTTGGTGCACAAAATTGCTATTTTCAATGTTTTTGTTAGTTTATGTGTTTCATAATTACAGATTATACACGTTTTACATCTCTTTGTTTCCTATAACATTTGTAGGGTTGCAGCACCAAAAGTTAATATTTTATTTTTTATTATCATATAATTTTGAGAGAGTACTTATATTTATGGTTATTCACATTACCCTGGCATTACTACTTTGTTATGTTAATATATAGTATTTATTATGTAAACCAAAAAGGGCGTACTTTTATACGAATTGCATTTATTAATGATTAAGGTCAAATTCTTAAAATTTGGTCTTTATAATGCTGGTTCTTTGAACTCTAAGTCTGAAGATCTTATTGAGCAGTAGAACAGCGCTCTATTGACATATTGGCTGTTAATGAAACGTGGCTCAGAGAAGGAGAAAATTGTAGTGCTCCTGTATTGCCAGGATATACTTTTAGACACATTCCTCGATCGCGCTCTATCAGATCTAGGGTGGTGTAGGTTTTATGTTAGACGTGGATTACGTGTTTTGACTTGCCCCACCCATTATCTAGTGCATCAGTGGAGCAAATGTGGATATCTTTAAGTATTAATTCTCTTAAACTAATTATTGGTACAGCCTATCGCCCTCCGTGGTTGGATTTGGATATCTTTAAGTATTAATTCTCTTAAACTAATTATTGGTACAGCCTATCGCCCTCCGTGGTTGGATTTGGATATCTTTAAGTATTAATTCTCTTAAACTAATTATTGGTACAGCCTATCGCCCTCCGTGGTTGGATTTGGATATCTTTAAGTATTAATTCTCTTAAACTAATTATTGGTACAGCCTATCGCCCTCCGTGGTTGGATTTGGATATCTTTAAGTATTAATTCTCTTAAACTAATTATTGGTACAGCCTATCGCCCTCCGTGGTTGGATTTGGATATCTTTTGGACGCTATAACAGAGTCAATGGTTAGTTTTTCAAACTATGATAAGTGCATTCTTATGGGAGATTTTAACGTTGATGTGTTTCAATCACAGAATAACAAAGTCAATAAATTGAACGCTTTCTTAAAGTCATTTAATTTAAAGAACTATGTTTTGCAACCGACCCACTTTACAAACCATAACGCTTCATTAATAGACTTAATTTGCACCGATGTTGATACACTCTCAGTTGACATTGATCAGATCCCAGAGCTTGGAGGCCATGCTTTGGTATCTGCCCAGATGAAAATTAAAAAAGAAAGAAGTATATCGAGATGGATCTTTTGTAGACAACTTAAGAGCATTATTATGGACAATTTTAATAAAGATCTGCTCTCATTGAATTGGGAAGACATGGCGCCATCAATTGACGGAATGGTTGAGACTTTTAATTGTTATATACACACACTTTTCGACTTGCATGCACCATTGAAAAGTTTAAAATAAAAGACAAAACATTACCCTGGCTGACTAGTAACGTGCGATATATGATAAAACTTAGGAATGATGCTCATAGCTTCTATAAAACCAATAGCACTGATTCTCGCAAGGAATACTATAAGTTGTTGAAAAGATGGTTACCTCAGCCATATTCCATGAAAAAAGGCTTTTTTGAACATAATATTAACAATCATGTATCATCTCCGAAGATTCTATGGAAGAATCTTAAAACTCAGTACTTCCGAATTTTAAGGACGTGGGTGAGCTCCCATCTTCCTTTGATGACCCTAACGCCATTAACTCTCACTTTCTAAATATTCCTGAAGTCTGCCATTCATCAATGTCGCAACTTACGTACTATGTATTCCATAGACATGGTGATGGTACCTTTGTACTGTCGCCAGTGAGCAGCGACAGGGTAGGTAGGATCATTCTGGCAATAAAATCTAATGCGCAGGGTATTGATGGTGTGAGCAGAGACATGATAATCCTGTCATTACCTCACACCTTAATACCATCACTAACTTAATTAATGAATCTATCATAAGCTCCACTTTTCCCAGTCAATGGAAGACAGCATTAGTGCGGCCTATTCCTAAGAAAAGCAACCCTGATAGTGTCAAGGATTTAAGACCAATAAGCCTCTTGCCTTATCTATCTAAGATTTTGGAGAAAGTAGTATTTGAACAAGTTTACACGTATCTAGAAAAACAAAACATTTTACCACAGTATCAGTCTGGTTTTCGAAGAGGTCGTAGCACTTGCACAGCTCTAGTGGATGTTGTAGACAACATACTTTTCTCTAAGGATCAAGGCAGGGGACCGTTCTCGTACTCCTTGATTATTCCCGGCATTTGATAGTATCAGCATAAGCATGCTTCTGTCAAAAATGGCTTTTATGGTTTTGAATATAGTACGATCAGGTGGTTTGAAAGTTACCTCAGTGGTCGACATCAGCTTGTTGAACTGCGTAAGCGAGATGGGTCGGGCGTAATTAGGTCGAACTCTCTACCTGTTACTAGGGCGTTCCTCAGGGTTCTATACTAGGGCCTCTATTGTTCATACTTTACTGTGTTGACTTGACTGGCGTCATAAAAGACTGCCAGTATCATATGTATGCTGATGATGTTCAATTATACTTGTCCTTTCAATCCAAAGATATAACAGAGGGCATAAATAAAATAAATATGGACATGGAGCGCATTGCTGAATGGTCGAGGATAAATTCACTCAATCTTAACCCATCTAAAACTAAATACATTGTTTTAGGAACAATAAACCAAATAACTAAAATAACGGAGAGTAATATCAGCATATATCTGCAAGGTGAAGCGGTTCAGCGGGTTGATGAAGCTCGCAATCTTGGGCTTAAAATGGATGGCTTACTTGCTTTGAGAGCTATGTCATAGATGTTGCACGTGCTTGTTTTTATCGATTGAAGATATTATATAAAATTCGTAGTTTCCTTAATATTAACCTTAGAGTCACCCTCTGTGAAAGTCTAGTATTATCAAAATTAAATTACTGCATCACTGTCTATGGTCCATGTCTTCTAGCCAAATCATTAAAACTTCTTCAGCGAGTCCAAATGCATGTGCTCGCTTTTGCTTTAATATTCCTCCAAGAACACATATTTCCACATATCTAAACAAAGGCAAGCTACTTAATATGTCACAGCGAATAGAGTTACAATTCGCTTGCTTATTGTTTGGTGTTATAAAAACAATGCACCAGATTATTTATATAAAAGCTTACTTGGTCTAGTGAATATAACCATCATAATACGCGTGGCTCGAAATATTTGCTAACTGTTCCAGGACACGTCACTGCCGCTTTTCGAGGTAGTTTTCGTTACTTAGCCACCAAGTGTTGGAACAACCTACCACCACCTCTTCGTGGGTACCAATCTAAGGCTAGTTTTAAAATTAGGTATATGTCACTTCTTTTACATGGCAATTAGGTTAATAGTGGTTAAAATTTGTTAGTCCTCGTTGCGGAATTATATTATTATTGTTGTATGGGGTATTTCTATATTTATTATTATTATTATTATTATTATTATTAAGACACGTCGCATTATATTCTTAAAGAAAAAAAAAAAAAAAAAAAAAAAAAAAAAAAAAAAAAAAAAAAAAAAAAAAAAAAGGTTTCCGACAGAATACCAGCGCTGTAGTTGTGGTTTTCCATTGCTACAGCATTATGCTGAGTCGGACACCGTTTTGTTGCTGCAACCCAATAAAATATTATTGTTATTATTTTTTTTTTTTTACATTAAGTTTACTTATGTGGTACTTGAGTTGTGGCAATGAATAAAGTACTTTCTTTCTTTCTTTCTTTCTTTCAAATATATATGTAGGTAGATCCTGTAGAATATTAATTTATTTCGAATATTTAAAAATTAATTATTGTTTTCAGATCAACTCCAGAACCTTCACAAACATCTCCGGAACCCAATGACTGTAAGTATTTAATTCTCGACGTGTCGAACAATAGAAATGCTATTATTAAGACACGTCGCATTATATTCTTAAAGAAAAAAGTAAAGTAGCAGCCTGTATGTGCGCACTGCTGGGCAATGGCCGGACACGCTACTCCAGTGCGTGTTGGCGAACTTCACATAACCCCGAAATAATATTTTTTATTATTTCTCAGACATGCAGGTCTCCTCGCGATGTTTGCCTTCACCGCTGAGTACGTGGTAAATACAGCACTTAAAATTGCTATTAACCATTTTAGTGGCGTAGTGCCCACGCATCGGGAATTGAACGAGAAGGTCACGCGCGCTCTTAGAAACTAAAGTGAGCCCCCCGACCACTAGGCTACCACGGCTCATTGTAATCTTATTTTCAATCTATTCATTTAAACTTTGATGCACAAAGTGCCACACGCGGCGGACTTAAAGCCTAAAGGCATTCTCTCCCGGACAACCATTAGTTTGAGCAGAGATCGAGATATTACAGAGTGTATTGGTTGTATTGATCACGTTAAGCGCCAATAGCCGAATGGGTTAGGGTGCGGACTACGAAACTTGACGTCGTAAGTTCGAACCCGCCATTCGACCGCTCCAGATACAAGCTGTAATGCTTAGTTGGAGGGTTAGCAGAAATATTAGTAATGTTACTTAATAAATAGTGTTGCTAGTATTTTAAAAAAAATGTAAATGTTATCGCGTTATTCAAACAACTTTATTGTTAACCTTACATTGCTGATCTATTTATTATTTGCAGCACAACTTGTGCCGGACAACACGGACGCAGAAAGTACTAAATCCGAGGGTACGGTGGGCAGCACGGATTCCGACGTTCCTCTCAAACCTACCAACGAGTTGGACAAGAGGGTGAGTTGATCAATGATTAAATGATTTAATTCAGTTGGTAGATCCACCATCACTACCCCAGCGTGGGCGTGCTGTACATCCTTTAAGGAAAAAGGCTAAAGACTGTCTTGTCACTTTCCACATACAGCGGAACCTACACCGCTAGAGATGCCTGACCAAGTACTTATTAGGATTATACAGATTAGGTGTCAGATGTGGAACGTCTGAAGTCTTTAAAGATCTAATAAATTGATCGTAGTAGAATCAATCCTGGGGTTTTCTTTTGTAAGGAATAATACTGGGAATGGATCAACATTACTAAATTTTCTATTAACAAGTCCAAAAAATTGACGGACTGTGAGATTTGTACCTGGAGCGGTTCACGCTAATGGTCGAATGGTGTGCTCGAACCTGCGCCGTCATGTTTCGCAGTCCGCACCCTTGACAATTAGACTATTGGCGCAAACGGGATCGCAAATTGAACAATTGGTTGTTCAGGTGCAGCTGGTGACGCGGCTGATGGAGCGCGGCTGCAGCTGCGCGGCGGGGCGCTGCTCGCGGCTGCTCAAGGTCAAGAAGGTGGGCGAGGGTCGCTACAACATCGCCGGGAGGAACGTCTTCATCAGGGTCGGTATTCTAGACATGGACCAAGCGAGCTTTTGCCGTAATATAGCATAATAAATGTATGATAAAAAATTCATATTTTGCGAAAAAAGATTGTATTATCTAATACATATATCTTCTATATCGACTCTTGTTAGTCCCTGCTGGACAAAGACAAGGACAAGAAAACGCCAAATGAAGTATATAATTTTTTTTTCTTTGGAAAAGGCGGCAAACGTGACTACCATCGCCCACGTGCACCTGCAACACCAGAGGTGCTGCAGGTGCGTTGCTGGCCTTTAAGGGTATTTGGGAGATGGGAGTCAGGATGAGGTGGGATATGAGGAGAGAGTGGGCCTCCGGTTACCAAACGAAACACAGAAGCACAAGATACCTCTACTATACGCCGGTATCCCGCGAGGCCGCGGTGCCGCCCGGTGGGGCCGGCGCGCTCGAGCAGCAGCAGATGCCGCCGCTGGGCTCTACCACGGAGAAAATATAAATATATAAATGGAATATTTTCACTTTTCAATTGTTCCAATTCCAACAGGTTTAGTGCTAAGGTTATATACTTCTTATTAATGGGAAAAGTATGTATGTCCGTCGTTCAATGAATGAAATTTTCGAGTTTCAAACGAGCGGAATTCGAACTTCTAACGAGGAAACTAACTCAATCTCATTCCGCAGCTGCTGAAGGGTCGCCACATGATGGTGCGTGTGGGCGGCGGCTGGGACACGCTGGAGCACTTCCTGGCGCGCCACGAACCCTGTCAGGTGCGCCTCGTCACGCCCGCGCGCCGCGACCTGCTGCCGCTGCCGCAGCCCCAGCCCCACACCCAGCCTCACACCCACCCGCACGACCGACTCGACTCCGCCCCGCTCTCGCCGATCCCCCGCAAACCCATCTCACCAGCCAGCAGCAAAACTTCCGTGACAAGCAAAGAACGCGCCTCGGGCACATCGTCCCCAGTAGACAGCAAAGCTTCCTCGATTAGCGGCAAATCCACCCCCACGGACAAACCGACAACCGGCAAAAGTCAAAAAACTGAACCCAACGAAATTAGACGGACCTCCACGCCAAACAAAACTCGAAATATACGGTCCGCTTTGACACTGCCTCTGAAAGGAGACCCTGAGCTGAAGTCTCCCGCACCGCGCACTAGGAAGCAATCGGCACCTCCGAGCTTTAGCACGCCCAACACGCCCACCGGCAGAACGACCAGGACCCCCGTTGAGCTTCGAAAGTCTCTCACTTCCAACACTTTGCTTAACGCTCCAAAAAAATCTAGAAGTATGAGCTTGGGTGTCGTGCAGAGGGAGGAGAAGAAGCCCTTCTGCGGGACGGATAAACTGAATCAAGCCAAGAAAAACCAAGTGAGTAGGAGCACCACCGCCACCCCCACTCACTCCGCTCCCACTCGCCAGACTCGCAGCCAGAGCCTGGCCTCCACTCCGATCAATGAGCCCAAAAAATCTTTTAGCGGAGCGAACGGGTACTCGAAAAAAACGCGAAGCATGAGCCTGGCGACCTCGGTAGACTTCAACAAACCCCTTATTAAAAGCGTATCGCTGTCAACTAGCGGTCCCATGACGCAGGCGGCCATAGAGGAAAGCATTCGATTGTCTCTGGCCGCGACGATCGCGGACGACACTTGTCCCAAAAAGCCCTTTCTACACATTAAAGCCAAATATAGAAGTCCACCGCCGCGGGAGGTGCCTCCGAGATAATCCAACGGCTCGGCAACACCCCATTCCATTAGTTTTATAGTTTGACCCAGGGACAGCCAACACCCACACTGTACCGCGTGGGAACTAGCGGCGCGCGATGCTGACGCTTTCGAGAGTTCAACCTTACATTCTGCAAGTTAAACTTAACTTTTAAGCATTAATTAGATCTCCTAAGTAATCTCATTTGTTTAACCATTTAGCGATAAGTTCTAATTAAATAATTATCAAGTTTATTCACTCGAAGGAGAGACTAGTCATAATGAGTTTGTTAATCATAATTATATAGACAATAGTAATAATCTAATTTAATCATCACTTTATAATTGCAATAATAATTCCGGTTTAATTTTTATTTATAATTATTTTCATTTCTACCAATTACATTATTGTTTTGAAATAGTTAATTTAAGTTTTGTTTTAAGTTATGTTGAAATATTTTAAGCGCCATAAATACGTTCCGCGCATTTTCGGATTCCGTAATAAAATATTATTTCAGTTTTTATTTTTTTTATTTTGATCAATTCATATCAACGTGCTCAGGATACGCGGCCACGCGGCCACGGCTCGCACCGCACCTTGTTGTTCATCGTGCACGAAGTATTCACGTGTTGCACGGAATTCAATAAATATCGCAGTGTAATTTGAAATAATGCTCCAAGTAAAATTCACTGTAAACATGATTATATAAGACAATCAAAGTGACCTCACAAGAACGACCTCAAGGGTACAAAAATGTTTTAGTCCTCACATGTATATTTTCATAACAATGAAGTATAGAAAATATTTTTGCACTGTTATAGATAAAGAAGCTTCAATCACCGAATATCACAACAGCGAATAGGTTTTAGAACAAAGAATTCCAGATTTACGTAGTTCATGAAACGACTAATAAAATTAAAATGACTAGACATGTAGATGTTAAGAATGTTGATAGATATGCCAAGTAATTAAGGAGCGAGCGAACTACAGCAGGGATTTTAACGTAGCTATAGGTTTTTTTTTACATTCGAGGATATTATGAGATCAGTTTAACAATTTACATGTAATCTTTAAATAGTTATAAGTACGCAATGCCTCGAGCTCGAGCCTAGCTCGCTCCGCACAGTTCGCCACAGATACACGTCTCTCATTGTTAATTGCAACGCTTTCATTCGTTCGTTTAATGGCACCATTAATAAAAAGCTCTGAATTTTATGGTAATGCTCTTTTTTATATTAGTTTATAATCGTTTAGAAATTGAACACCATAACAATTGTAGTGTTGTGCCGACGATTTACAAATGTTTAACTTGGTAATAAACTTTTTGATATTTCATATGCCTGTCTCTTTTACTGTTTGTTATGACACCGTATTCATAGGATTTGTTGTATTACTGTAGAAGCCCCCTACATAACTGGACATAGCTCTTTCCATCCACGAGCAAGAGCCGAAGCTGGCTGTCACCGGTGACGCTGCTCCCCATCACTATTCTGTGGTATTTAGATTCGGCACATTCGGATGGTTCATAAGTCAGCCGAGTGCACGGCGTGCAAGTGTGGCTGACTTACAGAGAGATTGCTATATTCCCCTCACATAGTACATTTACATAGTTTACAGTATGTAAATTTAAAACTATCGCATATAGTTATAAATGTTATAATTGCACAAGACATACATGTGTTATTAGAAATGAATGCCTGTAACCGGGAAATTATTCTTCATAGATATATTATAAGCTATTAACGGTTTAGAGGGTAAAAAAGAAAATATACAATCATACCTAGTGCACCCTGATAGCTAACTAAAGATGCTCTGGCTAAATGGCATCCCAATTTGCCGGATGCAAATTCCACCCACTAGCTTGCTGCACCAGCCCGTCTACCCAGAGTGGTGAGTGTGAGTAAACCAAAGGATTTAAATAAATAGACGCTTGTTTATTTAGATTTCTGTCATGCAAACCTTTCTACTCTTCGACACGCATATGTTCAATATTGGACTTAAATAGGCTTATGGACATATTAAGAGTTAATTCCGGCCGAAAGCAACGATCCTGTAAATTTTTTCTGCATATTGAAATGCCAATCTGTACACATTAATTATTTAAATGACATCATGTAATTATTCAACACTAAAAGAGCAGAAACTAATGCTCTGGAGCTTTTAATGCACTCAAGCAATTCTATATTTAAATATGGGTATCGTATAAATCGTTAAATGTTAATATGTTTCCCGATAATGAACATATTAGGTCCACCAGCCCGCATAGGAGTGGGATTTAATTATGTTCCGAAACTAAATCAAAATAAGAGGTTGCTCTCTGTAGAGGGACGTTAAATTAATGATTTAAGAATGACTTATTACATTTTATTTGTGTGATTTAGAATAATCACAAACATGTTTTTTTTATCTTAACGTGTATTATACAAAAACAGAATAGCACTCTATAATGTCGCATATTGGATAGGATTTTTGAACAAAGACCGACCATATTGGATATGGTTTCGCGAGGAGCGAGGACTCCTCCGCCACGCTGTACCTATTCGATTTGGCAAATCCTAATAAAGTCCAATTTTTCAATTTCAGTAATGCTAAAAATTTTTTTTAGAAACAGCTTGGATGGGGAACTCAAAGAGATTTAATCAAAATGATGTTTCAATTGAGATTTTCCTAATTTAATTACTGATTGCTCTGGGCATTAAAAGTCGGAGCCTTGCATTAGATGCTTAGCCAATTCGCTATTTCGCACAAGTATTTAGTTATAGCAACCATCACCTGCATACAGCACACACGTCAACTAATAGGAGAACCGAATCGTCGACGACGAGTCGACGGGACGGCGTGCGAGACGACAAATTGCGCCGCAGAGTGGAGTGGGTAGGTACTTGAACGAATCCTGGTGACGAAAAGTCTAGGTGAAAGTAAAAAGTGGTTTTTTGATAAGTAGGTTTCCGTATGAAAAAAATAAATTTGTATAGGTACATATATAACCTAGTTCGGAGAGAAGAAGAGCACCACCTCCCACTCCATGTATCCACATGGTGACATATATATCTATCATTTTATTAAGAAATCGCTGTCACAGATTTAGAAGCGCTTGCCACTTTCTCACAGCTATTTATAATAAGAATCATAACGCACAATTAAACTCCTATACGAAACACAGATTGAACGAACCCAACGATATCAACCTCCTCAAGCTTCTGCGCGGTGCTGTGGGACTGAGAGCAGAGCGATACGTCACGAGTGCGTTTATGGAGTTGACCAAGGGAGATACAAAATAATATAATCATAATGAAATCCACCTGGCCGGTTTCGATCACGGTGTCAGATTCCAAATATTATAGATAATTTTCAAATACGCAATAGCTATTATAGTGCCGTAAGTGTACGCGCAAAAACAGAAGCACTCGCTCGTCTTTACTTGCCCATATCCGATGTAACACTTACGCGTTAGGATCAGAGGAATGAACGGCGACACTGGACGCACACAGCACTATCAGATCCTAACGGCCACTAAGATTCGCAGATCGGGTGCGTTCAGTTCAACGATCACACACACACACGCACTTACACTTAATTTGAGAAAGGCACGCGATTAACTCTCTTCATCACTACAGCCCGTCACTAGTCCCCTGGTGAACCTACGCCTTTCCCGGAGATTGTCACAAAGGACGCTTCTGAGCCACTTGCAGCTGATGTCCATGCAACATCGTGCAAAAAAAATTTGTACGCGGTAGAGCCAAACGATAGCTTTTGCTACTGCTCGAACGAACCGGAGTACTACTACGACCTCGCAAAATACCGACCTCGTACATCCCATTCCTCAAATATCTTTAAAGGCCGGCAACGCACCTGCAGCTCCTCTGGTGTTGCAGATGTACGTAGGCGACGGTAATAACCTACCATCAGGTGAGGCCTATGCACATCTCTCTTCCCAAACAAAGAAAAGGAAATCCAACGACTTCCGCACTGCGCAGGCCGTTACTCCATCTTGTAGATACTTTATAGGCTAATGATAATGATGAGGGTATTTTATACAGTATGTTACAGCGAGACATCTGTCCACAGTGTGGACCCGCGCCACAAAGACCCCCCCGCGGGTCGGTCCCCGCGCGCGCCTCCGGGACCCCGCACAAGCGACGCTACACCTACTACAACAAGATGTTCAAGCCGATCTGCTATTCCCTGCCGCGACCGCTCAAGGTTTCAGTTTTGTAAACGTAAATTTTAAGACCTCGAGTATATCATATCATAAGTATATCCAAATTGAAAACATCTATTAATCTGCAAAATAAAATATCTTGAACGTAGGAGCAATGACCATCTTTGAACGAATCATGGGCATTTGTAAAAAAGAGCATAGACTCAACAACTCTCTTTGAACAGATTTCACAAAAAGTTACTAATTTTTGAAAACCAAAAATAACTATCCTTCATCGTCATCATTACAGCTTCTATAGAGGAACACTTCTTCATACGGCCCGCGGTGCACGAGGAAGCAGACATGACGGAGTTCCTCGGGTCATCGCTGACTCGTGCACTTTTTATTTGCTTTTGTCGCGATAAGTTCCGTAAAGAATAGTTTAAATTTCAAATGTGTAGTGTTCGCGTAAATACAAGAAATCATTACTGACGTCATGTCGGATCTTGACTTATCCGAGTTGCATTCAAAGGTCTGCGTCAAATCAATTCCTTCCAGCTGTTGAGTGACAAGTTCATAAATCAAGAGTTAATATTTCTGTCGCATTCTGACGCTTTAAAGGGTTATTAATCGTAAAAGCGAAGTATTGCTTTTGCTCATTACTGTATGACTGAAGAGAGCTGAAAGCGCGAGAACTCATACAAAACCAGCTTAAAGTTGCAGAGGACCAAAGATCTGTCAATATTCCTCTGCAGTCATTACACCTGTATGTTGACTCCCATGATGGACGTGGTTCGTGTCGGAGGTGTTTGTTGGAAGTTTAAAAATTAAATGTAACGGTTACATTATAGTTCTGTGGCGCGAGGTTGACAAACGTACTAACATCCTGATGGTTAGTGGTTACTGCAGCGCAAGGACACCTGGAAACTTCAATTGAAGATCCAGATGCGTTGGACACCCCTGAGGACTGAGATGGATTGACTCTCATGGGCCGTAATGATACTGGCCCCCGTATATCCTTTTGCACTACTGATTGGCGAAATCCTACCACCTTGAAAAAATAAAACTCGCCTACAATTTAAGGATTTATTAAAATACTTCCAGTATGTAATCTATTACAAAATTATAATACTAAACATAAAGAATACAAAAGTAAGAATAAGGAATGACGTATTAAATGCAGAGTCTACTATGTCTTCATAATTTGTTTCTTTTTATAACATACAGACACACAAATATCAATTACGTTTGTGAGATAAAGGAATTATATAATTATTTATAACTAATATCTTAGTACATACTATGTCGTAATTTGGCATGTTTGCGTAAACTTATTGTATCAATGAATTATTAAAAAAAAATTAACACCTTTTGTAAAAAAGGTGAACAGCGATATAATATTACTAGAATATGCAATAAACTTTGTAAACACATCTTCGTTTCATTTTAATATAAAACCACTTTTGTTACACACATCTATAATAGGTTATTAACATTGAAGCATTGTCAAAGTATAGGCAAGTTATTTATCGTAGGCTAAGAGACAATATTCCCTAAATCATTTAGTTCGCATAAAGATATGTATACATAGTAATACTAAACCTATTTCTGTTACAAAATTGCAAAAGCAAATGACACTTGAGTTATGAGTTGTAAACAAAACGGATCACTAAAAATGTTCGAGTACATTGAACTGAGTTTTTCTTTTAATCACAATGACATGGATACACCTATAAAAATATTTACCATAGCTATATCGATATTTAAAAAAGAAAGTTAATTTACTTACACTTAATAAAATAATACTTAAAGACTAACATAAATTAATATTTTGGTTTAATTTAAAATAAATCAAATAAATGAGATTAAATGTTCTGATTTACTTAAAAATTACAATTATAACAAACCTGCATACACAGAGAATATTTTTCTGAAGCAACAATTTACGCGTCATATCTTAGTATGGTGTTCACGATAAGTAAAAACTGCATCAACGTTTTAGCTTAATTTTTAGACACATAAGCACTTATACTACTACATCCCTCTCATCGGCTTATGTAGACCCACAGCTGGGCAAGGCCTTTTTATGTATGTTTTGCACCTATCTGTAAATACCTCTTGGAATATTGGACGTGTAGATAATGTAAACAATGCTAATACGTAAAGTATCATAGTATAATCCATAACATAAAGTTTTGAGAACTGCATCAGACAATTCAGTTTTTAAATATAGTATAAAGTACACTTAACATACGTAATATAGTAATAAGTGGACTTGAATGTTTGCTCTGTAGAAAATTTATAAGGAAGTTATATATGTGTAATACATTCGCGTTCCGTATTTATTTTACAGATCTGAACATGCAAAGCGGCGCAGTTTGCTAGTATAACAGTAAAGATAATTTATTAAATTTTTTGAATAGTTATAGTTTCAAGTTCTAGTGATAGTGCAACTTGCTTTGATATTTTTGATAGTCATGTGATCACATGACTTAAATAAGAATATTTGTAAAAGTGTAACATCATTCACAAATATAATTTCCATTAACAATTGTAACAATAAATAGAGTAAATTAAATTTTTTTTGGTGCTACCTCAATACTGGTTGTTGGGTGACATAGAAATTACCGGTAGGGTGTTGCTGCTGAAGAAATTAGCAATAAACGTGTACATTTGTATCAGCCTCAGGATAAATACGATCAATGGATTCGACCGCTTCACTTCTTCTTGCTCTTGCCGAGTGTGAGCGTGTGGTGCGACTGCACAGTCTGCTGCTTGCGCCGGTTGAACTCGATGGCGTCGTCTTCGATCTTCTTGCGTAGCTCCTCTAAACGTTTCTTTTCTTCTGTGTGGTCCTTTTTTAGCTTATCGAATTTCGCATGCAGCTGAAAGTGATAAACCGAGTACTTACAATATGATACCCAAACAGTACCCAACGATGGAGTAGTCTAAGGTCTAAACTTTTTATTTACACGTTCCAACTCATTATTCACCAACACATACTCAGTAGAAAAAAAAATTAAAAGTGATGAGCCTGTCGGCATCTTAGTGTTCAAGAGGATAACGATAAATTTCGGCAGTCACTGGTATAAGCCGTCTAGATAAGGGATTGAGTCTCCTGATTCAGAGGTAGATGCCCCGATCACTCACTCAGCTATTGGCGTGAAGTATTCTATAACTAAACTGCTCTGTGTGAAAAAATCAATGCCTAAATTATGTGCTATAGTTTTTACGTGGTAGAGCCAAGCGACGACTTTACTGCTGCTCGAATGAGCCGGCCTGATCGGGTTGGTACTCGCAGAATACCGGCGTAAAGTAGAGGCATCTTGTGCTTTTGCGTTTCGGTCGGTGAGTGACGCCCACTCTCTTCCCCATCTCCCTCCTATATCCCAAATACCCTTAAAGGCCTGCAACACACCTGCAGCACCTCTGTTATTGTAGATGTACGTGGGCGATGATACTCACTAACCATCAGGTGAACCGCTTGCTCGTTTGCTGCCTTTCCCATTAAAAAAAGTCAGTGGTTTGCATAGGATTTTGCCCATGAGTAGGCAGTAGGTATAAAAGCAAAGTATTTGTATTACGTTAAGTATTTGTACAACTAACGTAGTTACTGTTTCTTAAGAGCTAAGCTAGGACTGGCAGACACCACCTTTTTGCCTGTATGGAAAGCACGCAGCACGTAACATTGCATGCAGGGAACGAGAGTATCGCAACCACCAATCTGCCTGCATTTAGTTACGGAAAAACGGTAAACATTGAGCAGTGAACTGATAAGGGTATAATGAATATAACAATTATTAAAAAGATTAATGATCATTAGAGCTATTATGTGATCATGTCAAGTTACATAAAAGTATCCATCACCCGATCTAGTCTAGCGAGTGTTCCAGGTAATACCAAAAGATTGATTTTCTGCCTGATATACTGGCAGACAGTAGAATGATTTAGAGCTTTAATAAAATAAACTGAGATAAGCAAAAGCCTCTAAGGTATGAGATGTTTGATCCTACAGTTTCCAACCCATGTGCCAAGTGTGTTAATTAATTTATCCTCCTTACTTGAGTGAAGCCGACTTGACGACTAGTAAAATCAAATGGATTCATTGAAACTTAAAATTCCGTTTATCTTTAACAAAATTAAAATATAGCACTATGCCGTGTGTATAATAGCAAAGGGTTTACCTCCTTCTCAGCCTCCTTTAGCTCGGCCTCTTTCTCTTTTACTCTTTGTACAAACATCTGCCTCATCTCATCTTCCTTCTGCTGCAACTCTGCCAAGTGAGCGCTTCGTTTTTGTTCAAATGTTTGCTGGAATGATACCTGTAAAAAAAAAAAGACAGGAAAATGATTAAGAAATAATGGAAATATTTGTTAATGGTTATTTTTTTTGATGGGATGTCGATAGGCAATATTATAGATGAAATATATTTTTGATTGATAATAAAACTAAGACTAAAGCATAAATTAATTACAAACAAAAAATGATGTTACAATTACAACCAACCACTACACAAAAAACATTAAACAAATCCATTTATTAGAACTCAAATACTATATTAAATGAATGTTCAACTGGTATGTAACATATGGTCGAAAACAGAATATTGTGTTAAAGTAAATTGAACATAACTTAGGTGACATAAGAGGTGACTAAAGGAGAAACTTTCACAATCCTTATGAGCAAAAGTAAACACTTGCTTTGTTTCCTTTTGTCAGGTTCGTCACCTATTACGTCCATTCTCCCAGAGAGGTGATAACGTGAGTTGCAGAAGTCATTTTGGTTACACTGAATTTTGCCCAATCAAAAGTCGTAATCTCTGCTTACCGTACATTATACAGTACGCGTGACATATGTTAAGGTAAATAAAATTTATATCCACTACAGTATGGACATAATGTTACTTGCGTACAAGCTTTGCAGGCACTTTATTTCAGCAGTGGACTAGTATATATATATCAATACCAGTATAATTGTACATAATTTAAATAATATATATATATATATATATATATATATCAATACCAGTATAATTGTACATAATTTAAATAATATATATACTAACTACAATATATTGAGATCATTCGAGTACCGTAAATATGTAGTAGTAGCATTATGAAATTGCACGTTTAACTACTGTTCAGTTTGATCCTCCGAGCCGGATTCGAACCTGCGAGCTAGGGGTACTGTAAGCATAAATAAGCGCCTCACGGGTTTGTTGTCCGCGTCGACGTCGGAGAAGCCCATCTGCGCGAGACGACGGCGGCGGTACAGCTCATAGTGCCGCGCGTGCGTCTTCTCACGCATGTCCTCCATGTTGGTGCGGATCAGCATCTCGCGCAGCTTCACGAAGTCGCAGTGCGACTCGTTCTCCACTGCCCGCCGAACGAACACATTAAATAACAACAACGTGCATATGGCAGCCAGTGTATCGGGAGGCCCGATCGAGGCGAAAAACCTATATACGATTTACAACCACGTCGAGCATATGGTGTTATTTATTACATTCAAGACATGGTTTTGTTTATTGGTCATGTCTTGGATAAACGAAACCATGAAAAAAATATAATGTAGTATGATCTACAGGGGGAACAATGCCTCATGGATTTTTTTGTGACAGGTTCAATTAACGGTAGTTGACACAGCGAAACAACGTCATTTATTACAAAGTCAACAAGACTGTGGTCTTATAAATATTTTCATTCTCGTCAAACAATTTCATATAAAAATGTTAATAAAAAATGTTGCAATGAATAATTCTAAGTAAGTACTTCTCCTTCTTTCTTTCATAATGTTTAATGTTTTGCATATTTGATATGCAACAGATATTTGATTACCTCAAAACACAAATTTCCTATTAAAATCTTAACAAACCTTGCACTGTTCCCCAGGGATACTGTCTGGCACGCACAGTCTTATTGCCAATCTTCACAAAGTCAGTGCTACCAACTACTGCAAACGGAATGTGGGAGTTCATAGTGGAGTTCACATCGGAAACAGACTCGTCGTCCACTGGAAACTGGTAGATCTCTACACCATTTGCTTGCAACTCTTGCATTATCTTTGACTGAAATTTTATTGTCACATTTATTAAAACATATGCATAAAAAAACCTGGACACAGAATAAAAAGTATCTTATATAGTATGATTGAATAACAAAGATTCTATTACATTAAATATGGCAGAAGTTCATAAATTAATCGGCATTAGTTAGACAACCATGCTCTTACTAAATAGCAGTGTAATGTTGCTGTGTTTCATATGGTGAAGGATGTGAACACAAGCACTAAAATGATTCCTTGTATTTAAGTGATCACATTTATAGAGTGAGTAATGTATGTTGTAATTGTAATGTTAGTTTTTATGGTTCCTTCGTTTTGAGTGCTTTTCAACATCCATGGTCACGTGGTCAGTGTTGGATGACATGACATAGTTAAATTGGGCTACCTTGGCATTATGTGTACCCATTGTAACCCTTAAGGTCTACACAATAAAGAAAAACAATATGGAGTTAGTAAATTGAACTCATCAGCATGAATTTCATAGGCGCTAACAAATGGCGATTAATGTGATGATGGATGATGCTGACGAAGGCATCTGCCTGGTGCTAAACGACGCAATACCACCAGATATATTGTTGTGAGATTATTGTGAGTTAACCTATGTATGTAAAAATACATTTAATTCATCAACAATGCAACAGCCAAACCTTAAATTTCTGCAACTCAGTCTTAGAAATAGTATCGGCCTTGGCGATGATGGGTATTATGTTTACTTTAGTGTCCAGCTTCTTCATACACACCAAATCTATTGATTTTAGCCCATGCCCTGGAAAAATTAAAAAGTTTTTTTAATAAAAGAAATCTCTTACAAAGTACTATCTGTAATCCCCTAAGTAAAAGAATTAACCTCAAAGAAATCCAGACCAATGTAGAGCAGTGTCTACGCTGTAATGCCACGCAATCGACAAAGCGGTAAGGTTTTATATGTGTAATATTTGTTTTCATCAATGACATTACACATGCAATATTAGTTTTCAAAAAAATTATCAATATTACAGAAGCTTAATATATATTTCCTTTAATTATTAACACTGATTACATAGTTCCGTTGTGCACGCAACAACATCAACAGGATGACGCATATATTGCAAATAGGGTAATGATTCTTACTACATGAATTCATGTATACCAGATATAATTTGCTATTATTATTGGCAAACCAGTAATTGGCACATAAGAAATAATGTGTATTCACTTTCTTTTGGAGTAATGTAAAAGTTACAGTATATAAAAAAATATGTATTGAACATATATGTACATATATAGCCTGTAATTAATCTTTCATAACAGAACAGAACAGTGATTACACAACTGATCGACAGAAATGGGTAAGAGGGTTTGTTATCTAGACTGTAGTGTAGCATCAAATAAAAATATTAAAAAAAATAATACTAGTACAATAACAGTAGATAAGAACATAATTTCTATTATTTTAACAGGTCAAGAATTAAGGTATACTACTTGATCAGATTTGCAAGTAACAGCTAAGGTACCGTTAGGTTTGGCGAGGACGGTGGCCATAATTCGAGGACGTCAGTTTAGTATGTCGCGCGCGCTCTGACATGTCCGCGTTTCTATAACGCCTGCGACGTGTGTCAAGGACAGTCATAAATTATTCTATGAGTCAAATATTGTCCCAGTGAACTAAAAAGTGAAATGTTCTACATAGGATGGTTACTTCGATCGTAATAAATATTAAAGGGATCTCATGTACACTTTTTGACAATACACTACTGTACAGTATTCACAAGGAATTAATAAACTATAACTAAAGAGCTCTTCAAATGGATTTAAAAATTAGGACTATAAACTAATAGTAGAAATAACCAGCATAACCATATTCGTAAAAGTAGATAAAAACAACTAACATATAGCCAATGCAAGAGTGGTCAGATATCGAAGCACCAACTTATTTGAAACAATGTAACAGTTTGTGGTGAGCCTATCACCATCTTAGAGTTCAGGCCAATGATTGCAAATCGTACATTGGTTTCGAAAACCACATTTGTATAAGCCTCCCACGTAGAGGAACTTAGATCTCTTGATCCTCTTAGCACTTGGCTATCATGGTTTGTAAAAGTAGGTACAATGAAAACTAAACACAATACTTTTGAAGAAAATTATAATATTGAAATATTATGTATTCAATAAGGATGTTCTAATTGAACATTGGTAACAGCTACCAATTCTACAGTAGGTTGGATAAATCCGAGTAAAAAAGGTGAGTGAACTCTAGCTGTATTAATGGTATCAAGAGGTCTGCGACTAAACTTGTGTCTGGAATATTAATAGACTTACTATCGGAGCCATATCTAATGAAAGTCATGTTCGTTAAATGCTTTCAATAATGTCAGCTGTTATGGACAAAAGGTATTACAGATTACAATATCATAAAGTAACACACTGTGCAGGTTACTTAAATTGGGTTCAAGTCTTTACATTCTCCTTGGGCTTTACTTTCAATAAATGTTAAGACCAAATTTCAGTCCTGTCTCAGTTTACTTTGCAACACCAAACTTCGTTATGTAAAGTCGAAATAACCGGTATAGATTATTACGGTAGCAAAGTAAACTTTTATTTAAAAAGTTATTCTTTAGTCCATTGCTCCTAAAGACGATTTCAAGAAAGCGCCAACAAAATGAAGCAGGCATTTCTTAGAAGGTTTACCTATACTCATCACCCCGGGAAGCAAATTTGTTAGCACAGAGCAGGTACCCCTGCAGTGAATTTCTCACAATCACAAGTATGTGTGATTTGGTTTCGGCAAATTCGAATCGCTATTATTCGATCGCCAGAATTTCGTTTGCTAACAAGCAGTTAATACTCAACAATTTATTTTGTAAGGGACAGTCCTGTATACTTTCATTAATTTCTTATTATGCCAAGTGACCTGGGTACCAACCTAAAATTTTAAATTTTAAATGCTAAATTTAAAACGTGCTTGGCAGGTGAAGTAAATCTCGTGAGGAAACCGGCATGTCTAAGAAATAATAAAAAAAGTAATTCGCGGACTTGTCCTCCGCCAGCTTGCAATGGTGGATGGTCAGGACGTGGCAGGCTCTTCCCTTCTCCTCTTAAAAATGAGTCCTTTGCCTAGCATTGGGACATTTATGGAACGCTACTTAACTAATGACATGACACATAATAAATATTTTTATTTACTTTTAATGTTTTGAAATATCAAATAAAAATTGAATTCTCAATCCAACGAGTCTCACAGAATCAACTCGACCTGTGTCATAGTTTTTCTTTGTTATACTGTAACAGAAAAAATAATAATCTTACCTGTAGGACAGATAAAGTAGAGACACACATGCAATCGACTGTCATGGTATGCTGATATTGACCGCTTGATTTTCAATTCTTCTTGCAGATACGCTTCAAACTGAGCATCTATATAGTCCACAACAGCTTTGAAGCTATCCTCTTTATTCACTTGGTCTCCATAGCCCACAGTATCGCAAATGGTCAGCTACAGATTGAAACATGTATTCAAATAATTAATTTCTCCATTGAATTCTTCATGAGGTTTATAATATTATAGTACACTGCTGAATATAGGATTTATTCTTTTTAATATGTTTTATCTTATGCTTTATAGAATTTTAAAATTATTATAAAAAAAAAAAAAAAAAAAAAAAAAAAAAAAAAAAAAAAAATTGTTAGCAATATTATAAGGTTTCAAACCTACAAGTTAAAAAATCCCTTAATTCATGCTGTGACAAAACCATAGACATACTATTGTTATGACAGATTTAAACTTTGGTGTCAGTCCAAACCAACAAATTCATTTTTAATAAGTATAACTTATAAAAGTAAAATAGTATGGAACTCTCTAAAAGTAAGTTCCTTTTGGCCTTGACTGATCTCCAATATCCAGATGTAGACTGTTATATATTTAAGAAATAAATAACAATTGCAGTAAAAAGACAAGTAGATTATAATAATTATTTACCTTTAATCTGACACTACTTTCTTGCAGCTCATAAGTGTGGGCCTTGAGCTTTACTGTTGGCAGGTTGTGTGGACTGGGACATGATTCAAAATTGGTGTTAAACAAGGAATCCATGAGTGTTGATTTTCCCAAGCCAGTCTCACCTTAAGTTGAGAAAAAAGAAAGCATTCATAAGAATACTATTGTGCTATGGGTTTCAACTTGAAATCAAACTAAACATTGAAATCCACTTAGAAGTTAAATTAAGGCAAATATGGATTGCAATTTCGGATTGAAGTCAAAAACAAGCTAACAGTCCACCTCCTGATTTTTAGGGGCTATTGCAGCCCATGGGCACCTGTGGACAACTTCAATCAAAGGAGATTATAGATGCCTTGTCACCCCTGAAGACTAAGACAGAATACCTCAGAGCTTGTAATTAAGGACTGTACAGACAGTCCTATTCAACCTAAACTCAATAATGGTCACACTGCTGATTGCTGGCAGAAATAAGTAAGAGTGTGGTTACCTACCCAGAAGACAGACAAATAGCCGACCATGTAATAGAATGTTACAAAATATACCCACATTTACATCTCTCACTAGCATCACAGCAGTCTGTCAGCAAGCCCAGTGTCTTAAAATCTCTTGCGGTAACCCCAGAAGTCTAGCTATAAACAGTTCATTGCATAACAGCTGCATGCTGAACCAGTTACATATTACAGTAAAGTATTTTAAAGATAATGAGATTTGCCTGGAATGTTATATTTTCAATACACACATTGCAAGTAATTTGGTTTTGAACTCTTTTTATTTATTCAAATTGCCTTAAAAAAATATCTTTGTCACTCCAAATGTAATTGTTACAGTGATTCTATAAAAAAAATACATAATACATGTATAAAATGTATATGTAAAATGTTTTGAAACAATGACAATAAAAAAAGAAGTCACAGTATTTTATTCATACCTATATACCATACATCATACCATCTTTTATGTAGGTATTGCCTTTCACATATTATTAAATATTTCCTACAAACATTTCCTGATTGAACAAATAAGAGTACTGTATGTATGAAAATTCAAATGTTCCACGCTAAATATAATAACATTAACTTTGTCAGGCTGAAAGCTTAGTTGGTATTAAGATTCCACTTTCAGAGCTGAGGCTAAAGAGGTTTGAACATGGGGAAAGAGGCAATTTTTTTTTTATTTATTGTAAATTATTCATGGATCTTTAAATACATTCTGAATTCTATTATATCTTTATACTTAAATATAGATTACTTATCTTGTCACCTCTTTAGGAATCCCTTAAAGTCCATGAAAAATGGATGTGTGACCGATATATTATTAAAATAATTAGTTGGCTTGATTGATCCTCTGCCGAAGTTAAATAGTTAAAACAACAAAGTCTAAACTTGATAAACTGGCGAACAAGTGATTAATTAATCAAGTAGACCTAGTGATTCATTACTTACCAATGCAAAGTATATTGAAGACGAATCCATTTTGTACACTCTTATTCACCAGTTGATCGGGCAGGCTGTCGAAACCGACATGCCCCGACAACTTAAGAGTTCTCATCGCTGTCTCCGCCTAAAATAAAATGCATTTTTTATTTTACAGCTCTAGTGTTTGGATAATTGCGTCGAGTTGACATAACAATTTATGTTTGTTTATATTCAACATAGTTTCATCAACACATAATTCTCAAAATAAGCTTGTTTTCCGTTAACCGTCATCTGAATGATTGGATTTAATAAACAATTATTACGATGATAGGGACAGAGAACGCCCAAACAATTATTATTTTTGTAATTATTTATAACTTGTATCGGGAATAGATTAACATATCAAAAAATTCTAGGTTTTTATGGAAAAGATCAAATTTATTGTTAATAATCTAGCAGAGCAGTAAAAAATACTTACTTTAGGAAGCTCAACGTCGATTGCCGCCATGTTTGTTCACTTTCTGTGTTTCTGCTTCTGAGTGGCTGACTGTGACTAACTAGAAGTTGAAGTTAGATATGAATCGGAATCAAAGAGTGCAATTACCATAGAGTAACGCTAAGTATCGTACCAATTATTAGAATGGTTGGTGCTATAACTTGTTACCGCCCGTGTCTTTTGTAGATTCCATGTGCCACGACTTTATCTCTGTACATTTATCGGAATAACAGTACAAGTAAAGGAAATAACTCAGTTTGGCAACTTCGCATTATGTGTAATTCGTGACAGTGTCTGACCGATCGCTCAAAACATTGCAGTATGGTGCAGCATAATATTAAAATATAATCAATATATCTCATTGTTCTGACTAGAAATTGTAGTTTTGTTCTTCCATAACCACGAATGGAGGCGAAAAATATACAGAATTGAAATGCGATCGTTATTTTATCGTTTACTTATGCACCTTTTATTTTGAAAATCGATAAACATTAAAGACTTACATGGTATCAGTATGCTTGTTTTATTTTATATTGATAAAAATCATAAATCAAGATTGTAGTATGTGTAAAGCCGAAGCCAGAGCATAAACTTTTGTCTGCTAGATTAAAAATTGAGAACTTATACGGTGCACTCATTAATTATTCTATTACAATTATTAATATTTTGTGCTCTTCCTCTCTTAGCATACTTCATTTCATCGTCAATAGTTAATTTCAGATCATACACTTTATCTATACTAGTGCCATTTTGGTCATTTAATGAACCCTTATTTTATATATTTCGGAGAAAACTTTTTGGGTAGAAGACCCATAATATGAGAGACTGCTTCTTATTTCTATTCTCCAAACACAAACCCAAGAGAACTACGTTATTTATCACTTTCACAGACGAAATATAGTACTTACTACTACTTATTTATTTATAGTACGGCCACATCATATACAGTTAACACTTAAAAATATAACAGTGTATAAAATAAACTGATATGAAAATATCGGTCTAGATTACCCCGACCACAGTTTTACCAACGAGTACAATATTTTAACGGCAACACAGCTAAGTTAAAATATCAAAATAATACCAACCAGTAATAAGATAGCAGGGATATCTCTATGTTCAGGTTGCAAGGTAAACAACATTGACATAATTCAAAATAGGTAAAGACGCAGCTTCTTTTCCAAAAACATGTAGAAATGGTACTGTGGGTAATAACTCTATCATCCCGATTTATTAGTTGTTGTTTATACTGATTATACGATTTTAAATATCATCATAAATTAAAAGTGACATTTGTTTTGAAATTGTTTGAATGTTGATAGAATTGATAGCGATTAAGAGTTTGCCATATATATTTTTTTACATAAATATTAGGTAAAACTTATTTTGATGTATACTTATGATATCATATGGATAAAATCAATGCCAAAATTAAAGAATTGCTAATACAAAATAAAATATTATTCAATAAAAAATATGAAAGTATATTATTTCCAACAAGTCTTTATGAGTGACATTATGATTTAAGACCAAATATGTACGTTATATTTATACATGTCATTGGTTAATTAAAAAAACTTTTATTATAATCATGATTAAACTCCCTAAATATCAATATCGATTGATTGGGAAAAATTGCAGAGGATTTGTTGTTAGTAGCAACACTCTGAAATTCCAAAATGGTAGAAAGCGACATTGGTGCGTTATCATGTGAGCCGATGAAATAATGTTTTCTTGAATTCTTTCGTCGTGAGTGGAATTTAAAATAGTGTTAAAGTGAATTGTGACATCGTTAATTATGGCGGACTTAAAGTCGCCACCGTTTAGTGAGATCAAGAGACCTGAGGAAGTCGTCAGGATGACGACAAACGATAGCCTGAAATTTGCAGTCCTTATCGGCTTGATTGAAGTCGGACAGGTGACCAACAGAGAGGTGGTGAACACCGTCTTGCATTTGGTGAGTGTAAAATGTTCTATTCGCAATATCGCGCAAGCTCTAGCATGAATAGCCAAAAATCTTATTGGATTCGTCTTAGAAAGGTTATTATTTAAGTCGGTATTCGTAGTAGATGTCAAATGAATAAACATGTTTTATGTGTGTTTTGGAAACTTTTATGTTTTAAAAGGCAAATGATAATGCAAGATTGTTGTGTGCGGTCTTACACGTCTATTTTCATTGTTTTCATCGATCGCGTTACGTAGTGAATCGTAGGATAACGCGGCCTACCTCGCCGCCGCGACCGCCGGCTAGCGATGTTTGTTTTGGTCAGTGTGTTAGCATTCGGCACCTCGTTACCCACTGATAAATAATCCTACGACGATGTACTAATACATCATAAATCTAGTATATTAGTTTAATTAAGAGTGTTTACGCCTCACGATATTTCATACAAACTATCAAGACGAAACTTTATATGCATAGGTCTAGAATGTTAGTAGATAACATTTACGAAAAAGTGTATTAAAAGCTAAATTAGAGCGATTTTAAATTTACCATAATAACATTTGGAAAATGCTCTCTACTAACTTTTTTGACATATTTGCCTTGCCTATATGAAAGTTTAATTTAAAATCGTTTTATTATTTTTGAAAATTTTTGTATTGAATTTTGTATAAAAATCCACGAGGCGTAAACGCTCTTCTCTCTTTGAAAATTTTGCCGTAATATGTTTACAACGACATCAGAGTCTGAGTACCTAACTAATTGTAATACATGTTCTGTGTGAGCTACTTAAGTTTTCCTGTGACCTTTTCGGTGCTAATTAGGGCGTGAAATAAAATAGCTTTCGCCTAAAAAGCGCTGTAAAAAGTGGCTGCTTTACTGTTTCCCATTACTATCGTGATATTTAATTTTTGATTTGATCGCGAGATTATACGGACCGCTTTATTGTTTATTGCTCGAAGTGTTATGAATACTTTATTACGATCCTAATGGTATTATCGTCAAGGTAAATATTTTGAAGAAATTTTTCGTTAAAATAAACCTTTACTTTTACAAGTAATTCGATTAGATGTGATACCTACAGGCATTTGAATCAGTTTTCTAGGGTGGATTTTTTTTTGTTTCGTATAGATAATGTTGACCTTCCTTGTGCTTGATTACAAAAGACGACGGTATTCTCCTGGATAGAAAATTATTAGTTTAATTGAAATGTGCCAATCAATATGGCAGATATTGATTATTGACTTTTTTAGTCTCCAAAAAAAAAATGTTGGTGCTTATTTTTAGCTGATATAACGTCTAACAATAAATCCGTCTAGGTCCCCAGGCACTGGATGGAAATGTAGCAAATCATATAACTAAGGGTATCACGCGCAGTATAGTGCCTTATAAAAAAATGGCGGCAGGTTACGCGAGTTATCTGTGACCGTGCGGGGGGGTTCCCTTTAATGATATATATAACCTGAACTCCTCTTTAGCAGCGAAACGTGGACTGCCCCGATACGTCCACCAGTTTTAAGTCACCGAATCGAATCGAACACGTCGACGCTGGATGTTGTGACATCACTCGAAAGGATAGAATTCGCAGCGCCCACATCCGCGGAAACACCGGTGTTGTACTTGTAATTTTGGATCAGGAAGGGGGTTTGCGATATTATGGTCACGTACTTCAGAGGCCTGGAGGAGAAAGTCGGTAACAGGTGTCATGCTTTAGCAACCCGGATCCATACGGCCGACCTAAAACTAACTGGCTGCTGGCTGCTTTAAGTCGCGTGTGCTCCTCAGTGCACTGTCATGGTCAGGTGTGACAATTGACACGAGATGTTCGACTTGTTCTTCAAAAACGGTATTCAAAACGACAATGCATTTATATACTAATTGTATTTAGTTATAAAAATTATCACTAAGACAGTTTGTTACATATCTGTCGCTAATCAGTGCTGTTATCTTAATATCTATACTTAATTCCCTACTTATGTTCTCTTATCATTTCGCCTTTCTATAATCTGATGGAATTATCACATCAGATATTTGTAATTTTTTACATTCCACTTGAACTTGTTGAAATAATAGAAATTGTATTGTTATGAAACTTAAAAATCTTACCTACATTAGGAGAAGACGAGAGACCGGTTATGTTTTACTAGAGAAGTATCAGACCATAATTTGATAAGGAATATAACATTTATCCTTTCTGGGCTAGGTGTAAAGAAATGTGCATGTCATATTTACTTACTTTTGCCTCATCATCTTTATTTTAACAGCCACAAGTGTATAAATATGTAAAGAAGGAAAGAGATCGTCGATTTATATATTAAATGCAGACTTATTACAGCCGGATCATTAAATATTGAACGTTCGCGGTGCATTGTCGTCGATACCGGTGCATAGACCATGAAGCACTCAACTGGGAACAATACCTGCTGGGAGTAATTTGGCCACCGTTGGGTTGCAATGCACAATAGCTATTCATTGCGTTACATTGTTCCGTTTACGTCTTATATTTTGGATGTTATGCGATAGTCATCGCGGTTGGTTCGCTCCCCGCTCACTCGCAGGTAGGCAAAGGAGATTACGGATTCCAATTTGGCATAACAGTGGTGACGTGCAGGCAAGCGCAACCCACTTTAAGCCGTTCCGGGAGATCGCACGTGGTAGTACGGGTAGCGAACCTAATCGCCGGCAAACCTTCCTCGCGGATTGGTTTTTGATGCCTAAGATTCTTTTTACCCACTGGCAGAAATCTGAGGGAAGATTTTTACTTCGCTATCACACGACCAATATATATCATAAGAAAAAAAATATTTGTCCGCCTGACCACTAGGCTACCACGGCTCTTCCTTCCCCTGTGTCCGGCCTGAGCGTGCCACCGTTCTGTGCATGTCGTCAGTATATAAAATAGGGATTTTGTTACCGTTAGTGGGTCTCTGAGTTGTCATTATACATTTGCAAAGTTTTTCTTTAACACCATCGAAAACTGAATGCGTTCGAATTATGGTAACAAACGAGCATCACTTGAAAAGGTTACGTTAATTATGAATAATATCCCGACATAGTAATCATCCAGTCGGAATTCCCCGTGACTTGTTAACTGTAGGATGTATTATTTAGATGTACTAATCTACATAAAACATCAACGACTCAGATATTTTAATATTTGGGTACATTTCTATTCATCGTACAAAGGTTTTCTCCTTGCGGGATTCGAAACCCGCGACCATCGGCTTCGAAAGTCGTCGACCCGTCAATAAATAATTACTCAAACAAGACCGATGCAGATATGTCGATCGGCGGACGAACTTTTGAAGACACGGCATTGCGTTTTAAGGGCATCGAAGAGATGTACTTTTGTGACAGAACAGACAGACACAGTTGCGTAATAAGCAACAGTCCGCATCTTTAAACATGCGAGTCCAAGTTGCGCCGTCTTGTGAACCGATTGTACAAGTAAATAATTACGTAATTTATTACCATAAAACTATCTGCTCACTTTGTGCTGTATTGTATTAACGTGAACACTAAAGTTAATCCTTTGCTATACGCCATGCATGATTATCGATTGTTTCGCGCTGTTTTATTTACACTGATAACACAGCGCCTGCGACTATTTTCTTGTGCGAAACGTGACCTGCTGCCTACCTTACATGTTTATTGTATGTCAATGCACCTAAACAATAGTTCCTCACGGCACGCCGGTTGAGTGGCAGAAAATGCCAAAAGGCACCACCGAGCATATGGTAAATGCAGCACTTAAAATTGCTATTAACAATTTTAGTGGCACCCGGGATCGAACCCAGGTCAATTGTGCTCTATGATATTAAAGTGAGCGCCCAGACCACTAGGCTACCACGGCTGCTTCTTATTTCTTGAGCTTACGAGAGTACTTTGCTAATATAACATAGATCACATTCACAGTCAAACTTGTTCACTTCTGTATTTTGGAGAGAGATATTGCACTTGACAGATGGTATAAACTGGTACGGTTGGGTCACTGGCTTGGTATCCTGTGATTAAATTAAATCCCAGCCGAGCACGATCTCAAGATACCGTGAGCTCCAAATAAATCCGGCAGCTCAGATTCACTATGATATCAGGGCGACAAACACCTCACCTCCCCCGTGAATGGGATGCTGTAAAGCGTCAAGATTAAAATAGTTTAATGAAGCGCTATAAAACTGGTAATTATATTAAATAATTTAATTTCACTTTTCACCTCTTCATTGGGGCCTTAATAGTCAAAATATTCGAGGCACAGTTACTCATGCTCAGTTACCTTGAGCACAAATGCACAATGCAAAAGTAATATTGATGACTATTGTTCTATTGTGAAAACGCGCAGGTAGCATTCTGTAGTTTTAAAATTTTATTGCATAATTTCATTGAATAGCAAAGCAAAAGAAACCCAATATGTTGTTAGTAATGTACGGGACAATTTTTCAAAAGCTCGACGACGGTAGGCTTTGGGGAAATCTGCGTCATATTTCATAGTAAAGCATACTTTTACTGTCACACATGTTTCTATATTGATCTTATTTATACATCGTCTTTTACGTTCGATTGAAAATTCTCTTTTGTTTCAAAATGTATTATCGTCGCTATATAAGTAACTAAATAATGTACTACCTTCTTTATATTTTCTTTAAATCTCTTTCAATTATTAAAAAATGTGTAAATTAAAGTGGGAATAGACCTTCTTTTACGCTAAATATTAAGCTCACTTGTACATGTTGCACCCTATAAGCAAACAAACAGTCTCGGGTGACCCAATGATGGTGGACCCGAACCCAAGCTAGATCAACCTTTTAAGAAATGTATGCGGACCTTTGCTGGCGCTCTCTTGGAGAGGCCTATGTTCAGCTGTGGACTAAACTAAATTAGTGTAGTGCTATCTATAAATGTCACATTGCCGGCTAGACAGGGAGTCAAAAGTTTTTTTTGGGTATTGGCACCAGGGATGGTCTCCGTCTCGCTGTTCCAGGGTGGGTTATTATTAGTGGACAGATTATTACAATTATTATATGCGTGTCATTATGTAATGTGAAGTCATATAATATTTCCAATTATTTTACTTAGTTTATTCGGTATAAGAATGGGGCGACTGGGGCGGAGAATTTACTATAGTGAACTGTGTAAGTGTGGGATTCTTTTAGTATTTCTTATATATACACAATAAAAAATATGCATTTCGTCTACGCTGCGATCTTTTGCGGTTTTGGCGATAGATGCCATTGTTAGCGTTTGAGCTTCTTATGAAATTACATATGATTGAATATTCTAATATGTTAAGTAAGGCGTCGCATGTCGCTCAGAGTAAAATTACGAAGCAATACTGCGATGTGTCATAGACAGAGGAGGGACGAAATTAAACGAAAAACACAAAAAAAAAAACTACAACCGGCATTGCGTTGCGTTGGCCCGGCAAGAGCTATCCGCGTTCTTGACCGCGGCCTTGCCTCCGGCACCAGTCCCTGTCTTCCCAAACAGCACTCTGTTCACTGCTGCTATTGACCGACACTGCGAGCCGGCATGGTTATTTCTTTTGTTGTAAAACGCCAATGTATGAGCTTTTTGACGGGAATCCCATTACAGTTTCGAAAGTGATTACATGTTATTGAAAGCGAAGTGAAGTGAACAGTTGCTCTTTTTATGACTTAACGCTATTTGTATAGATGAATAACTATTGTATGTAGGAATATTATATTCACGGTAATTGTATTATTATACACTAATATAATATATAAATACTCGTGTTGATGTCGTAGTTCATGGCGATTTCAAAAGCTACATTATGAGAATAACTCATTTTTAGGGTTCCGTACGAAGCTCTATTACTGAGGCCCAGAACACACAATGTCACGCAACTGTAACGGCGGATCCGGCCGCCGGGGTCAGGTAGAGCAGCGTGTGGTAAACCCCACCACGGCCAGCGGTACGGTATCGCAATGAAAGACTTCTTCCCTAGCTGTGTCCACCGACTCTCAAGTGTGATCGTGAAGCCCACTCGGCATGCACCTCGGGCCAGCCCGCCCCGCTGTTGTCAGTTCGCAAGTCGTGCCGGTCATGTAGGTCTTTCTTACTTTGAACGTAGGTGACCAAGCTACAGCTACTAAACCCGTCTGCCTCGACAAGGGGGGAGCCCATTCGGGGGGGATGCGAATAACCTGTGTTAGATTTAATAATGCAGCTATTTGTATATAGAATATTTTTTTTTCTATCGACCCATGGTAGTTTAGTGGTAAGGGCGCTCGCTGTCGTTTTAAAGAGCGCGAGTGGCCTGGGTTCGATCCCCGGTGGCCGGCACTACTAAAATTGTTAATAGCAATTTCTAGTGTTGCATCAACCACGTGCTCGGCAGTGAAGGAAAACATCGTGAGCAAACCTGGATGTCTGAGAAATAACAAAAAATATTATTTCGAAGATATGCGAAGCCCGCCAACCCGCACTGGTGCAGCGTGACGCGCCCTTCCCGACTCCAAATTACCCTCTCATATATGAGAAGGAGACTATTGCCTTTTGCAATGGGCACTTACACGAAGCTGGTTTACTTTCCTTTACTATTCCATCGAAAGTATAGTCTACATATATACGCCTCGGCTATATATGTTCCCCATTTAATTACGAACAATGCTCAACATTCTAAACATTGCCGCGCTGCCTGTACGTACAACAAATATAACAATAACACGCACTCACACACGCATTCACAAGCGCACTCACACACGCATTCACAAGCGCACTCACCCACGCACTCACACATGCATCTACTACTATAAATTGCTAGTTAAGCAAAATGCTTCTGTAGATAGATTTTATTATTTTTGTGTTATTCGTATTTGGCCTTATTTATTGTAAAAAGTGATGTATAAATTGTTTTCTAAATATGTCTGTTGCATTGCCTTATAAATAAAATAATAATAATGTAACACATATATGAGAATATAGATGAATTCCCCAAAAAAAATTTACCTACTGGTGACCTCTGGTGAGGGCTTCCGTCTGTTTTCTTTAATTATTTTATTAATAATATTCTTAAGAATTGATTAATGAATGAATGTTATTGCTATTCTATGTTATCTATAGATATTTATTTATAAAACTTCAACCTGATGAGAATATATACAGTGCTACTACTATCTCAACCTTACAGACATCACATTAGGTATGACAGTTTACCACACAACTTCCATACAATGTCGGGAACAAAACGTTATTTACGTTTTAATTAGGCGCCTATAATTGAGTCCGCAACAAGAATTCCGGAGAGCTTTCCAGAGAGTCCGCGGGAACAATGCCACCGGGTTGTAGGCGGCAATTAACACGACCAGCGAACTGTGACACCTGCACCCTTGCGGCTGCTGACTGAGTAACGGGCAAAAGATTACAGATAGCGATTCCTATCTACTTAGTTGTCATTGCACACCGATCATTGCGGAGTTAATGATATTCATTTAGCCACTTACGTGCAATATTTTCAGCACAATCGATAATTTCATTCTCGGAACTTTTAATGAGATAAGCTTTTCAACGAAGACATATTATTCGACGAACTGCAACTTCTTATTTAGTTTCAAATGTATTTATTATATAGAAATAATTGCTTCATCCATTTTGTTTTATTACCCTGTGTACCGTGTACTCTGTGGGAGCCGTGGTAGCCTAGTGGTCAGGGCGCTCACTTTAGTTTCATAGAGCGCTAGTGACCTGGGTTAGATCCCCGATGCCGGCACAACTAAAATTGTTAATAGCAATTTTAAGTGCTGTATTTACCACGTACTCAGCGGTGAGGGAAAACATAGTGAGGAAACCTGCATGTCTGAGAAATAATAAAATTTTATTTCGAGGATATGTGAAGCCCGCCAACTCGCAATGGAGCAGCGAGGCTGGCCCTTTCGGGCTCCTTAACCCTCTGTGATACTCGTATTTGAGAAGGATGCCTTTGCCCAGCAGTGGGCACTTACAGGCTGCTACTTTACTTTACTTACTTTACCCTGTGTACACATAACATAGTAATAGTGTAATAATATATCGAACAATCACACACGTCAACCAGTTCCGAATTAGGATTCCCTGAGTCTCGGTAAATGGGAGGTGATAATAGATATACACCTCCGTACATAGATAAATCAACATATATCTTTTTGTATAAAACTTCAGCCAGATTTTACCGATTGAGGTCGTATACCTACAATATTATTGTACTCTCAAGACGATGGTTCATAGCTAAGCTATGATCCGATAGGGGGCATTGTGGTGGAGGTATTAACTAATTTTATATTTGTGATCCAAAATGACTAGGTTTCACAATATATTCACAAATCTGAACCCAATACTTAGCGCTGAGATCGAGTTATTTAGTAATAAGGACATCAAACTCATCGCGCCACCAACGAATGTTTGCACCTAGTGAGATTCGAACCAGCAACCCACTAGCTTCGAAGGCAGAGTCACTACCAAGTAGGCGTTCGTCGGATAAAAGGGACTCTTCGTTATCTAATGACCTGTTCAGTAGAATTTTTATTCTAATGTCGCGTGAACGGTTATACCAGCCTGCGGTAGTCCCTTGCTGGAACGGGTGGAACTACACCAAGAGTTTTTACTGGGATTTGCATAAGACAATTAGCTCGTATTACCTGCGGTGGGGGGTGGGTGGGTTGGCGATCGTTAGTTTCTTTCGTAGGCCTTCTGTCCTTTGCCACAGAGCATAGTTGGAAAAGAGAGGATACCAGATTTCATGAGCCATACCACACAAAATTATAAATCAGAAACTATTAGCACTGCGAGATGGTGAGATATTTTGTAACACTATAGAAAATCCGCGTTTAAACTTTTCGTTTTAGATACAACCCGTTCGCTCCAACAAGAGATTTAGTAGAAGTACAGAATAAGTGTATGTAGTGTTGCAGGATACAGGCTAAATTTTTATTAGCAATTATGATGCCAAATGTCATCTACGTGTTTTTCTTACTGCTTCAAATTAGTAAATAATTTTTGCCATTCTTGCACGCTTTTTATAATAAAGTTTTTTCCCGCTTCCGATCGTCAGTAGAATATTGCACACGTATTAGCAATCTATGACAATACCATAACATGGTACCGTCGAGCTGGTCTGACAAAGGAGCTGGAAATTGGGCCTTTAATAGCAAATCGTCAACCCATCAAGTAATTCCATCGTTAGTTTCGTCTTAAGCGCCTCCTTTTCATTTCCTCCTGATAACGAGGACCTGATTAAAAAGGGAAGAGAAAAGCGTTTTCGGCTCTGGCTGTGTTGTGTTCGTCCCGTCTCTGACACTGCATCCTATCATTCCTCCCGATCGTATCGCACAAGCGTTACATTGGATATGGAAAGGCACATGTACGCCCTACATTCACAGCACTATGACATCAGTTGCGCAGTTGACAACCGCCGGTAGTAGTCTGCAGTGGTCGCCGTGGTGAAAATCGGCCAGGGGGACATCATCATCATCAAGGATTTTTTTTACTTACCTTGTAAAAAGTTCTAATTAGTATCACGTCGTACGTCCGTCGCCTACTTTGAGATTTCTGATATATTTAGGTATGTAGGCCTACTGTGTCTCTGCTAGTATTAACTTGATTTAAATAAGACAGGTATTTACTTCACCACAGCTGAATTTGTATTAAAGAAATACATTTGCTACATGATAATGAAATGAAGTAATAATGAAATGAAATGATAATGAAAAAAAGTAGTTATTTCAATAAAATTCTTTGTGGAACAAACCTTAAACACATCGTCGACATTTCTATAAGTTCATATAGTAACAATTAGATTGGTTTGTTTGAATGTACACTTAATATATTACTTTTCTGTTATTATTTTTTAACTTCAACACTTAATAGATTGTAGAAAGAAAGAAAGAAACTTTCTATTTCTTACATCACAATTAGTTAACAAGTTATTAATAAACAAAAAAATAATAAAAACTACAAAGAAATAACAAGATTTTAGATATTTTTTTTCTGCGTAGCGCAGCTGCAGTGTGATGCAACAAATGGGTCTACGCTGAGTTTATGTTACCTCTATGTCTACTGTCTATGCTCAGTGTCACAGTCACTGAGCAAACTAACTATTGTATAGGTACACCAACACTGAGCATAGACAAGTTTCGACGCCAACCGTAAAACATTATTTTATTTTAGTTAACATCATGTAACTAATTATATACATTGTATGGAATTATCTTTAAAGTTGTGGTGAATTAGTACGAGAACATGGGACGGTAGCTTGCAGGAAATGAATCGCGTGATGCATAGAATCCTTAAGGAGGCTCGGATGAAACACTGCCTTATTTAAATTTGTACGCGGTTCGAAGTGAATGCTTAGTTAGTCGTACTTTGTATGCATAATATATAAGGAACGTAAAACCAATTCATTTTTAAAAATGATCTATTCTTAAATACAAGTTAACATCGTAAGGAATTGACACGGGGATGTTTTCGTTATCCCGAATTTATCACACACTTTTGATGCTAACAAAAACAAAACCAATGTAATTTATTTAAAAAAAAAATTGTAGTAACTGATCTCAATGTAGGTCAGTAGGTAACGAAGATAATAAAGAATAATGATTGTTGCAAACAGAAAGTTTATTTGACTTTTTATTTGCTATGAATAGGTACAATATCTAGTTGTTGTTGTCAAGAAAGACTATGCAATTAGTAAGAAGTGTCTTAGAAATAATTAAAGTATGTTTCGAGACATTTAAAGCCCGCAAACCCACTGGAGAAGCGTCCCTTTAACATTTACAGAATGCCTTTGCCCAGTAGTTGGGCATTTCTTGATTACTATTTTAATATATTTGATATAAAAAAAAAGTTCGTACTGATGCTTACATACAATTTTGTGAAGCTATTTAATTTAGTTATTTGTCCGCGATATCTATTTGCCGAAGCTAAATTTAAGTTACTTCAAGCAGTGTCGAGAAAAACTTAAATATTGTGCGAACCGAGTGACGTACTGAATCGTTAAGGATCTTCGGGCGCGGCCTCTCTACGGAGTCTTATGTAACATTTATATCCACGGCTTGACGTCACTGCTGACTTGTAAGAGTTATTTGTATCTATAAATAAAGATACAAATAACTCCAATAGCCACTCATTGTGTGACCAACGTACAAGTCTAGCGGATGGTAAGTGGCCATTGTGAACCAATGAAAGCAACATCTGTGTTAGATCAAGATCAAGATACGTGTATCATCCCTGTGTGTTATCAGTTTACGGATGGAAAGCTTATTACTATTAAAATAATTGAAATAAAAGTAAGGTAAAGTAGTAAGCCCACTGCTGGGCAAAGGCATCCTAAAATATTTTGAGGATTTTGGAGATGGGAATTGCCCGCCACGCTGCTCTAGTGCGGGTGGGCGGGTTTTTTATTTCTCAGACATGCAGATTTCCGTTGTTTTCCTTCACCGCCCAGCACGTGGTAAAAGCCGCACTTAAAACTTGTTGTTGAAAAATTTTGTGGTGCCGGTACTGGGTTCGTACCCAGGTCACTCGCGCTCTTTGAATCTAAAATAGTTTTTTAATACAATTTAAATACGCGACACGACACACAATTTAACACGTGGTAGAGCCAAGCGGCGGCTTTTGCTGCTACTCGAATGAGCCGGCTCGACCGGATTGGTACCACTACCTCGCAGAATATCGGTGTGAAGTAGAGGCATCTTATGCTTCTTGCGTTTCGTTCGGTGAGTGAGGTATCCGGAGGCGCACTCCCCTTTCCCCCCCTCCTCATTCTCCCTTCCGTCTCCCAAATACTCTTAGAGGCCGGCAACGCACCTGCAGCACCTCTGGTGTTGCAGATGTACGTGGGCGACGGTAATCACTTACCATCAGGTGAACCGCTTGGTCGTTTGCAGCCATTCTCATAAAAAAAAAACATATATATTACTACAGTTTCACAAGCTATTTACAATAAACGCATGGTGTCGAGGATACTCTATTGACCGTGGTAATTATTTCTTTCACACAATCGACTCGGGGCATGTACAAATTATTTGAAGAAAATCTTCATTAGCAACGCTTCATTGTGTTGTTTTCGATGACGCTACGCGCACGGTATACCTTATAATCAGAGGATGGGTATATTTAAATAGAAAAAAGCGTGTTTTGAATCACGATAACGTACAATAGTGACCTCGAATAAAATAGTATTTCCTCTCTGGCAATTTTTTTCGAATAGTTATTAAATAAAAAATATTTCAAAACGAAAAACGTTGCATTTAATTCTGGATGTTATCCCGCATTCGAATACTTATCGAGACGTTTGGGCAACCAAAATAGAGTTAATTAAACATTACGGAAATCTGGTTATCGAGTTCAATCGAGTGAGCGATTCCAGTGCGATTAACTTTGCTGTTGAATTATTTTTAATCTGTAGAAACTTCTCTACGAGGGGCGTTCAAATCAACCTTTTTTTTTTCACGTAATTACTGTGAATATCGGTACATCAAGCAAAAGTTTTGTTTCTTGTTGGAAAAATACGTTTTACCCCGACTTTGAAACTCGAATTCATCACCGACCGAATATTGCTTACATATAAATTTTTGACTACTAGTTTTTTTTACCGATAATTTTCTCAAATATACTTTTAAGACGGTGTGGTCAGGCATCTTATTAAATGCAGACCTCTCTTGACGAATTTCATTTGATTACAGAATACCCAAGTGGGTGATAAATAGGCAACAAAAGCTTCGCGCTGGTTGTGTTCAGCCGAAACGGGCGTCTGTAGTCTGTGGGAGCGTCGGTGTGCCGGACTAACACTCGCCCAGCCTGTAGCGGATTTAACATTATACGATTGTTCGCAGAACTTTATTGTGCGACAAGTCCATCGTTATATCTTCTAATGAATCGCTTACGTCTCGAATACTTCCAGGTAAGGTTGGTGTAATGCAGAACGTTATCTTCTAACACTGTCTTTAGGATTTCGCACAAAAATAAATTCTTGTCATCAGTTTGTCTGTCTGTCTGTCAGGTCGACAAGGCCAGACTTTTATCAGACGTTTTAATAAAAAAATATGGATTCCTACTAAAAATGATTTAAAGCGACAATTAATGATCTCGATGACGTATGCATAGGAGTGTGCTCAACTGTTGACAAACCGCCATAACGCGACGTCCGATCGTTTAAAACTTAGTTGGATAACATTTTCTTAGTTTTTTAGAAACAACTGTTTATGTAAACTAGAAATTCTAATATTTATAATTTATTTATTCTTATATTCGGTATATAACCTTTATTAAAAATGATGCGAGTAACAGTCGTCGGTAAGTGTTTGAACTCGATCACAAAGAACTAAAGCAATTAATCAACTCTGCTATCTTACCAAAAGTTTATTTCACGAAACTTTTGCCATGCTATTGAAATTCATTAATGAAATCTTTGTTGTTCACAAGACGTTAACGAAATTTTTGAGTTTTTTTTTAAATCTACTGTTACCATTATGCACCATTCATGTAATAGTAATAAAGAAAACATGGCACCACTAACTCCATAACGTCAAAACCAAAAACTATTTTATTCAATTCAAGCTTAAAGCTCTTGCGAGGTTCAATATCTACGAAGTGACATCGGAAAAGAACCCGCATCGAAGGAATCGAGGTACATTTTTGGATTTTCTAAATTTTGTTTTTACTCACATGTAACAAAACCTTGTGTTGATTTAGTGGTTTATATAACTTCTATTTGGTAAGGTTTTATAATAAAATAAAGTATGTCGATGGAAATAGATGGTTACAGGTGGCCCAGGCCCGTGCTTTGTGGCATTTTTTGTGAAAGTTCGATGTTCCGCAGTGAGACATTAATTATATTATAGCGAAAAATTCTAGATCAAATTCTAAGAATAGTAACTTGGTAAGCTTCATGTCATTATTTTACCCACGTTCGCGCTTTTTTTCTTATTGTCCCATCCCTGTTTATAACGTTCTGTGCCGGTATGCCTGTAGACTGCAATAAGCTGCAGAGAGCTTTTTTCGGTGAATTACTTAACAAGATCCGTTAGCAAGTAGATGCAAGAGAGTCTCCTGAAACCTGCTTTAGGTCTGCATGTAATCAGGCGGTAAGCGGGTGGGTACTTTAACAAACGCATGAGATTGAGTTAAACGTCAGCTGATTGAAGCGGTTCTGGAGAATCCATCCCAAGTAAAATAATGGTTTAAATCTGATAATGCTTAATCGCCCATTGATACATCTCGTTGTTACTATTTTCTGCGGAATAACATTTCGTACCTCGTGCATTATATCTCTTACTATGTACTGCCATAGAACTATAGGATGCGTCATATTAAGGTTATGGCATTTATTCAGAACAATGTTCTTACATTCCTCCCTAGACTACAATCCAAAGTTCTAATATACGTACGTGACATAAGAAGCTATCACGTCCGTATACCCTATAATGGAATGGGCAGGGGACATCTATTTTTAATCGTTACGACTAACTTCACCAGCAGCAGAACAGTTGGTGAGCCTGTCGCCGTTTTAATGTTAAGACCAACGATAGTAACCTTACATCGCTTTCGAAAATAGAACCCGGGAATTCAGGTCGGGCCGAGGTAGATCGTCTAGCCTCGACTCGGCTATCGTGCCATAACTCAGGCGAAAGTGACCCGCGTGCCGCACGCCCTGCGACTGTGGAACGGGAGACTGTCGGGAGAGCGTCGGGCGGCGGCGGCGGAGGAGGCGGCTGATCAATATTGCGAACGCAACAGCTCATTAGTACGCCAAGTAGACGTTTAATTATATTCATTAGCGTCCCGTACTAGCCTTTGATGAAGTTTTAAATCAGCTTATTTATTATTAATCAAAATTACATAAAAGTAAAGTTTTACTAGGCGGTAAGCTCTACCACCTCTATCTATCTATCTAAGCGTCGTTTGGGCAGTGGTACCACCTTCACAAACAGCACTGTTGTGCTCCGGTGGGGAAAGGTATAGAGAGCCAGTACAATTACGGGTATTAGCACCTGTAACCTTCTTCGATTGAAGTTCTTACCGATAGCTAAGCTAAGATAAGCGGCAGCCACTTACCATCAGGTGGTGAGATAGCTAGATTGCTATTCCGAACCAATAAAAAAAAAAGTATCCGTGGTAGATTCTCAACTCGTGTTGAAGCGTGCGTATCTGTTGCAGGGTGTTATTTGTATTTCATTGTTTGTATACGTCGCACGGCTTTTGTCCAAGTTGTGATATTATAATTTCACCAGTGGTATTATAATTCCACAGACATTTGTCAATCGTCTTAATGTCTTCGTTGCAATTTAATTAGACACAGTCGGAGACATTACGGATCAATCGGTTTTTGATAAAATTTCACTATTACCGTTCGATCGTGAAACGGTCACTGATTGCTAAGCTTTTAATGTTGCATTTGCTGCACTTACGATATATATATGATGTGAAAATTTGCTCTGACGAGTTTTCTCTAGCATTCGCCGGTCGCTGCCGCGACACAGTTCTAACCTAACCTGGAGATCTATGCAATCTAATAATCTACTAAACAATAATTATTCAAATCAGTAGTTCTGCAGATCACTGCGGCACTGTACCTTCATTTGTTTGATTTCTTTTTGCAGTGTACCCACATGACTAATGTTACAATATGTGTTAAATTGAACGACGAACTGGTACCGCAGTGTGGAAATAATCGATCGAACGCGTATTAGTGGATACTTGTGTATGTACACAAACCTAAGGTTTTCTCATACTATTAAAAAAAAAAAAAAAGGCATACTATTATTTATGAATATACATTTGCTACAAAATATGTAAAAAAATTACCATTATAACATTTATTTTATTTTCTCATAAAACTACAATTTTTGTATTAGAATTACTCCATTTGAAATCACTACAAAACAGAATCGATCAAACACAACGCGCGGAGCCTCATGCCACATCTCGGTGTTGTTACTGCTGACAATTTGACTGGGTTTGTTTTAGGTTATTTATAATGTCACTGTTTGAGTCCGGTGACATTACAATTTAAGTATAATTGGCCCGTTGTTTTTTATGAAATTAAGACGATAGTCAAAGTCGGTAGAGTTATATTTCGTATTTTTATTTAAACTATTTGTATACCTTTAGAAAAGCAATATATAGAGCGGATTTAATGCCTTTTGGCATTCTCTGCCAGTCAACCCAAGCCCTGGAGAGATATTGTTAAGGTAAATTAACATAAAAGTATTAAATAAACATTTGAGTATTAGAACAAAGAGACATAACATAAATATCTTAACAAGTAAAATCTGAAGACATTGAATAACCTAAATAAATATATACATTTATATAACACATACGACTACATTGATATATGCTTACATACATACTATCTGAATAAATACATATATACAAATTTGAATATTTCATACGTGTTTTTCTTTCTTTCATTAAAAAGCATTGTGCTGTACACGTGCATGTGTTATGGAAAAATTGTTTTTCGTTCTTTCAAATCATAATATTACAGTTTTGATAATACATTTATGACAAAACAGCGACACATGGCGTCTAGATTTTTATAAATATTATTTCTCTGTATTAACCTATTTAAACCAACCGCTGAACATGGTCACCTCCTAGAAAGCGTTCCGTTTTTAAATTCTTTTATGATCTATTTCTGCACATTTTTCAGATTTTGCTATTTTAAACTATCTTCCCGGTGAGCGACTTAAAACTTTAAACATAGCTAAGAATTAGATAACTTTGTAATGTTGGCTCGCTTTTATTGTCCGTCTGTTTGTTCGTTTTCGTCCGTTTTAAAACGAGCTAACTTATTTTTTCAATTTAAGAGAATTTTTAATAGGTTTGTCCATACTAGGCTGGCAAAGGTGGCAGATAGTGACGGTACCCTCAGACTAGAGATGCTGTCTGTGGAACAAACTAATTTTCATACTTTATGTTCTAAAGTTTATATCTTTCTCAACCTACTCTCAATAGATACATAGCATCAAAAGCTTGATAGTCCTTAGTGTAGGTGTAAATAACAAAATAAAGTTTTTTTTTAAAAAATTGCTAACTCACTGAATACGGACCATACTTTGAATCATTTCGAAGTTAGTAGAATCTCACCTGTTACTGATATTGCAATAAAGTTAGGCAGAGCGGGAGTTCAGGGGGCGTCAAAGGGGTAGCAGCGGGCTAGTGGGGTAACGATTTCCATTTGGAAAACTTAATTCGCTTCTTCCTGGCACATGTTTATTCTTATTCAAGACAGTTTTACTTTTTTTTTACGTCTATCGACGTTATATTTTGAATTTGGTCTGTAACTATTAATAATGTATAGTAACATAAATAAGATAACAGTTAATATAAAATCCCTTAAGCAGCCTCCGATCAGAGCAATACTATACATAGCCATCTTTGGGGGTATTTTTCACAATTGCCATCTTTGTAAGGAAGGTTGGCAATTGTACGACAACATCAGTCTGAGTTATTAAAGTTTGATATTTTTGAGGAGAATATAAGGCTTCTGCTGCTGCTGGAATGAACCGGTTGGTACCACGAGGCCCTCTCCCCCCTCCCCCCTCCCCAAATATGGTAGCGGTATATAATTTTGAGCTACCCCAGGAGGGTACCAGTACCTACGGTTCTGGAGAATCCCTCACTGAGCATCCACGTTCAGGCTTTCCTACGCTACCTAATCGTGGATGCTCAGTCTGCCCCGCGTATTCTGGGGGGCAATATTCCGCCTCTTTCTTTCCTACTCGAGGCAAACGCAGCAAAGAAACTATGGCATCCCCTACCGCGCTCGCCGTGGATTTCTGCAATATCAGGGACTCCACTGAACCTTAGCGCCGTTCATTACCATCTTGAAACGGCGAAGCCGGCCTTGCTTTTTTCAGGTAGAGACTCAGATATCGTCTCCGGCTGATACCTCTTATCTCCATTACCCGGGGTACAAACTGAACACTCCTTTGTGCCCCGTGCCGGAGTTTGCGTATACGTCAGAGATGATATCTGTTCTCGACGCCTCGGTAGTCTTGAAGGTTTGACCTTTCTTCCTTTGGCTGCGCATCGACAGCGACGACCATCCGCGCGTCTATGCGTGCCTTTACAGGTCCCATAGCGGTAATACCGTAACTGACTGACTCATCGACCACATCCAAATGGCTACAGATTCCGTGCTACAACAGATCCCATCCGCAGAGATCGTGGTTCTCGGCGATTTTAATGCCCACCACACCGATTGGCTCGGTTCTCGCATAACCGATCATGCGGGGAGATCTGTTCACGACTTTGCATTAGCATATGGCCTGACACAACTGGTAACCTCGCCGACGCGGATCCCAGACGTGGAAGGTCATACACCTTCCTGTTGGACCTTTTGCTGACCTCACACCCGGACGGATATTTGGTCTCAGTCGATGCCCCTCTTGGCCTGTCGGACCACCGTCTGATCCGGAGTGGTGTTTATCGCGCGCCGATCCCGAACGCGATCTGCGGGTTCCGCCGTGTGTGGCACCATAGGTCGGCAGATTGGGATGGAATGCGGTCTTTCTTTGCTTCCTACCCATGGGGCAGGTTTGCTTCTCGCTGGATGATCCCAACGCCGTTGCAGATTCTGTCACCGATGTGGTACTTCAGGGAATGGAACTTTTTATCCCGTTCTCTGCAGTGCCTGTCGGAGGTAAATCCCAGCCTTGGTTTGGTCGCACCTGCAAAATAGCGTCACGCCGAAAGCGGAAGTGCTACCAGGCCTGGGCCGATGCATCAGCGTCTCGGGATGCAAAAACCAGTGCTCTTAAAAACGAGTACAACTCTGCCTCCAGGTCCTTCAAAAGAGTTATCGCTGCGGCAAAGTTAAAGCACATTGGCAGAATTGGCGAGAGACTAGTTCGCCTCCCATCGGGATCCTGCGCATTCTGGTCTCTCGCCAAGGCTGTCCAGGGAATTTCTGTCAGCCATCTCTCCCATCTCTACACAAGGAGGATGATTCGTTGGCCCATACTGCAAAAGAGAAAGCCGATCTCTTGGGCTCTCTTTTTGCATCCAACTCGACTCTTGATGACCGGGGAAACTCTCCACCTACCATCCCGTGGTGTAAGTGCTCCATGCCGGAAATTAGTTTCTGCAGAGCTCAGTGCGAAAGGCACTCCGCCCTGACATTCATAAGTCGAGTGGGCCGGACGGAATCCTCCAATTATGCTGAGGATGTGTGCCCCTGAGTTGGCACCGGTTCTCACGCGTCTTTTCCGGCACTCCTACTCTTCAGGCGTCGTCCCGGAATCTTGAAGACAGCATTTGTGCATCCAATACCGAAAAAGGCGACCGCTCTGATCCGTCCAACTACAGGCCTATTGCCATCACCCCCTTGTTATCTAAAATAATGGAGTCACTCATCAACACCCAGCTCCTGAGGTACCTGGAGGAACACCAGCTGATCAGTGACCGACAGTACGGTTTCCGTCGCGGACGATCAGCTGGTGATCTTCTAGTTTACCTGACTCACCGATGGGCAGAAGCAGTTGAGTCTAAGGGGGAGGCTTTGGCGGTTAGTCTGGACGTAGCGAAAGCATTTGATAGGGTTTGGCATAAAGCGCTTCTTTCAAAGCTTTCATCTTACGGGGTTCCTGAGAGATTGTGCAACTGGGTCACCAGCTTCCTCACGGATCGGAGCATCAAGGTTGTTGTCGACGGTGCATGCTCGGACCCCAAACCCGTGAATGCTGGTGTTCCACAAGGCTGTGTGCTATCGGTCGCTGCCGCGACACAGTTCTAACCTAACCTGGAGATCTATGCAATCTAATAATCTACTAAACAATAATTATTCAAATCAGTAGTTCTGCAGATCACTGCGGCACTGTACCTTCATTTGTTTGATTTCTTTTTGCAGTGTACCCACATGACTAATGTTACAATATGTGTTAAATTGAACGACGAACTGGTACCGCAGTGTGGAAATAATCGATCGAACGCGTATTAGTGGATACTTGTGTATGTACACAAACCTAAGGTTTTCTCATACTATTAAAAAAAAAAAAAAGGCATACTATTATTTATGAATATACATTTGCTACAAAATATGTAAAAAAATTACCATTATAACATTTATTTTATTTTCTCATAAAACTACAATTTTTGTATTAGAATTACTCCATTTGAAATCACTACAAAACAGAATCGATCAAACACAACGCGCGGAGCCTCATGCCACATCTCGGTGTTGTTACTGCTGACAATTTGACTGGGTTTGTTTTAGGTTATTTATAATGTCACTGTTTGAGTCCGGTGACATTACAATTTAAGTATAATTGGCCCGTTGTTTTTTATGAAATTAAGACGATAGTCAAAGTCGGTAGAGTTATATTTCGTATTTTTATTTAAACTATTTGTATACCTTTAGAAAAGCAATATATAGAGCGTATTTAATGCCTTTTGGCATTCTCTGCCAGTCAACCCAAGCCCTGGAGAGATATTGTTAAGGTAAATTAACATAAAAGTATTAAATAAACATTTGAGTATTAGAACAAAGAGACATAACATAAATATCTTAACAAGTAAAATCTGAAGACATTGAATAACCTAAGTAAATATATACATTTATATAACACATACGACTACATTGATATATGCTTACATACATACTATCTGAATAAATACATATATACAAATTTGAATATTTCATACGTGTTTTTCTTTCTTTCATTAAAAAGCATTGTGCTGTACACGTGCATGTGTTATGGAAAAATTGTTTTTCGTTCTTTCAAATCATAATATTACAGTTTTGATAATACATTTGCGACAAAACAGCGACACATGGCGTCTAGATTTTTATAAATATTATTTCTCTGTATTAACCTATTTAAACCAACCGCTGAACATGGTCACCTCCTAGAAAGCGTTCCGTTTTTAAATTCTTTTATGATCTATTTCTGCACATTTTTCAGATTTTGCTATTTTAAACTATCTTCCCGGTGAGCGACTTAAAACTTTAAACATAGCTAAGAATTAGATAACTTTGTAATGTTGGCTCGCTTTATTGTCCGTCTGTTTGTTCGTTTTCGTCCGTTTTAAAAACGAGCTAACTTATTTTTTCAATTTAAGAGAATTTTTTTAATAGGTTTGTCCATACTAGGCTGGCAAAGGTGGCAGACAGTGACGGTACCCTCAGACTAGAGATGCTGTCTGTGGGAACAAACTAATTTTCATACTTTATGTTCTAAAGTTTATATCTTTCTCAACCTACTCTCAATAGATACATAGCATCAAAAAGCTTGAGAGTCCTTAGTGTAGGTGTAAATAACAAAATAAAGTTTTTTTTTTAAAAAAAATTGCTAACTCACTGAATACGGACCATACTTTGAATCATTTCGAAGTTAGTAGAATCTCACCTGTTACTGATATTGCAATAAAGTTAGGCAGAGCGGGAGTTCAGGGGGCGTCAAAGGGGGTAGCAGCGGGCTAGTGGGGTAACGATTTCCCATTTGGAAAACTTAATTCGCTTCTTCCTGGCACATGTTTATTCTTATTCAAGACAGTTTTACTTTTTTTTTACGTCTATCGACGTTATATTTTGAATTTGGTCTGTAACTATTAATAATGTATAGTAACATAAATAAGATAACAGTTAATATAAAATCCCTTAAGCAGCCTCCGATCAGAGCAATACTATACATAGCCATCTTTGGGGGTATTTTTCACAATTGCCATCTTTGTAAGGAAGGTTGGCAATTGTACGACAACATCAGTCTGAGTTATTAAAGTTTGATATTTTTGAGGAGAATATAAGGCTTCTGCTGCTGCTGGAATGAACCGGTTGGTACCACGACCTCGCAGAATACAGGCGTGAAGTAGAGGCATCTTGTGCTTCTGCGTTTCGTTCGGTGAGTGAGGTAACCGAAGGCACACTCCCTACTCCCGTTCCCTCCATCATCCTCGCTCCCATCTCCCAAATACCCTTAAAGTCCGGCAATGCACCTGCAGCACCTCTGGTGTTGAGATGTATCTGGGCGACGGTAATCACCAGGTGCACAACCATCAGGTGAACCGCTTGCTCGTTTGGCGCCTTTCCCTTAAAAAAAAAGGCCATATGTTGGAAGCCATGACATTTATACGACTAAAGGAAATGCTAGATTTCCTTTAGTCGTCTTTTATAACACCCCGTGTTTGATCAGTTCGACTGGCAAATGTTAAATGTCATAGTCTATTGGCCATTTCTGGGTCATAAATATCAAATGTGCAGTTTATTGAAGATACGTTATTTTAGGTTTTTGTTCCTTTGTCTCACGACATATTTTTGCTTGTAGTTAACTAGGCGTATAAGCCACGGTCAAAGACACTAGGCCAAAGTACTTATTGACCGTCCGCGCAGGCCTCCGATGCTCGTGTGGCAAATCACGGTCTCGCCGACAGTAGGAGTCCTGCCCGATTTTGCCGAGTTCAGTAAAGTATTTTTCATGACGAAAGTAGTTTGGCTGTCATTTGGATTATTAGGTTATTTAAGTTAATCGATTTTTTTTTATTTCACTCTTTTCAAATAATTATGAGCACCTTTAGCTATGCTCGGTGTGCTGCGCGATAGAATCTGCAACAGAACTAGCGTAATCGATATTGCCGTAAGGATCAGTATGCTGAAGTGGCAAAACATTGCGCGCAGAACTGACAACCGTTGGAGAAGAAAGGGCACAGGCAAACGTAGCCGACATAACATGGAGTCGTCGTCGACACCTGCAGTGTTGCGGGAAGTCGATGCTTGCAGGTGGCTCAGGACAGCGCTTTGTGACAATCTTTGGGGGAGGCCTATGTTCGTTCAGCAGTGGACTTGGAACAGGGTGTAATGATGAACTGATGAACGTTTCATCCATCCTGTATAGACAGTTCTTTTACTATATGGGTTTTATACCACAATTGTAAGCACACGTTTTATTGTTGTTTTTGTTTCCTGTTCCTATAATTGTACACTTGTGCACATATTGATTTATACTTTATGTATGTATGTATATATCTAATGTATATATATTGGATATAATATGCATAAGATGTATATTGGCTAGAAGTACACATTCATTTATTTTTTTATTTTATGTTATGCTTATTTTTTGGGTAACGTAATATATGTTTTCAATATGCTATAAATTTGACATCCGTGATGAACATAGGTCGCAGTTGAAAACCAGCGTCAGGGTCTAAAGCTTGACAATAAACTGATCTGGAGACGTATTGGTCCAGCCATGAGACACGCACAAAGTATTATTTTTCTTTAATTGTGTAGTCTGACCTTACTTTTGATTTATTTTGTACCTAGAGCTTTTTTTTATTATTATAGACATGTTCTGCGTGTGTTGTCTCTTTATGCTGTACCAATAAATATTTTAATTTCTGTCATTCTTTCTTTCTTTCACTTCCGAAACTGATGTCGTACCGTGTGTCGTATTTCACAAGTGACCGGTAAGGGTAGGAACAGATCGATCAACGGTGAAACGGGCCGGGCATCACCTGCCTCGGACATCGTTACGCCGCTCGTTCGCCGATTGATTGATGCGGCGGGCGCGGTCCGTAATTGATTTGTTTAACGGCCGTAGTCCGGCCGGCCCGTCCCGACGGACCAGGCGGGCGACACTGTCCATGTTGCTTATTTAGCGCGGCTTTTATTAAGCTTGGCGTCGGTTAACATCGGCCAGGCGGTACACTCGCTATCTGCGTGACTGGACTGAGACGACTGGTTCCGGCACTTCTTGTATTTACTTTCTATTATTATTACACATTTTATGTTTGTATCCTGTTCTTTAGCCTGTCTGAGTCCACTTCTGGACATTGTCTTTTCTAAGAAGGCACAGGGGTTGGTGACCGCAGTGTTGATACCATCTCACTAGTAACGCTTCTGCTTCCCACCACCGCCCCTTGGAATTTGGATTAGGCATATTCGAATGGTTGTTTCGCCATAATTTGGTCGAAAGAACCTAGTTTTTTAGTCATTACAGTTGCACCGCGTTCAAGTGACGAGAAAAAGTTGGTAAATTCTTCTTTATAAACCCTCCGAAAAAGTGTTAATATTTGGAATATGCACTTTAAATTTATAAACAATTTTCGCATTGTTTTAGTATCGGCCATGTGTAGTGTTAAACATAATTGTAAACACGAGTTACTGTTAAAATGTTAATATGCAACTAAATAATGTATTAATGTGTTTGTATGTATGTATATATCTGTGTTGTTATTTCTGTATATATTATAGTATGTATTTGTGTATCTATATGTATGTGTAGATATGTATGCTTCTTAATGTATTTATATATGTTTTAATTATGTAGTATATTTCTCAATTAGCCTTTCATATTTATATTATTTTAAACTTGATGCACCTATCACCACATTTCTTCACGCCCCGGGTTGACTGTTAGAGAATGCCGAAAGACATTCGGTCCGCCTTTTGTAATCCTTTTGGTGTACACAATAAAGTATCGTCGTGCGATGTTAGACTGCGAAATTATTTTCAAATATAGGGAATTAGAAAATCCCCTCACCAGTTCACTCGAGAGTTAATAAAACTCGAGCCATTTCTGTGATGTTCTAATTTTTTGGTGTAAAGTTACTGAAATAGACGATAGACGATCGGTGTGTATTAAAAAGTTAACTGATCGATATCCTCCATTTACAAATCTGTCCCCCGGAGACACGCGGTCTACCCGTTTAATGAACCTCATGGTATTGAACGAAGATCATGCTCGCTATTAAGATTCTTAAATCTTTACTTCCATTAAAGAACTCTGGAGCCTGTGAATACGGCTTATTGGACTTATGTCGAAATAAATATGACACACATTACTATCTTCTTTCGAAGGTCTAGCGACTTATCTTTAATGCACTAATTATAAAATGCATTCAAGTATGCTGCTGTAAAAAAGTATAAGAAACGAAAAAAAAAATTGCTTATTTCCTTTGCAACATCATAAGAAACATTTAAAAAAAACCCGTTCAATATTCAGTTCCAGTAGATTCGAAAATTAGTTTGTACAACGAAATATAGTTATTAAAAGAACAACATTTGGATTAATAATAAAAAATCTCATGGAAATTAAATGTTAGTCGTTAATTAGTCTGTGTGTGCGGATTTACGTATTATACGATTACGTATTATACGATTACCCACGAAAAAGTTAAGTCTTCGACTTCACTTTTATTCCATTAGTTTCATCACATTCAAAGCGAATAAACATCAGCCTTCTCAATATCACTACTCTATCCCTTCTTATTTGCAAATAATTACTATTATTTCTCAGACGTACAGTTTCCCCCGCGACGTTTCCCTTCGGCGTCGAACGAATTTCATGGGATGTATTTACCGATTCTGCAATTGAAATTGCCTTCAATCATTTTAGTGGTTAAGCCATTCCATTAGACCGTACACACAATAACGGGGTGGTCGGAGACATTTATAATGTTCTCAACCAACTATTTACCAGAGCTTATGTCGAACTACGTGAATGACGGTCAGCCAGTCGCCGTCTGAGTGTTCAAGTCACCGATAAAATTCGAAAGCTAATTGGTATCGAGCCCTCAATTAAGGTGAAACGAAATCGGATCCTCTGTTCTCTAAGCAGATCCTCTAACCATTGCGCTGTCGTGGTCTATATGATCCATGTTTGAAAAAACGAATTGTTTCAATTCTTTGTCTCATCTTGTTACATTTCAGTACTGCTCTTTACTACCCCGTTTTTTTTTTGTAGAAAATAATAAATAAAAGGACGCTCTGCGGCAGTACAATGCTCATCGATCCGTTGTTATTGCAGTGAAGGTAAGACGCGACTCGGGGGTACCGTCCAGTCGCTGCACGGCCGCGCTGCGACCTCGAAGCGATCGATCGCGCCTTCCATGGCTTCCAGACGTGCTGACCTAGCCCGCTTGGAATTAAACCTGCATGGCATATCAAGGGCGCTGGCCGTGTTTAAATTCCCATAGTTTAGTTTCATGGCTGAAGATCAGAAATAGTGAATATAAAATGGACAGAATTGTCGTCAATTTTGGAACTGAAAACGTCTGGTCATAAATATTGTAACAATTCAAAAATAAGTCTTTTCAAATTTGGAATGCGTTTGTTATGTAAGAAACTTCGAGATTTGTCGAAATTTCTTATAATATTATCCAACGTGATTTGATTGCTATGGACGAAGTGGGTACGGAGCTGTCAGTCATTTTTAAGACTTTAAAAGATTGCCACCCGCCGTACGTTTGTGAAGCGCTCTATCTACAGGTACTGTAACAATTCCTCTGTCGAATACCACGAAACATCGTGGAGATCACGCGCTTTCAGGACCAGACGAACTGCGAACGCTGCCAGAACCAGAATAAATTTTCAATGTGTATGATCAATTATACAAATTTATAGTATTTAGATACATTTGCAAAGAAAAATCGATGACGATATTAATATGCGACAACTTCCAATTACTATCGGCAGTTGTCAACTGAGCAGGTGATATTATAGTGCCTTAAGTGTACGGATACGGAACGCGTATGCAATTCGATCGGAGGATGCGATTATTAAGGGATAGGATATAGATGCAGGCAGATATCTCTATAGGCTACAAAACATTCAACATCAGGTGGGATATGCGGTAATTTCTTATTCTTATATACATAAACAAAAAAAAAGGATTCTTAAACTCGTCACGGAAAAAATATTTAACGTAATAGTAAAAGATGACGTCACTTTTACGTCTCATAAACGCGTGGAACCAACGCTTCAGGCGATTTATGTCAGCACCGAGCGCAAGCGGTCCAAGGGATCGAATGATGCGAAAACGGCGCCGATTGATTTACCAAATAAGGCGTTACATACATCATATATGCAAAATTAGATACGACAGCAATAACAGATTTCATATATTTATTATTATAATAATAAAAAAAACATTTATTATGCGAACACTGATGAATTAAAATGAAAGCATTCATCATCATCATCATTTCTGCTTATCAGAAGTCCACTGCTGAACATAGGCCTCCCCGAAAGATTGCCACGAAGCTCGGTCCTGAGCCACCAGCATCCATCGACTTCCCGCAACACTGCGCAGGTCGTCACTCCATCTTGTGGGGGGTCGTCCTACACTGCGTTTGCCTGTACGTGGCTGCCACTCGAGAACCTTTTTTCCCCAACGGTTGTCAGTTCTGCGAGCCATATGGCCGGCCCATTGCCACTTCAGCTTGCTGATCTTTACGGCTATGTCGGTTACCTTAGTTCCGCTGCGGATATCATCGTTGCAGACTCTATCACGCAGAGAAACACCGAGCATAGCCCTTTCCATAGCGCGCTGAGCAAGTTTGAGCTTCCTCATACGGCCTGCAGTGAAGGACCAAGTCTCGGATCCGTATGACATCACTGGCAACACGCACTGGTTGTATACTTTGCTCTTAAAGCTTTGCGGTATACTCGACGAGAAGATATGACGTAGTTTCATGAAAGCATTATTTATTATATTGATTATATCGCGTGTAATTATAGCTTTTGTGTTACCGACTTCACGAGCGCTTTACCGAGTTGACTATGACTTACTGATGTCATAGTCAGCTCTGGCTACCGTCAGCTTTTAATTATTAATATTGTTACGATCCGCGCAGAAATTGCTCACAGTTTCCTGAGGTTAGCTTTATTTATTACGGGTAGCTAACCCGAGGCTTGTTCACGTGCTACAATTGCACGACATGCTGAACGTCACTCGAAAAGATATTTTTAATTGTTTACACATACACAAATTAAAATAAACTATCATTGTATACATGGTTCAATCACTGGAACTGCGATCATTTTCTAAAATACATTTCCTATTGCGACTTGCGCACTTGTCTATGCTATTTATTTGTTTATTGGTTGCCAACGTAAAATATTGATTAATTTAAAGAAAGAAACAAATGAATTTAAAGATAATGTCTTGACTATACCATATTAATATCTTGGGAGCAATTGCAAAAGATTGAATATCAGACCTATTTATAATAATTCTTTAAGTAAGAAATTTGTATTTATGTCGGATTTCTTATAATCTTTCCAACGAATCACTTTCTACTTCTTCTGAGAAAAAACCTTTAATTAAATTATAGGTTTTTTTTACAAGTACGTAATAAACGCCCACGGTCTTTGGTACATTTTATATTTAAAGATTTTCTAAGAAAATTCATTTAGCTATTTCTATTTGGTTGACTTCCAAATATTAAGAAAACTTAACAAGATACGATACAAACTTGACCGTTTTCCAATTTTGTTAAGGCAAGCTAAATACAAACACGCCTCTTAATATCCAAGGTTATTAGCGGTGTTTGTTGATGCTCATTATCGAGCAGCCCTCAGTCATAAAGAAGTATCAGCGCTGGGCGCCGCTGCTATGTGGACGGAGACGGGTGGGGCGGGTCTTACGTTGCATAGAGTTAACAAGGTGCCAATTAAGATTCGATGGAAATGCTGCTATCGTTCTCTGCATTGTGTTACATGGACGAGGTTCGTGTTTTTCAAATAATCGTAGAATTCGTATGGAAATTTGATGTAAGTCGTTCGAAGTTTAGAATTGTAACTAAAAATATTACGCACCTAACAATAACACAATATTGTTCATGGTAAAGTGCCCACTGCTGGGCAAAGGCCTCCTCAAATATCTGAGAGAGTGTAGGAGCCGGGAATGGCCTGCCATGCTGCTCCATTGCGGGTTGGCGGGCTTCATATATCCTCGAAAAAAAAATTTTTCATTAATATTTCTCAGACATGCAGGTTTCCTCACGATTCCGTTACCGCCGAGCACTTGGTAAATACAGCACTTAAAATTGCTATTAACAATTTTAGTGGTGATCGAACCCAGGTCACTCGCGCTCTATGATACTAAAGTGAGCGCCCAGCCCACTAGGCTACCACGGCTCATAGTGTTAACGTTTAGTTATAAGTTCCTTGTGAAGTCGAGGGGTCTCCTGACTTGTGTGGTCTTAGAATCTACTCCCACGAATGACAATTTTCATGTCATTTGTGGTGAGAAATAAAGAAAAAAAGTGGCTAAAACAAGAAAAACCCTTCTAGTGTCATTAGTCCTGTGTCTTATCGGCTATGCAACAAAAATTCTGGTTCCGTTTATTGGTAAATGATCTTGGATAAACGAAACCGTGTTAAAAAATGATATGGCGTGAATTTATCTGGCAATAATCTCACACGGAATGTACGTGACACATTTTTTGTAGCATAACGAATAATGCCCATTGATGTGACCAATTGTTTTCAAGTTACGATTTTTTTTAATCGAAGAAGTTACAGATGTGTTGACGACCCTCAGGACTGAAATTATCCACGTTCTGTTTTCAAACCGCAACACCACAGTTCATGCACGACTGTTAGGCGGCAGAAATGGGGAGACGTAGAAGGGTGTAAACTTACCCAGACGACTCCTAGGCAGAGACGAAGCCTACCGCCTAGTTATGGGTTAAGTGAATATACTCGTTAATGCTTTTGTGCATTTGTCATTGATAATCATGATGATGACGATGAGATGTAGGGATCAACGTCACTCGTGGCGGAGGTGCGAGACTGCGTTGACTGAAACGCCTGCCAGGCTTGGTGATTATTGGCATATACGAATATATCTTCTTCTACGTCTATTATATGCCATAAGGCTATTTTATGTTTGCGTTTTCTTGGCATGTCGTGTCCACCTGTGAATGTGATCTTCAAGGAACGGTCTAGGTATAGCAGTAGCGATGATTGCCCGATGTGCTAACTTATAACAACTGGTGACATTTAGCGTTTCAACTTTTATATTGTATCAAAAGCTTCTGTCTTCCACAAGGGGCGCGATTGAAAGTATGATTTTTTTTAAGAAGAAGGGGGCAAACGAGCGTGCGGCTCACCTGATGGTAAGTGACCACCGTGGCGGAGGTGCGAGACTGCGTTGACTGAAACGCCTGCCAGGCTTGGTGATTATTGGCATATACGAATATATCTTCTTCTACGTCTATTATATGCCATAAGGCTATTTTATGTTTGCGTTTTCTTGGCATGTCGTGTCCACCTGTGAATGTGGTCCACCTGATGGTAAGTGACCACCGTAGTCCACGAACATCCACAACACCAGAGCAGCTACGGATGCACTGCCGGCCTTTAAGGATAAGCTCTTTTCTTGAAGGTTCCTAAGTCGTAACTGTTTGGAAATACTGCTGGCGACAGCTGATTCTACAAAGTCGAAGTGCGTGGCATCGATGGAACTTCGAATTCTGTCGCGATGTACGATGGTGAAACTCAGCAGCTGGGATCAATCCGAACAGTTTCTCAGAACATTCCCCGTGGAAAATTTTGTAAAAAATGCAAAGAGAAGGAACATCTCTTCGCAAGGCCAAAGGATCAAGACGATCAGAGAGAGCTTGGTCGCCGACAATTCGAGCCGCTCGACGTTGGATGCGGTGAAATGGAAGGAGTTGGTACTGGGGTGCCCCTGCTCAGAGATGAGAACAGTATTCCATGTGGGGGCCGAACTTGCGCCTTATAAAGTTGCAAACGGTGGACCAGCATGAAATACTGTCCCGCTCTGCAGAGCACACCAAGCTTTTTGGAGACCAATTTGGCCTTTCCCTCCAAGTGACCACGGAACTGAACGTCGCTCGATGTGTCAACGCCAAGGATTGTCATATTGGAACTATGAACTATTATTAGAACTATGTTATGTAGGTATTTTCGAGTAACATTTTTCTTATCTTAAATCAGTACAAAAAGCTTGCTTCTCAGGGGAATAGATTTGCGCCTGCTAAAAAGAAGATCTGGCGGCGCCACGTCGACAATAAGCGTACAATTTGGTACATTTTTTTTTTGATATCAGGCTGACGTTGGATGCGGTGAAATGGAAGGAGTTGGTACTGGGGTGCCCCTGCTCAGAGATGAGAACAGTATTCCATGTGGGGGCCGAACTTGCGCCTTATAAAGTTGCAAACGGTGGACCAGCATGAAATACTGTCCCGCTCTGCAGAGCACACCAAGCTTTTTGGAGACCAATTTGGCCTTTCCCTCCAAGTGACCACGGAACTGAACGTCGCTCGATGTGTCAACGCCAAGGATTGTCATATTGGAACTATGAACTATTATTAGAACTATGTTATGTAGGTATTTTCGAGTAACATTTTTCTTATCTTAAATCAGTACAAAAAGCTTGCTTCTCAGGGGAATAGATTTGCGCCTGCTAAAAAGAAGATCTGGCGGCGCCACGTCGACAATAAGCGTACAATTTGGTACATTTTTTTTTTGATATCAGGCTGACGTTGGATGCGGTGAAATGGAAGGAGTTGGTACTGGGGTGCCCCTGCTCAGAGATGAGAACAGTATTCCATGTGGGGGCCGAACTTGCGCCTTATAAAGTTGCAAACGGTGGACCAGCACGAAATACTGTCCCGCTCTGCAGAGCACACCAAGCTTTTTGGAGGCCAATTTGGCCTTTCCCTCCAAGTGACCACGGAACTGAACGTCGCTCGATGTGTCAACGCCAAGGATTGTGATATTGGAACTATGAACTATTATTAGAACTATGTTATGTAGGTATTTTAGAGTAACATTTTTCTTATCTTAAATCAATACAAAAAGCTTGCTTCTCAGGGGAATAGATTTGCGCCTGCTAAAAAGAAGACCTGGCGGCGCCACGTCGACGATAAGCGTACAATTTGGTACATTTTTTTTTGATATCAGGCTGAAGCCGATATGACGTTATATCGCCTCTAGAAAGTATGAAGCCAAAGTTTGTTTGTAAGAAAATGTTTTAATTTAAATTCCGCCTTCTCCTTAATAGCTTTCGTTAAACATTATCTTGTGTTGATTCTTTTGTTAATCTCTGAAAGTGAACTGGAAAGTTTTAATTCAGATACATACCTAGCTGATGTTTTAATGTCGGTTGCAATCCAAGAGGTCGTGTGTAGTCTATGCACATGTCACTTTGAGTCGAAAATTTTGAGCGCTTTGTTTTATTTTAGTGTTAATGAGTATGTTTTGAGAGAATACTACCACGTCTTTTTACTTTTAAATTCATTCGTGTAATGTAAACTATGTAGAAAATCCCCTTTTACATTTTCTCTCTTCAATCTAACGGTAGACTGGTAGAGAATGCCTTTTGGCATTATGTTCGCCTTTTTGTTCTGTAATGTGCAAATAAAGTTCAAATAAATAAATTCCTGAAACCGCCCATAACATCGTTAAGTGCTATTTAAAGCGTCTTTCACATAAACTATAACATATATTTTTTTTTCTGGGTCTGAATAAGTTCTCTGCAGGAAATTGACCCTGTTATAAATGCGCCATCAAAGGCCGGCATGCCATGCATGGGAAATTTATCCATTGTACTCACCGTGCTGGGCAAATGTGTTGGTGAGCGGAGTACCGGTACCCTCGCATGCATGGGCTGCTCCCCGGATCCATGGAGTTCGGATGGATCTCCCGCCGTCAATCGGTCGCTAGAGCCTATTAGATATAGATAAATACTGTACTGTTGCTGTCGGCCCGCTTTAAATTAAATTGTGGTTAATATAGTTACGCTGGGTCGAACTGAAACTAGGTCAGTGGGAGGTTAATGGGTTATTTATTTATCATCATCGTATATATATATATATATATGGGTTATATACAACCTATTTCTAAGATCGATAATAATAACTGATGTTTTTTTTAAATAGTAACGTGCAAAATTAGTTATGCAATGCAAAAATTATATTGCAAACGTGAATACTTTGTTGTATGTTTATAGAGTAATTAAAATAGCTGACTGTACATGTCTCCCTTCTGGCCAAAGCCTTCCTCTCAATATTTGTGAGGGTTCTAGAGCCGCGAATGGTCCACCACGCTGCTCCAGTGCGGGTTGGCGGAACTACACATGTCCTCGAGAAAATATTTGTATATTATTCCTCAGACATACGAGTATATTCCTCACGATGTTTTCCTTCGCCATCGAGCACTTGCTAAATTCAGCACTTCAAAGTTTCAATTAACCCTTTTGTCACTAGCGATCCTTTAGAAGGTTGGCACTTAGACAAAAAAAATATTAAGAATGAATCAAGGAATGGACTTTTACATGAAAGTATACCGATAACTGGCGGCTACGTCGTAGCGTAGCGTAGTGTCTATGGTCTATGATTTAATGTGAGTAGCTTAAACAATTTTTGTTGGAAATTTTTTTCAGTTGAGATGTACGAGTGTGGAAGTAGAATTAGAATATAAATATTGTAAGTGCATTGACGTTATATAATCGATCCGATACCATAAGTCTATTTAGCAACCAGTTGGTTAATAATTTTAGTTGTGCTGCCACCGGAGAACGAACTGTAGTTACTCGTATACCATGAGATTAAGGCGTGCACCCTGACCATAAAGCCGGCGCGGCTCGACATTAAAATAATTATTTAACAATAACCACATATTTGGGTGTAAGTGGGAATAATTTTGGAAAACAAGCAGCTCACTAAACTAAATAAACATTAAAAGAATAATAAATTTGATGCTATTGACTTGTTCGCCAAATGTCAACCTCTCATGTCTCACCCTTCTGATTGACGAACGAGACTCTGGCGATCCATTTGATGGCGGAACATCCATGTGAATATATCGAATCCAAATACCGCCCGCCCAACGTGCGAGTATGGGCAAACCTTCCATGCGTAGCATGCAGGCTTTTGAGGGCGCTTTCATGGAAAAGCCTATGTCCAGCTGTGGACTTTTCCAGTCCGATAAAGTAAAGTAACCACACATCGATAGTTAGTACTATTATTACGTAAATTGTTAATTGCTTTTAATAGTTGAAGTAATGCACCACGGCCTTAACATCGATAATGCATTGTATGCAGATCTCTCAGTTATTTCGTTGCATAACATCCAATTAACTAGGCGATGAACGAACCCGCCGGATTAATGATAATTTGTATAAAGCAACTTATTTCGAAAGCTTTTTTAATAACTCTCATTCATCCAAAACCTCGAATTAAAAAGTAAACATTAATATCTCTAACAATGATGTTTCAATTTTTTACAGTTATAATGTGGCCTATTCAAAGTAAACCGAGCGGTATAAAAGTGAATTCGGTAACAAGCACTGCTGCATAAACAGAAATATAATGAACAGTACGAATCTGTATTGTGTTTTGTACAAATTTTTGTCTTCTATTAGTATACAAACCCGGGACCCATAGCTCAGTAGTAAAGTACGCCACGAAGCTACGTTGTTCTTAAATCAAAGTCAGTTTTTTTTTACAGTAATTGCTTGTTTTAAAACTCTTATGAACGATAAAATCTACACCGGTTCGCAAATCAGGTTTAATAGTGTTATTGTGCATGACAATTAATAAAATTAAATTTTTACGTGGTTATTATATCAGTAGCCAGGGGACTTGCAGTGCACATCTTTGACCTCGATTAATTTTATTTATTCTATAGCAAGTGCAGTACCTAAACAGCAATGGAGGATTTTTCATAATAACCAGGCTCCGCATCATGGACTCTGCTGCCCATCATCTGATTCATGTAATGACAGACTTCATTACATGAAGCAGACACAGAAAGAAGCAGAGAGAGTACGTTTAGTCATCTATCAGTAGCCATTGCTATTTTCAAGGCTTGTCCCTTAGTCGTTATCGTAGTCATCACGTCCCACGGTAAGAAAGGAGTTGCAGATTCTAACGCCGATAACACACGAAAGTCACTCTCTTACTATTAATAAATAACAACACAGACATAAATCCATCTGCAAATTTAATCTTCCCATTTGACGAATGAATATCGCGATGTGCGTGCGCACGAACAATTGAACACGGTCGTGATCAGACCGGACAATTCGTCGATGTTAACATTTAAGCAACGTAACCGCGAGGTATGACGCCGGACGTTCATGAATGGAAACCAGCTTTTCGTCGTGCAAGCATGTCGCACGGCGACTTGGTAATATGTGTCAACGTCTGGTCCCAACGCCCCGTCGCCGCCGTCGGCGAGCGCTAACGAAAATTTATCTTGAATTTTGAAGTATATTCTCGCCGTATAGCCTTTGACATTTTAACATTTAACAAAGCACATTTTCAGTTTTGCTGTTGACAACTTTTATTCAAACGTTGCCTGTCTATAACTTTTGTGTCTGTAGGGGATTTATTTATTTATTTTAACTTTATTTGTATAAAAGTAACAGCCTGTAAGTTCCCACTGCTGGGCAAAGGCCTCTTTCTCAAATACTAGTATCAGAGAGGGTTTAGGAGCCGGGAAGGGCCCGCCACGCTGCTCCAGTACGGGTTTGCGAGCTTCACATATCCTCGAAATAATATTTTTATTATTTCTCAGACATGCAGGTTTCCTCACGATGTTTTGCTTCACCGTTGAGCACGTGGTAAATACAGCACTTAATATTATTAATAACAATTTTAGTGGTGCCGGCACCGGGGATCGAACCCTGGTCACTCGCGCTCTATTCTCACAGCGATGATCTTTGAAACAGGATCTAAATATTAGAGACACGGGATTAGCTACAATGTATCCGGCACACTTACACCCATAACATAAACGCGTTTAGTCTTTCATTGGAGCAGACAGAGGCTCCAACACTTCAACTGAATTCTTCGTTGACAGAGTGAGAGTAGATCTCATGTATATTTCAATGGAGTTGATTAATCAAAAAAAATTATACAGCATCAAAGCATTACAGTTGGACAGCTCTTTGGCCCCGTTCTTGTTTATCTTATTCCTTCAAGAGCCTTATCCACTGTACCACAAATATATGTCACAAAAATTCTGTGTGAAGTCATTCCACGATAAATCATACCGTGTAAACACATAAGACATTTTTATATCCAAGACATGCTTCGTTTATTTGGTAAACATATCGTGGAATAACGAAACAATTATTATTCTAAACCATTTATCGGATATCATAAGTAATTTCTGTGGTTTTTTTTGTGACTGTAATATCCTTCACTATTCGAAGAGTTCGCAATCGGGGAAGAGAAGCAGTTAATTAAATGCTTTAACGCGCGTAACAGGGTCTAATCAATATACTGACTATCCGAATCTAAATGTCAATCTTTAGTGATGAACTGGCTGCAAACATTAGATTATGATTGTACAGACAATTTGCTTCATTAATACATGCTTAAAAAGACTTACCATAAGTTACACAAAACTTATATGTAATCCACACGTATACATATACACAAACAGACATACATGACCGCGCGCGCTAATCATATATTACATTCACAAACATTCATAATTCGGTAGCCCTCCTACTATACTACACAGTGTAAAAAATGGAGTGTAGAGGTCTTTAAAAAAAAACTTTTTTTTTATTATTTTTAATTTTTATTGTTCTATCACTGTTTTAATGTAATTATAGCCGATTGGTCCTAAAAATGTTTGTTCTTTTTGTATTCAAGGGTCCTGGTGATCTATAATTCAGGCATCCCCATGCCTATCTCAGACAACAGCTACTCACATATACCAGGCTAAAAAATATACTTGTAAAATTTTTAAGTTGGATTTTGTTATCACATACGGTCCGTATTCTGTGAGGAGAAAATAAACCCATATATTATTATTAGTACATACATTAGATTTATATTGAGGTCTTCATCATTCACAATTAAACCGTTTTAAAATTCCAACAAAATGAATTCTATCAAACGGATTCTCTTTGCATTTATTTGTCTACCCTCACTTTCGCACACGCGGTATCAGATGTTTCGCATGTGGCTAATCCCGTTTGGATAAATAGCGCCACTAGTTTACGGAATTCAGCGAGTTGCTTTAATTTAAATAGGTTTAATATTTGACTCGTTCGGAGGGAGGTATTCTCGTTCATTCAGACGTTAATTGGATAACGAATTGGGCTTCGTGTTAATTGGACCGCTGTCGGCTGGCCTTTCTTCCTCTCTCGCTTAATGTACGTTGCTTGTGTTGTACAAAATTTATTCAACGCAATTTCGAAAGGTTATTAGGTTATTTTAATATGGTTTTCTTATGATTTAAGTATAATAGAAGACAGTAGCGTTCTTAAAAGTTATCTGATTTAGTATCATCATGATCACTGGCCGTTGTGGAATCGTCGTCGCACTTGTTAGTCCCCTAAGGCAAAATATGGGTTACGGAAGCCTGTTTGGAAAAAGGATGAGTCGTGGCAAAAAGAAAAGTCACACATATAAATATATTTAATTCTTGAACTAACATGTATGTAAAAGTTCACAGCTGGACAAGGGTCTTTCCATGAAAGCGCTAACAATAACCAGCAATCCATGCATAGAAGACTTGCCCCTACTGAGCATTCTGGGCTGGCTGGTCGGAGAGCCGGTACTTAGGATATTGTATGAGTATATATATTACATAAAATACATATAACATCCATATTATACATTCCTCACCTGGTAGAGCCAAGCGACGCTTTTTGTTGCTGCACGAATGGGCCGGTCTCCACCGGGGTAATACTGCAGCCTCGTAGAACACCTACGTGAAGTAGAAGCATTTTGCACGTGGGCGTTGGTAATCACTCACCATCAGGTAAGCAGCTTGCGCCTTTGCTTTTACCCATAAAAAAAATACCAACAAGCTGCCGCTGTGTTATCGGCATATAAAAATCTGCATCGTCTTTTCTTCTCTTGGGTGTCGTATGAGGCGATTAGGTGTAGAGGTTTTGAAAATGGCAATGGCTACCGACTGATGGTGGGATAACCATTTTGAAATTTACCAGACCAACAGTGTTGGGCACAGCGGTGTCAACGGTGCGTGGTGTCTGGTACTGCGGTCGCAAATCCGCTAGCCGGGTGCGGCCCTCCCGCATGGCAGTGGACTATTCACAGGCTGATAGAGTAAGGTAAGGTTCTAAACGTGGTAGAGCCAAGCGACGGCTTTAGCTGCTGCTCGAATGGGCCGGCTCGACCGGATTGATACCACGGCCTCGCAGAATACCGACGTGAAGCAGAGGCATCTTGTGTCTCTGCCTTTCGTTAGGTGAGTGAGGTAACCAGAGGCCCACTACCCCTCCCCATCCCCCTCCTCGTCCTCCCTCCTATCTCACAAATACGCTTAATATGCCGGCAACGCACCTGCAACTTCTCTGATGTTGCAGATGTACGTGGGCGGCGGTAATCACTTACCATCAGGTGAACCGCATGATAGTTTGCCGCCTTTCCCATAAAAAAGAAAAGTGGTACAATAAATTATATTATTCAAGTGCCTTTATAAGTAATGAGACCACCAGTAGGTTCATGAGGTTTTGATGGGTCAGTATTTCCACACAACGATGTTCTGCCAAATTAGTAACCCTGGTTTCTTGACCGAAATTTAAATAACTTTTTAAATTAACTATGACATCTGGACGTCTAACACCTCGGTTCTCCCTTGACCACGGTTGCTGTAAAGCACTCGAAACGTCGGAAATATAAAAACAAAATTGATTGACTATACAATCAAGTGCTATATGAATTTTTCTTTTCTTAACACTATTTCAATTATTTTCAATTAACGAAATGTGTGTAAATGTCGCATTATGTACTTAAAGTTTGGTCTTAATTTTGTATTTCATAGGTTTTACTACTTTAGTAACTTAGTGCATTTTACTAGACATATCCAAAGATACACATCTTATCGATCTCATCTGTCAAGTTAAATGATTTAGCAGTCATATTCTATTTAAGTAAATTTAATCCTAATTATATAATTATAACATTTTACGAGTAATTTTAAATATCGTTGTTAATTGCAATCAATTGATAAACAGTTGTTGAAAATACTACACTGGAATTATATTAATTATTAATTAGCGTTAATGAAGGAAATAAGAATTATTCTAATATTTAGGCAACATCAATACAATTAAATTTCACCGATTATTTGAAATAGATTCGTTAGCCTGGGTGAAGATAAATCAAGTGAATTGTTTCCGAAGACGAATGTAATGTCATCGTAAGATTAGTTGTTTATGGTATATACCATTCTACTTTATTTTATCAATCTGTCCAAGCTGGACATGGGCCTTTCCATAAAAGCGCCATCAAGAACCAGCATGCCATGCAAAGAATATTTCCCCCTATTGAGAATTCTGGGCTGGCTGGTCGGTGAGCGCAGTGCCGGTACTTAGAATATTATACGAGTGTATATATTATATTATATACATATAATATATATTACGTACGTTGTCGAGTCAAGCGGCGGATTTAGATGCTGCTCGAATGGGCCGGCTCTACCTGGGTAGTAACACGGCCTCGTCGAATATCGACGTTTGTAGTAAAGGCATGTCGTGTTTCTGCGTTGCGTTCGGTGTGTAAGTTAACCTGTCCTTCCCTCCCCTCCGCTCCCTACCCGTCCCAAACTATTCTTAAGGATCGGCAACGCACCTGCAGCTCCTCTGGTATTGCTACTTATCCACGTACATCTGTACTTGGATGTCGGTAGTCACTTATCATTAGGTGAGCCGCATGCTCGGATGCGTCCTTTGGATTTAAAAAAAAAAAATCCTTTATATATTCGTAAGGATTTTCCACCGTCACCTTGGTCGCCAGAGTCTCGTTCGTTATTCCGCAGGGTGAGGCAAGTGAGGATGACATTTGAAAAAAAAAAAAACAATTCCGTCCTCTCGTGTAGAGGGTACGGTGCATGTGTAAATATTTAATATGTTAAGTACTGTAAATGCGTTGAATGCACAGTATGAAAACCTGTATAATTTAAAAGCCTAATTAGTCGTTACTTGTTTAATTAATTGCTCGATGCCCGACGGCTGTAAAATCATTAAAAGTGCAGTTCGCACAGCGCCAGCATTTTGTTTAACTGCGTTTCATTAACGAAGGAGATTAACTGTTACGCTCCCGAAATTATAAACTGTACAGTTTTATATACTTTTATATAGTATATAAGACATCTGAAATAATTTAAAAATACTAAATAACGTACAGAGGCGCCATAAATGATTCTAAATGGTAATACGTTGCCCATTTCACAATTCAGTACATTGCGAGCTTGTTCTAATTTACATTAATCCGATAGTCGCTATTCAAAGTCTGTACTGAAGCTATTCACAGAGGGACATTATTCAGGGTAACTGCACGGAGAGATCCACGACGTTGTGCTGTGAGCTAACTCGAACATTATAGTTAAGACACTTGGGTTTATAATATTCCATGGCATGAAATTGACTGACTTGTAAGACGTTTGTTACAAAAAATATTTATAAAAAGCAGAGATTTAACATATTACAATTACTATCACACTTATAAGTTACTAAGTATTAAGGCCGTCTCATAGCTCCAGCGAACTTCGTATTTATGTGGATTTTTGATATCTTTAAGGCCAAAGTGAACAGACATCTAGGCAAGCGTGTACCATCCTAGGCCTCATCTTCGCCTTCCATCGGGCCAGATTGAGGTCAAACGCAAGTCTATTTTTCATAAAAGAAAAAAAATGGATCGGAGGTCGCAATACCAGGACACCTCGCATCCTAGACCACCACCCATCACCGGTTAGTTAATGTGATTATTATCTCTACATAGTCTGAATGTACGTGTTCCTTTAGGTATTTCCCCTCATCGAGGTGTCTTGGTGTGAGTGTTGAGTGCTCAATTTTTCACATGCTCAAAGAAGGAGTAAACAAAAAACTAAAATTTAAGTACCTTTCTATGATTTGAAATGAAACTATTAATGGATTTTATATTGCCAACGTTCCGGGTGTCTACACACATGTTCGCGTAGATACAAGAAATCATTATCTTTATATGATTTCGTAATAACAATTTTTTTCTTAGTTCTTATGACTATAATAATAGGCATACAAAACAAATACGCCCGACACCAAACCCCAAAAACGTATTTTTAAAAACTTTTGCTACTTTTCTGTTTGTCCGGTCCAATATTGGAAATCTAATAGCGGAAGGATCTCGAACTGATTGATAGAAAACATTGTTTTTTGGGTGAATAGATAAAAAATTATTGTGTGGTCGTACGGAACCCTGTGCGCGAGTCCGACTCGTACTTGTATTCAATGGATTTCACTACGAAATTACAGTGGTGTTATTTTTAATCCAACGTCGGTTTAGGCGATTTAGACTGAAAGAGGTGTCTGAAACTTAATCTTTCAGAGCGTAGAAAAAAAAGGTAGCTTGTCGCAATCTTTTCAGATTAATCTATTAATGAACAGCCCGTTCGTGATTTTTATTTTTTCGCTGCGTACTCGCGATCTTCGGAATCTATTAACTCCCATTAACAAAATATGATGAATGGAATAAAGAGTAATCCAGTAGTGTAAAGTTCAGTAAAGTCAGTGGTGTACGACATTGGTGTGTGATGGGATGCGCTTCATTTGTACACCCATTTGTCACGTATTATTTGGGACACAGCGGAGATTAACGGTTCACACGAGGTTGGGACAGTCATGCTTTCCACTCAAGAGCATCATATATGTTGGTTTCTTTTATGTCACCCCGATACCGGCGTTCTCGTAATGTTGGTAAGTTTAGTCGTCTTATAATTTTTTTCAAATGTACCCCCGATCGAGACCAAGTGTTAAGGTCTTGAGTATCATGACGTGTACGTTTCGGCCAAATTGCATTTGAATCCAGGCAGACATCTGAACATACAAACTTTCACATTTGTAATATTAGTAGGATTCAATAGAAACTATTTATAATTATTCATAAAATATATTTATTATTTATCTCATTAAATGTTACGAGTATATTGTTTCTGCAATAGTAAAGAACCATGCTAGCCACATGCAATGGTTTCCGCCAGCGCGACTTCGTATTTCGCTTTAGCTTTGGAAACAATGGGTCATTAACTGGACCTATTATGGTCCGCAAGTAACTGTGCAACATACAATGGAGCTCAACAGTATACTTCTAAATGAAATTCTTATTTTATTTACAACTGTATTTTTATTTACAATGACAACACGGTTCCTCTTTATTAATTTTCTTCTAACACGAATAAAGATAAAGTGAACAGAGCAAACGCAGTGTAGGACGATCCCCCCCCCACAAGATGGAGTGACGACCTGCGCAGTGTTGCGGGAAGTCGATGGATGCAGGTGGCTCAGATCTCTGGTGGAGGCCTATGTTCAACAGTGAACTTGTGATAGGCTGAAATGATGATGATGATGAACACAGAAATCTCTCCGATGTAAATCCATGACATTCTACAGCCAAGATTATCCTTTTAACATTTTCGTAATAAAATCTCTTCGCTCCCCCATTAAGGAAGAGAAACAAATGCCAAGTGAAACAGTTTTCTACCATAACCGATCGCAGAGACGTCACCGCAGCCTCCCGCAGAGTTATCTGCAACCAATGCCGCCGTTTTCATTAAACGACGTTGCATGACCAATATTCGACACATTGTGAGTTACACATATGAAAGTAAATTCTTTTTGTACCATTTGATTTGTGGTTAATCTTTCTTTTGCGGTTTATATATTGTAGTTTACCTGACCCGCGCTGGCTTCGTACGGACAGATCTGTAAGATAATAATTAATATAATCCTAACACAAATCATAGAAAAGTTTAAATTGAAAGAATTAAAGCGAAAGGAAAGGGTTCAGCTTGAAATGAGACCGAAATTCCACATTGCTGATTTTTAGCCGATCCCGATACTCCCAGAGCTGATATGCAAGAACTATTGCAATTTGATGCATACATAAAAAAAACGACTTATGATTTGGCACTCTGTGATATAAATGGAACTCATTCTCATATATGTGTGTTGGTGTATATATGAACTAAATGTGAATATGTTTTTAACTTGCTTATGGTTAACCCAATTTAAAGTCACTTAGATATTAAGAAGTGATTGCGTCTTTGTTTTATACTATTTATATATTCTATCTAGTCTGGTTCATATTTATCAATCATCCTCTATTACAGTTAAAATTGATATGTTTAAGCAGTAAGTAAATTTAAGCACAGGATTTTGCGCGTGCTTTGCAATAGGGTTGTCATGAGATGTTTAAAGTTTTCTTGTATAGTTCCAGCGCACATCACACACACGCTTTAAACCCTTACACGTACAATTCCTTCGTAATAAATGGTTCGCACTTTTGTGACTAAATTTATACAGTAAGGTGTGAACGTAAACCTATTGGAGTATGTCAGTATTTATTACTGTGAACAAAAAACCTCTAACATCACAGACGTTTCGTGTGTAAATATGAAGTTTAGATTTAATTCGGGGACTATGGTCTAGCGGATGAAGCAAACGCGTTCAGTTCTATTGTTGTGACTTCACTTATACGTAAGACACGAGCATGCATCTATTGGAATATATGTCAGTATTTATTACTGTGAATCACAACCACTAATAATTTTAGTCAATTTATTTTTTAAATATGTAGGTACATGTGTTTATGTAATTTTGTGTATATTGATGTATTTTTATGTATGTTGCGTGCGCATATTATAAATCTGATACGTTTCAAAAAAAGTTGTCCTGGCATTTTGTGGCAATTGAAAATATTTGTATGTATGTGTGGGTGTGTATATGTGCATATATATATATATATATGTATGTATATATGTAAAAAGGAACTTGGTGTACCTTGTATAAAGTCATACCCGATAGTTATGTATCTCACTTTTTTGTTACAAGCTCATGATTTTATTTCAGTCTTTTTCTTTCTATTTTTTTTTAATAGATGTATGAGCTGTATCTATTGCAGACACTACCGGCTCAATAGTGGTATAAGGCTGCGCTGATAATCAGTGTTGCGGGAATCCGTGACGTAAACTGAGCGTAGACCCATTTGTTGCATCACACTGTAGCGCAGAAAAAATTAATTCTAAAATCTTGTTTTTTTTTTAGTTTATTAATAACTTGTTAACTAATTGTGTGTAATGAATAAAGTTTCTATCTTTCTTTCTTCTTTCTAATACTTCAGAGGTTTTGTAAGAAAATACAAAGTGTAAAATTAATTCCCAGCAGTGTAAAATACGGCGAGCGGATGTAGCGGATGTTGCGAACGAGTCCAATAAAGATACGGCCGGAGTGAATCGCGCAAGCTACAATTTCATTACCACTTACTTTTCATCAAAGCTCTCTGCGTTGTTTCGCTCCGTTTATAACTAATTTCTCTTGCACGTATGGGGCTGTAAAATATTTAAATGATGTGTTATTCTAACGCTTTTCATTGTATACAGAGGAGGATATGTAACATGTGAAATAATCGGAAGTTCGGTTTCTAATCATCTTACATATAAAAATTCAGCCTTGTGGGTTCGGTTCAAATTTATAAGATAGAAAAAAAATTGTATATACAAAAATGATCAATGTGGAGCGCGATAGGGATGTTATATATAAAAATGCTATACTGCCAGTTTTTTACACTGTTTTGCCTATGCCTGTCCCATAGAATAAAGCTGGAGTCGAATATTTAGCAGTTGCCTGGCAACGTTGGTAATCGAATAATAGCAATGAAAGGTGCAGCTACCAGGGGTTTATTTAGATACGAGCATTGGTAAGGGTATTGTACCTACTAATATAAGTGGGCTTTTTTGGTTCAATTATTAAGCATTAAAAGTGGAACTTCTGGGCTTCACTATTGCGTTAATAATGATATCAATATTTTGTACAGCGTTTAGGTGAAAATCTAACAGTGCACCTGATGGTAAGTGTCTACTGCAGCCCAGGGACATCTGGAAACAACTTCCATCAAAGAATATTACAGATGCGTTGCACTCGTGGAGATTTCGCCTCACAGCCTGTAATTATAATGACTCTCTACCTTTCTAACACAAAACACGGAACACAACAGTGGTAGCACGCCATTTTATTGTTGATTAACGCCAGAAATAGTTAAAAGGATGGTACCTACCCACACGGGTCTTAAGAAGAAAAGTAGTTCCATTTATATTGTATTAGTATAGCTTATACATAATTATAAATGAAGTTTCAAGCTGGATTTAATTATCACATGCAATTTTATGTTTGCTTAATTAATCTCCACTTAGCGGGAATAAAAGAAAACTCCCAACGATTACATATTGATTCCGTGTAAGCCCGGACGAAAATCGAAATTACACTGCGTTTATCTTGATAGATGACGGGGGACTCCAATCGGATAGCAACCTCATAGCGGTATACATTGGGGAGGAAGAAGTAAATAAATCGTACGTTCAATTACTGCACAGTAGTGATAAAAAGCTAATAAATTTTGTCTTAGACGCCGATCCCTGTCGTACCAGGACTACAAAGAATACAAGAGTTATTAAAGTACGAAAGTAACAAAAACCTATTCGATACGTAATTTAATACTTCCATACTAATTCTATAAATGCGTGTAAGCAGTCAGTAGTTGGTCAGTCTATTACGTTTTCACAGCTACACAATTGAATGGATTTTGACGAAATTTGACATGGAGATATCATAAACCATGGGGAAGGACAACAGTATAGGTAACAGTATAACAGAAGACCAGTTACATAAGAAAATTACTCTGTGAAGAACTTTGCACCTCGTCAAAGGTTAGTTGAAGATGAGATGTTTTGAAAGTGTTGATTGTCGATGACATGTAGTCGACAGCCATGGTTATTTTAGGTGATTTTCACATTATTGACAATGTGTACAGATTTAGAATTTTACTAGTTACTAACAAGATGTGATATAAGTAAATGAAAACACGCATTTAGTACAGATTTCGAATTTTACTAGTTACTAACAGGATGTGATATAAGTAAATGAAAACACGCATTGTCTTTTAACTACCTGCATTGAACAATGCGTTTGTTGTTATGAATTTAAATGAAAATGTGCACCTATAGAGAGCATTATGATAATTCATCGCGTATCTTCCTTATTAACAAGTCTATATTTATTACAATTTCATCTTACAAACATTATTAGGGACTGGGAAAGTGTATGGGAAATCCTAGCGGCCACAGCTACCGTAGGAATCAACCGTCTCTTCTCTAGTTTTCATCGTCTATGGGTTAAATAGGGAATGAAAACTTAAACGGATGAAAAACTTTATTTTCAGAAATCCTTTCTTAGTGCTTACCTACGTTATATAAGAAACTGCTGTTCAAAATTTCATGCTTCAAGACCTACCGGTTTAGGCGGTGCGTTGTCTGTCCGTCTGTCAGTCAGTCATTGTTTTATTAAGTGGATGATATCGTCACTAACAAAGGTGAGAGTATCCCGTAAGCGAAACATTAAACCGTCAATATTGTTCAAAGCACGCCGACAGCACTCGAGTGCCGGTTTTCGCCCCGGCCGTGCGCCCTTCGACTGACAGTCTGACACCTCCCGCCGATCCTCTCTAGATAATGGCTTGTGCACACACCGCCTCCACGGGATCAATGGATAAATATTAGCTTTCAACTTTCTATGTTATATATTTACACCGCTTGGAGTATCTGTGTCATAAACTGGAACATTAGTGATTATAATAGGTCTCTGAACATTGTTTTAGTTGAACAAGTATTAGGAATATCACAATTTGAGTTATAAAACACGATATATTTTTATATTTGTGATATGTTATCTGTGTATCTTCTAATGATTTGATTTGAAAACATTCCGTTCATCGTTAACGCTTAACAGATATGAAACGGTTAACATTATTAACATTACCAAAAAAAAATTTCTTTGCCTAAATAATTGAGTAATAATGTATTCTCAAAAATTTGATATTAAAGTTAAAATACTGATATTTTTTTTCAAGACAATGTAAGATTATTCTATCGCAAATATAACATAATTTTATAAAATTATTAAAATTCTATTTGTAAAAATATTTCGTAAAAGCGGTACCCCTTTCATGTTAACACCCGTTCTAATTTCCCCTGCGAGGGGCGCAGTCCCCGGCAAATCGTGCAGCCCTAGCTGATTGAACTAACCCCAACGGAAGAAAGGGGATCACTCGTTTACGAGAGATTTGTTGCGTTTGTGAGCTTTCGTTATATTATAACGAATTCGAGTGAAGGGTGAGCTTTTGTAGAGCTGGTGCGCTACCGTCGAGGACGTTGTAACCACATAATAGCAGGTGGACTTCAGGACAAGCTAGTGCAGTAAAAAAAATGGCCCTGTGTCATTTGCCAAAGCCTTCGCTGAGACTTTCTCTTAGCAAAGGCCTCGGTCGCTGCGGACAGATAAACAGACTGCCGGATAACAAAGTATAAGGGGTTCGCTTTTTTAAACAGAAAAGAGAAATGATCCGGTATCTTATCGCTTTACTTTTTAAAGTCGTCTTTCAACTGCAGTGCCTGCGAGTTATTTATTATCTCACACCGTAGCCTCATAACGGAAATGAAAAGTATTTATCACAGCCATAGACAATTGCGGAAATGAGATTCATTTTATATCGCGCTTCATAAAACTCGAATGTTTTGAACAAAATTTATGTCACATTTAAACCATTCGTTACAAATACCGTTCAGATGAATTAAACGAATTTCTAATACTCGCTTGTTAAGTAAGTAATCTTATGCTAATTAAGATATATAGTCAAATAGTACTACTTTATAAGAGGGTTTAAGCTTCTTTTTACACAGACTTTTCTTACAAACTTTCAAATCCAAAATCATGGAAGTGTACAAACCGATTTTAATGACACACTATACGCATAATCAGGATACATACGTCTAAATACTTAAGATAAAATTTTCGAAATGTCTAATTACAAAGGAGATGATTTTAATTATCTGTAATTATGGAAAACTTAACATTGCTCTAATTTAGCTTTAATACTCTTTTTCAAAAGCCCTTTTTGATAATAATGAAGGTCTTACTTGTACTACGCATGTTTTCGTAACACCTTTAGTCCGAAGATAAATAAATGTTTTATATACGGCAATGTAAAAGTCCACTTAATTTGTAATGAGATATAAATATTTTTTTTTTATGGGAGAGGCGGCGAATGAGCATGCGGTTCACCTGATGATAAGTGATTACCGTCGCCCGCATACATCTGCAACACCATAGGTGCTACAGGTGCGTTGCCGGCCTATAAAGATATTTGGAGGACGGGAGGGAGGAAGAGGGGGAAGAGGGACTGGGTCTCCGGTTACCTCACTCACCGAACGCAACGCAAAAGCACAATATACCTCTACTTCACGTCGGTATTCTGCGAGGGCGCAGTCCCCGGCAAATCGTGCAGCCCTAGCTGATTGAACTAACCCCAACGGAAGAAAGGGATCACTCGTTTACGAGAGATTTGTTGCGTTTGTGAGCTTTCGTTATATTATAACGAATTCGAGTGAAGGGCGAGCTTTTGTAGAGCTGGTGCGCTACCGTCGAGGACGTTGTAACCACATAATAGCAGGTGGACTTCAGGACAAGCTAGTGCAGTAAAAAAAATGGCCCTGTGTCATTTGCCAAAGCCTTCGCTGAGACTTTCTCTTAGCAAAGGCCACGGTCGCTGCGGACAGATAAACAGACTGCCGGATAACAAAGTATAAGGGGTTCGCTTTTTTAAACAGAAAAGAGAAATGATCCGGTATCTTATCGCTTTACTTTTTAAAGTCGTCTTTCAACTGCCGTGCCTGCGAGTTATTTATTATCTCACACCGTAGCCTCATAACGGAAATGAAAAGTATTTATCAAAGCCATAGACAATTGCGGAAATGAGATTCATTTTATATCGCGCTTTATAAAACTCGAATGTTTTGAACAAAATTTATGTCACATTTAAACCATTCGTTACAAATACCGTTCAGATGAATTAAACGAATTTCTAATACTGGCTTGTTAAGTAAGTAATCTTATGCTAATTAAGATATATAGTCAAATAGTACTACTTTATAAGAGGGTTTAAGCTTCTTTTTACACAGACTTTTCTTACAAACTTTCAAATCCAAAATCATGGAAGTGTACAAACCGATTTTAATGACACACTATACGCATAATCAGGATACATACGTCTAAATACTTAAGATAAAATTTTCGAAATGTCTAATTACAAAGGAGATGATTTTAATTATCTGTAATTATGGAAAACTTAACATTGCTCTAATTTAGCTTTAACACTCTTTTTCAAAAGCCCTTTTTGATAATAATGAAGGTCTTACTTGTACTACGCATGTTTTCGTAACACCTTTAGTCCGAAGATAAATAAATGTTTTATATACGGCAATGTAAAAGTCCACTTAATTTGTAATGAGATATAAATATTTTTTTTTATGGCAGAGGCGGCGAATGAGCATGCGGTTCACCTGATGATAAGTGATTACCGTCGCCCGCATACATCTGCAACACCATAGGTGCTACAGGTGCGTTGCCGGCCTATAAAGATATTTGGAGGACGGGAGGGAGGAAGAGGGGGAAGAGGGAGTGGGTCTCCGGTTACCTCACTCACCGAACGCAACGCAAAAGCACAATATACCTCTACTTCACGTCGGTATTCTGGTCGAGCCGGGCCATTCGAGCAGCAGCAAAAGCCGCCGATTGGCTCTTCCACACGTATAAAGAACAGATGACAATACAATGATATGGTATCATCGAGCTGATCTGCTGATGGAGCTGGAAGGTTGTTAGGGATGGAACCCTTGAATGGTTCTACTAGTAGAAGTAGTTAGTCTATCGAGTTTGGGCTCATTAGGTGTCTCAACGAATCCTATGCATTTCACCTAAGAAGGGAAGGGAAAAGCATTTATATTAGCTTTTTAAACTCTATTTTTATTATATTTACAATTGAAGTAAGCGAAGCGTAATCTAATCTACATAATCTTGTTATTTTTTGTAATTTTTGTTATTTTTTTAATAGTTTTATCAATAACTTGTTAACTAATTGTGGTGTAATGAATAAAGTTTCTTTCTTTCCTTCTTTCTTTCTTTATTATTTTGTTTTCTTGGGTGTTAAAAAGTAACACGGTATGCATCGAGCGCGAGGTCAGTGACGGTAGAATTTTATGCTGGGAAAGCGGTAACACGAGCCAGGCTTGGCAACGCACCTGCATTACGATCCCCAATCTAGCGATGCGATAATTGCAGGTGTCTGATGAGACACGGCGATCACTCGGTTGTCTGTTATCCTGGTTGTGTTATATGTATACAAAAATATCCTCAGACATAATGTTATACTACATTAGTTTAATAGAAGTTGTTTTCAGGTGTGCAGGGCATTACATTACCCGGAGTAACGCGGTGTAAATTGTAGTTAATTACGAACAGGGTCAGCCTGGGAGCCGCCGGAGCGTGGCATAAACGATCTTGTGCAGGTCACGCCACACCCGAGCGTTTCTATTTAATTAAAATACTTTCTACGCCCACGGTACACGCGTCACTTGATCACAACAGACCTTAATGCTAATTAAAAATATACGTCCTCAGCGAAAAGAACGGCATGGCCTCTAATGCCTAGGATTAGCGCCAATATGGATTATCGTAAATCTACACCGTCAAATGTAAATAAGAAATAAGCACTCATCTGTAGTCGTAAAGAGAGATTACGGATTTCCATTTCAAGGCTTTTGCTCTTGTCATCTTTTCCGATACCCGCGAGAGGAAAGGGCACGACAGATAGTTTTGTCGTTACCACGGGCGCAATGGGTTCTAGCAATGTGTTCGGTAGTTATATTACAATTATCCAGTGAAACATATTTTGCACTCCTATAAATAATAACCTCTAGTCGCGATGTGCACAAGAAAGGAGACTGCGTTACAAATGTGATAGAGTCAATGGTATGGTACTTATTTATATAAACGTAAACACCCACGCCTATCACCCATGGGAGTTCGCAGAGATTACATATTTCAATTTGACACGTGGAAGGGTCAAGCGGCGGCTTTGGCTGCTGTTCGAATGGTACCACGTGTGTACCACGGCCTAGCAGAATACCGGCGTGAAGCAGACGCATCTTGTGCCTTTGCGTTTCGTCCAGTGATTGAGATAACCGGGAGTGAAGCAGAGGCATCTTGTGGAAATGAAAAAGTATTCTTACATTGTGTCATAAGGGAACTCTAGATAGAAATGAAAAAGTACTCTGTCTTATTCCTCAGCATAATTTACCTCTCTAGTGAATTTTCAACCGACTTCAAAAAAGGTGAGAGATGGTTCTGAAATTGTTTTTTTTGTGTGTACATATGTTATGCACTATCTTCACCGATTGTTAACTGAATTTGATGATGATTTTTTTTTACTGATTAGGCTATACCTTGAGGGGTTGAAGTCGGTTATTTAGACCAAAAAAATATTTTAAATTTACTACTAAACAAAGTACTTTGGCGTGATTGAGCGGTAAACATTTATAATATTTGTAGGAATAAGCCACTGCAGTGATCTTTTTGAAAGTCGGTATAGTAACGTGCCCTCAAAGCCTCTCGACATACAGAGATAGAGCACGGAGGGGGAGTCCGCGTGGAGCGCCCGAACCCCGCACCTGACAGCTTCGTGTTTCTTCACATGTCTATACTCATATATAAATATGTATGTATGTATTTTTGAACAGATTTAATATTAAAACTGTTTGACGAATTTAGGTGGACCTTTATTAAAAATAATTTCACCATAGCACTTCTGAAATTATATCATACTTAATATTAAACATGAAACAGACTGTATGTTTCACGTACAATGACACTTAAAAGACTCAGCAGATATATACGAAAATTGGCAAAAATTGGATCGTGACTTAGTGACAACATGAGCAGCTAAATAAACCTAAAGATCTTAACACTTGAACAGGCAATTTGAATCATTATTATAATAGCATATTGTGGTTTCCTTGCGTTGTCTTTCGTACCGGACATTTTATATAGGTAACATTTATAAGTAATTTGTATTACAATTGCTCCTTCAGTATTAATCGAAATGTTGAAATAAATACTTGGTTCTTTACAACCTATCTCAAGCCCAGTCAAGTGATTTTGTCAGAAAAACTAGCTTACAAAATTAAAGGATTTATCCAGCTACTTTGAAGGTGATGGTTCGTTTCGGTCTTCGTACATTCATTTGTACTATGCGGCGCAGATGACCTTTTCTGAATTGAGTGAAAGATAAAGCCTTGGTAGAAATCATTTAATCTCATCGTTAGTTGCCGGGCGATTAAAAGTAGTAAAGTAAAGTATCAACCTGTAGGTGCCTACAGCTGGGCAAATGTCTCCTTCTCAATCTGAGAGGGTTTAAGAGCCGGCAGCTGCTCCTGTGTCCGCGAAATAATATTTTTTATTATTATCAGAAATGCAGGTTTCCTCACCTTGTTTTCCTTCACCTTCAACACTTGCTCGGTGGTAAAGGAAAAGATCGTGGGAAAACCCGCATGCCTTAGAATTAAAAAAAAATATTTTGCGTGCATGTGAAGTCCGCCATATCGCACTGGAACAGCTGGGCATACACTTACCAACTTTAAAACGTTATTAAAATTTAGAGTAATCCTTTTCCCAGTAGCCTGAAATTGTAGGCTACTGCTTCACTTAAAATAACAATGGCTTTAAGGTTCCGTCTCGTCATATCACAAGCGTTATGTATGTGTTACGAGCTACGGGTGGCAAGATTGGTGTAAAATGACCGGTTTCTTAAACTTCCATTTATTTATTTATTTTTTTACCCTTACAAAGGGTGCAGAGTTTTTTCTAGATGCGCTGTCGCGCGTGATCTACCACGGGTCTTCCTGATAGTAACCAATCCTCTATCGTTTCTTCCTTTTTCTTCGTGATCTTTCTCTTCCACTTACTTCAGAATTCACCACAGAACTTCCCTTAGCGCGCTCCAGTGCTCCTTAAATAGCCCCGAATTTCGATCGTCCTTTTATTTTTGATTTTTCTAAAATATTCCCGAAAAGCTATTTATTTTTTATTAAAGAAAGTCGGCTTATATTTCAACCAGTGCACAGTCACCCTTATTTACCTCTCAAAGAGTTTTATTAACATCGACATAAGACATAAGAACATGTATCCATAATAAATAAACCAAAATGTTCGAAGTCGTAACGGGTCCTCTGACAGTTGGCACGCGTCTGATGCCTGGCCCCGTCGTAATCCATCCCCAGATCTATTTGACGGGTGAGAGCGAGTGCGCCAAATTAACTGGAAACTTTTTTCTATATTTACTTGTTCGCAAGAATCACCGGTGACAGCAGGGTCGCTGTAATACAAGTAACAACATGACTGGTGAAAGATTGAAGAAACGGTAGTGATTTATTTCAGCATAAATAGAATGAACAAACGACAACTGAAGGTATATAATAATGGAATATTATTAATAGAAAACAAAGTTAATTTAATGAGATCCGTATGCATTGTAATTGAAGCCTTGCCGTATTACCGAGACTCGGCGTTTCCCTGCTTGTTTGGCTGTCTGTCGAAGTGTCCAGTCATTTTACTCAGCGCTTGTCTAACGAAGATTCTAGTCAGTCACTTAACCGAGTTAAGCTTGTCTGCCCTAGTACTGGACTCGCGTATCTGTCAAGACAATGTCTGCTATAGTTTGGAGAAGGTTTTGAAGTTAGGCAGACAATGTTTAATGTAGCACAAAAACGTTAAATCTAGTCGAGAGTGTCGTAATCGGTATCTTGTAGCAGCGTCATTTTTCCATTTCCCTGACTAAAACGACAACTAGTTAAAAATTACAAAATAAAAGTTAATTCAACCTGCGCCACATATTTGATCTTATAATGACGGCGGCAACGCTTCAAAAGGTGTCGTAAAAAGTATACCTCTAACTAGTTTTGTCTTCGGCACGTATACGTTCATTTCATATTAGTATATTTAAGTCCACAGCTGAACCAGGACACTCTAAAAAAAAAACCCGCACGTATTGCTTGCAAAATGTTGTTTTTCTTTTTTTATCTAAAGGCGGCAAACGAGCTAACGGTTCACCTGATGGTAAGTGATTACCGTCGCCCACGTACATCTGCAGCACAAGAGGTACTGCAGGTGCGTTGCTTGCCTTTAAGTTTGGTCCATGATCTCTTCGCGGGTATGATGCTGTCACTTCTATCACTGCAACTATCACTAGTCTGTGGGATTTGGTTTTGACAAATACGCGTTTACAAGGTACAAAGCAAAGCACAGACCAAGCACCACGTACATATAAGGATGACTTTAAGAATAAAAGATTGTATATTCCTCAATATAACTACATTAACTTCAAAACAAACACTATATTACATAATAATATGTATATTTTGTTTATTTAGCAAATAAATAATAAGCATGATTTAATACAAGAATTCCAATAGCTCCGCCATTCTGTTACGAGCCATCTCGTTTTCTAACACAAAGCTCATGCAAATGAGCTCAAGGAGCACTTGGCGTCAAATTTAATACCCTCTCTAAGGTAAAGATAAACTCTCAACGAAATAAAATTGCGTTTTCCTTAATATTCAAATGTTCACATTCCTTCGCTTTTCGCCAGAATTTGACAGCTTCATAAATATTAAACACTATTACTAAGTCAACTGCTCTGATTTACTTATTTTAAAATACTAGAGAGAGATTGAGGCTTCTGTTTTCAAGTAACGAGAAATTATAAAAAATAGTATAGACAATGCTAACTAAATAAACTTCCTGAACAATCCGAACGTCAAATATTCTCAATTGTTTGATTAAAGAGGTTATGGTTTTTAGGAAATTAATGTAATTATATTTGTCCAGTTTGTCTAAGATGTATTCTAAGATATATAATTATTTAAATATAAGCCATTAATTAGGTCACCAGAGGTTCGTAACCTGGCAGGGAGGGGGTGCACCACTTGCAGCTGAGGTTGGCATTTAGAGAAAGAGACAGTATATTCCCCCTTACCTTTTCAACCTTATATCAATCCCCATGTGCCTATTTGCGCGGACCTGAGACTATTTGTTGCTTCATATTGTAAAATCCAAAGTAAAATACATTATACGACATTAATGATTTATGTAATATCATTTGTAATGTACAAAATCTGTTTTAATAAAGAGAGTACCTATGGAGTTTCTTTCGCCGGTTACTTTTCCGTCAGAATATCTTATTACGAAACGATGGTAGATTAAAAAAAAATGACAATTCACAAACGAAATCAGAATTTCTTACGTCAACATAAAGATTTTCATTTTCAATTTCATCACTAGTTTGTGGGAAATTGGAATGGAATGGAATCGCATGGCACTGGCACTGCGCTCGCCAACCCGCCAATCCGCCAATCCGCCAATCTGCCAAACCTTCCACGTTTAGTATGCTAAACTTCGTTAAGCAGTAGGCTTACACTGGCCAATTTGTTTTGAAAGACATTTAGTACACGTGGTAGAGCCAAGCGGTGGCTTATGCTGCTGCTCAAATGGGCCGGCTCGACCGTATTGTTACCACGGCCTCGCAGAATACCGGCACGAAGTAGAAGCATCTTGTGCTTCTGCGTTTCTTTCGGTGTGTGAGGTAACCGGAGGCTCACTCCCCTTTCCCCATCCCCCTCATCATCCCTCCCATGTCATGCCATGGCAACGCACCTGCAGCCCTCTGGTGTTGCAGATGTTCGTGGGCGACGGTCATCACTTACCATCAGGTGAACCGCTTGCTCGTTTGCCGCCTTTCCCATAAAAAAAACATCATTCGGTCGCCAGAGTCTCGTTAGTTAGCTAGTAGAGGGCACCACTTGGAACAAGGTGCACTTCTTACAACCCACGATAACTGGGCTTGCTACATGAATGAAACGATGAAAGAAAGAAGAAACTAGTAGGTACTTCTAAGAAGTACTGTGAGCAATAAGTAGGGCTTAAGCCCAAAATATCATATATTTTCACATATTTTGCACCCTACAATCGAGAATGCGTCGAGTGTGCTCTAATGTCAACAAGCCGCCATGACGCCATATCTTCTAGTTTATATTTCGTTTCAAACAGGAAGCTTATACACTGCAGAAGTTATAATTCGAATTAAAATTCAGTCGAATTTAAGAATAAACAAATTCTAAGAACTTTTATGTCTTTGGCATTGACTGTCACTTTACAAATGTAAAGTGACAGTCAATGCCTACAAATTAAATAATTGTAGAAAAATGCAAAAACCTCTTATGAAGTTCAAAACATAAAAGTTTGAATTGTCACATTGTTGTATACTTTTACACTAATAAGTGATTAATATACTGAGATTATAATTTAATATTTCTACTTAAATAACCAAGCCATATTTCTCACCTTGAATCGGTTTACCTATTTTTTTTTGTATTCGTTTCGGGGCCGATTTTCTGCGCGGAGGAAATTACAACGGTAATGAAATACTCCAAAGGGGTCTGGATAAAGCGAATATTAAATTTATAAAATATACGTGAACCGAAATCTGGCAAAACACTTATGGTAGTGAAGAGGCGTTTATAAAGTTAGTAGTAAGAAAGATTGACGAATAATAATATTTAAACAATATATTTTGGTTATGGAGAATTTTGTCTTTTTCGTTCTTTTTATGAAAGCAACGTTGTTTAAATAATTTAGTATATACACTAGCTTTTGAGATCAGGTCTACTTATCCGTGTGTATTAATGAATGATTTAAACATACTTTATTGTACACCATTACACTTAACAAACAAAGGTTTTTTAAATAAACAAAAAAAATGTACAAGATATCGTTAAGAAGCGATTTCTTCCAGGCAACCCAGAGAGGAAGGGAAATATAATAAACATAGGTATCGGGTCAGGGTGTACACATAATTGAACATATAAACCATACACATGATATGCATATACAATAAATATATAAAAATACATAAAATATATATAATATACACACAAGCATAAATACAGGTATATGTATATACTACAGGACTTTTTTTGTCAGTTATTTTTTGGGGACACGCTAATTCTCGAAAGTTGTAAGTCCATTTTTTATTCCCCCTCCCCTTGCCACTGTGTTTTGAGGAAAAATCGAAGTAAATGATTTTTTTTCAGTTTTCATGGCAATGTTTAGATATTTTCGAAATTTACTTTCCACGTGCCTCCACAAAAAAAGCCCTGTATATGTGTATAAATAAATATAAAAATTCAGCATTCATAAACACACCTTTACATACCTTTACAGAGGTACAAGTAAACGACGTCAAGGAACAGGAAACAGAGATTAATGAGGTAGAAAGTGTTTTTTTAACTGTCGCTCGAAAATAGGTAAGGATTGTGCTCGCTTAATAAGAAGTGGAAGAGAGTTCCAAAGCCGAACAGCTGTTAGTATTGTAACGATCAAAGCCTCTCAGTCGCTACATCCGACCCTTCCTCCGGTCTCATCGCTTTGACGTAACACTTACATTGGTTACGGGACGGTAAGAAGCGGTATGACAGAGGGAGTGTATGTGTATTTGTACTGTCATATACACCATAGGTCTATTTACTGAATCACAAATAACTTAGTGCTTTGGTTCAAAGCGCCAGTTGTATATTGTGCTTTCGGTCGGTAAGACAATACAAAATGCAAGTTCATTATCAAGTAGACTGACAAGTTTAAAAAAGAAATAAAAAGAGTTAGAAAGAATTTTCATACGTATAATTAAATAAGTACTTTAGAGCCAGAAAAATCGACTTAGCAATAAAATGCCAGAATGTTTTTTTTATAAAATTGTTTTATATCTAACGTATACCCCCCCTAAGCCTGCCTAAGGACAGGTTAGATCGGATTTGCCAAAACCAAAACCAAAACCACACGGGGTTTCGTCTTCCTCGAGCTTCCTGGCAGTGCCGCGGGAACGCTTTCTTCCTCATCCGCAACCACTCTAGCGCCGACCGTACCTAAGGATATAGTATATAGTCACGCCTTGTTCCCAACAGGTACGCAGAGACTTCTTCCAATTGCTACGGTCCTGACATACGTCTTTCGCTTCTTCCACTTCCATCAATCTTCGCATGCATGCTCGTTGGTTTAGAGTACCTTGACCTGGCCTTTTTTCAGAACGTTTCCGATCGGATCGTGATATGTTCGCCTAGTTCTTCCTCTCCGACTCTACCATTTACACTCGCCTCATATATTTATTTCTTCAACCTACTTTCATTTAACCTCTCCACATGACACAGCTCAGCATCCCTTTCTCAATTCGTGTCACCACATCGTCTTTCACGCCACAACGATCTCTGATCACATTATTTCGAACCCTGTCAGTTATCTTCACATCAATCATACTTCTTAACGCTCTCATTTATCCTGCTTTCGTGCCTCTTCGGCCATACCCAGCTTTCGCTCCCATATGTTAGTGTTGGTACCAATACCCCTCTATGCACAGCCAAACGAGCTTTATGAGATATCGCCTGGCTGTTCATAAATGTATACAATGCCCCATTCACCGTATTACCTGCCATCGCTCTCCTTTCAATGTCACACTCGTACCTTCCATCTCAATACACTGTTATACCTAGCAAAATTAATACTACTGCTGGTTTATTATTTCATCTGAACAAAATAACCGCCCCAATGTTCAATATACAGTCGTGAAAAGAAAAAAAAAGATTTTATTATTTTGTATAAATATTACTTAAAACTCTCTGTTACTCGCGACTTCGTACGCGTAGATGTCGCTTAAACAAGGCCAAAGTGAACAGACACCTTCTAGGCAAACGTGTACCATCCTAGGCCTCATCTTCGCCTTCCATCAAGCGAGATTGAGGTCAAACGTAAGCCTATTTATCCATTAAAAAAAAACAAGACGTATTAAGTTTTAACTTTCACGTTAGCCTAATGGTTATTGCTACGCGTGCTCATTAAAGTTGCAGAGAAAGCGAGTCCTGCACGGTATAGCTCTGCGTGGGTGACAACCACGATGACTTCGGACGAAAACACCAACCCTAGCATATTATTCCATTTGCTGTTATATTTATTATATTTGCGTTTCTAACGGTACGCATTAGAAATGAGGAAGCGTAGCGCTACATCTGAATAATTAATGTCAAGTAATTTCACTGGTTTTAGAGCTCTACCGGTGTGTCTGTTTTTCCATATACCAAGCTCACGTTTTTTTTTGAGAAAGGTGGCAAACAAGGAAGGGTTAACCTGATAGTAAGTGATTACCGACGCCCACGTACATCTGTAACACTAGAGGTGCTGCAGGTGCGTCGACGGCCTTTAAGAGTATTTGGGAGATGGGGATTGGGCGGGTCACCTAACCCACGGAACGAAACGCAGCTGCACTAGAAGCACTAATATACGTCGGTATTCTGCAAGGCTGGGGTATTTCTCCGGTCGAGCCGGCCCATTCGAGCAGCAGCAAGAGGCGCTGCTTGTCTATACCAAGTATAAAAATCATCTTTAAGCTTAAAAATATGATGAATTTACTATTTATGCTTTCCTGATAGCTTTGTTCGATTTCATCTAATATTGTCTGTGCATTGAACTAATTTAACCCTCTTTGTCCACAGGTACGTTCTTATACTGTCTCTATTGGTGTCTGTTTGTGAGTAATGAAAGTAAATAGCGTTAGAAAACTGTTTGTATAATAATGTCCTTAAATGAACTCAATTAAGTATCACAGTCTCATTATATAATCTCAAATATGAGTTACAATGACACACGACTAATAAGATTAATATTTAAGTTTTGTTCGGAAAATACTTTAGTTAGGATAATAGTATAGGATATAGTCCACTGCAGGACATATGACTCTCCCTTAAGGAAGACTTGCCATAGTCCACGCTTGGGAAACCAGTGCGCAGTACCAGACCACACGCACCGTAGACGCTGCGGCCCGTCATGGGTCTACTTTCTTTGGTCTGGTATTTTTGTCCATGGTTATCCCGCCATCTATCGGTAGCCATTGCTATTTTCAAGACCTTTCCCTGAGATTCCCTCTTACGATACTCACGGGAATATAGTCGGTGGAAGATTCTTACGCCGATAGCACCTGGTAATGATGTATACATATCTATTAAAACGAGTATCAACGCTGATCAGTCAAAGAATTAACCTATTATTTATCTGTTGCAAACAGTTTTAAAACAGATTTGCAGTAAGCCTAGTTAGTGGTCAGGGCTTTACTTTAGTTTCATAGAGCGTAAGTGACCTGGGATCGATCCCCGGTGCCGGCACTTGTTAATAGCAATTTAAAGTGCTGTATTTACCACGTGCTCAGCGGTGAAGGAAAACATCGTAAGGAAACTTGCATGTCTAAGAAATAATAAAAATATTATTTCGACGATTTGTGAAGTCCGCCAACCCGCATTGGAGCAGCGTGGCGGGCCCGTCCCGGCTCCTGAACCCTCTCTGATACTCGTATTTGAGAAGGAGACCTTTGTCCAGCTGTGGGCACTTACAGGCTGCTACTTTTTTTTTACCACGCTACACAAGCGAATAAGCGATCACCAGATACCTAGTACCTTAGACACTGCTCCTTCTCTTCTCTGGATAATTTAGTTCTGCCATATTTGAAACAGTCGACTTTCGACAACCATGAGATTACACGACGCCCACAGTATTAAACCGGAAGCTTTTGTTACGGCCACCTCAATGCTTTTTAGTAGTATTTACTGTACAAGTTCCGAGTTTAGTGAAACTTTACGACCCATGTCTGTTTGAAACCTTTTTGCTGTCCTGGGTAAGATTGCGAACAGAAACATAGGTACATTAAATAAACAACCGGGTCTGTTCGCTATGGCAATAAACCTGCAGTCCCCTGGTGCACAATCACTCCGGCTCGGGACACGCGCCGAATCGTAAACCTTACTCCGCTGTGAACGAATGCGTGACATGAACCATTGATGAGAGTCGTCTTGGGATGGTACTATGAAGTATGATATTCCTATAAAACATACGGCATTATATATATTGTTAACTAAAATAATTTTGTATCTGTATCCCTTTTGTGTGTGATTTCATATTGAAATAAATACTTTCAAAGCTTTATGTTTTCCCTAGAATGAAAGCTTAAACACCGCCCGTCAATGTAGTGCGATGTTAATACGAATTTAGTAACCGTTTCTTTTGATTTTAGAGGATTATTTTACCATGGGTTCAGGTTATAAAAATAAATTTAAAGATAAAAAAAAATATTTATTTTGAAATTAAAAGATAACTAACGCTTAATGTGGTTTATAGAATTAAGCGCTTTAACCCTTCTAGTTTCATTCATTCAGTGTCCTGAAGAATAATAATAGAATTTCGATTGTTTTAAAGTTGTGACACGGGAGGGGTTAATTATTTTTAAAAAAATGTTAAATATATTATGCGCTCTTCTTCTTTTCGGACTTATACTATTTTTTTATTTAAGTAATAATCTTAGAAATGACGTATTATTTGAAATCAAACTATTTAAAGGATTTTTTCGCGTTAATTTGGTTTTTTTTATGTACGCGTCTTTCGAGTGATTTGCCGCAGCCATTAGACGTCCTGATGTCATAGTTAACTCGGGCTACCTTAAGTCTTTAATTATTTTTGGTCCGATCTAGGCAGAATGTGCTCACAGTATCTTGAGGTCGTGCAGTTGTATGCTTTGTTTTAGATTTAATTTAATAAATAATTGTCTCGTTTCTAATATGTAGTGTGCGCGTAAATGACGTTTCATTTTAAAAAGTTTTGCAAGAAAAGTGCAACGTATATCACATCACCATTTCTCATACGTTTCTGCAATTGAATTGGTTTCGTGCTTTGGTTCTGTAGACGGATAGACATCGAAGCCTTTATACAAACATGAGATGTTTGTATAAAGGCTTCGATAGGCTTCCGGTTTATCAAATACCGTTACTGCTGATGAGACTGTAGCACCGGCAAAAGTACGTCAGAACCGAAGGCTTCCCCGTAGTCTCGATGTTGTTATGTGAATTTAATGAATGTAAAATTAATTCTATACGTAGCGTTTACTATTACAAATTTATAGAACCGTTACTGCCCGACGAATAAGCTGGATGTATAAAATTGTTCAAGCGTACTGGGAGTAAGGCACTTTACAAAATGTGTTTAAATATATTCGCAAAATAACCGCTACTCGGTTAGAATATTACACGAAATTTATTAATTAATTTTGTCTTGTGTTTTTCTTAATAAAATTCTTTACTAATTTGTTTATTTTTAAAAGCGTTGGTGAATAAAATGACTTTAAAACGGGAAAAAGCGACAAGATTTCTAAAATTTTATACGAGAGCCACAGAGCCAGGAAACTTGTTAAAACAATGGTCTGTGATGCACATTTAGTTTAAATCATAGAGATCTCGGTGCGATTATAAAGAAGATAAGTCTCTTAAATCAATTCGCTTTTTTTTAGTAGGCCAGGGCAGCATTGCAATGGAATCACGCTAACCGGCACAATCACAGTCGCATACGAGGTGGGTTTATCAAATCAACTCTGAGCGCCGCCAAGGGCCGGCCCGATGCGTCAGGTCCCTCATGGAGGTTCCTCTTCGCTATGCCGTGGGTGATCAAGTCACAGCTATTAAGCTCCCACCTTAAAATCCTTATTTCATGCGGTGCGATTCAGTTAAACTCGAGAAGGGGACAAACGAACTCTGTCGCTTTTCTTTAAACTCAACAGTAACAGTGTGATAGAAATCAGCATAAAGAAACTTCTCCATCCACTGACGATGAAATTTTCTTATTATTACAAAACTTCTAGTCCAATTCTCATTTAAAATTATAATAACATATTCGAACGTAAAAATCGGGGCGCACTGCGTCACAGTCATAAACTGGTTTCGGTTTAGTTCGCAAAGTTTGCGCGGCCCACATACAACCGCGTTCCCCGGAGACACCTCTCTTTATTGCTCCGCGACTTGGCCTCCGTCCTCATATGCCCCCTGAATAAACCTTATTTTACTAAAACATTAGACCTTTTATGAGCTTCATGCAGTCCTGTTACTACTCAAACTGTGAACGCTAAACATTTTCGAACAAAGATAACCAGTATTAAAAAAATTTATAAAGTCAGTAGTTAAGAAATAAAAGTAAAATTTTACAGATATTGATAGAATGAAATGTACTTTTTTATACATCATTACACACATCAACGAAAAGAACACATTGTAAAGAAAAACAGTACAATACGCGTAGGTGGGCTTATCGCATAACATCGATCACTTCCAGTCAGCCTTGACAAGGAAATAAAAACAGAAACGTCTGGTGTACACTAAGTTAATATATTAATCAACGCAGTTGTGTAATTCTAAAATAGGGTGTAAACAGGTAGGGGAGAATATGCAATCTTTTTCTCTAAATGGAACAATCGAGGTTCTAGAGACTTGATGGCGGAAAACCCATTCGAATATGCCGAACATGGATGCTCCAGACTAGTGATGGGCAGCACATTCACTTTTACCGAGGGTACCGGAATTGCGTTGTCACTAACCTACCCGGTTGCCATGATGAGTCTGGATAAACCATTCAAGACTCTTTCAAGATAGTATTGTATAAAACCTTATGCCCTGGCCTAGGAACACAAATGGCGATCGATGTGTAATCTCATGCATAAATCTGCATCACATGTGATATGTGATATCACGCTACGCTTACTCCACTTGTAAATACAATAAAAATAGAGTTTAAAATGCTAATATAACCGGAGGCCCACTCCCCCTCCCCACCCCCCTCCTCTTCCTCCCTCCTGTCTCCCTAATACCCTTAAAGGCCGGCAACGCACCTGCAGCACCTCTGGTGTTGCAGATGTACGTGGGGGACGGTAATCACTTACTATCAGGTGAGCTACTTGCTCGTTTGCCGCCTTACTTATAAAAAAAAACGACTAAATTATTCAAACGTCTGAAAGTGGGTGGAAATTTGATTGAAAGATCCATTACCTTGACCACTTTTTTAGTTTGACCATAGCGTGTAAAAAAGAAATCTTGGCGCAAGCTACGAGGATAGCTTTTTGTGATCAAATACATCTGTTCATATTTTTGTAGAGACAATAATGGGATGAAAAGTATACTGGCACTTTACATAACTATAAAACTATTTACATTGCTACTGTGGGAGTCTTCTCGGAATAGATGGTTTTAGTTTTAACTTAAAGCGCACTTAACTAATTTTAGGTTAGATAAATTATCATAAGATTGCTAATCCCCAAGTTTATCACATTATCGGTACAGTATTCGAATTATTATTTTGTATTACCCTGTATGATGTTCGCGTGACCGAACGGTGTAAGGTAGCTCAATATTTTAAATACATTAGTGTTTGAGACATATTTAAGGGATAGCCGCAATGACCCTCGCCTAGTACGGTGACCTGCGGCATTGGTTCAAGCGACTACACTAGATGAGTTCAACGACCCTAGTCGTTATATTCTACGATTGTTAGACCTAGAAAAAAAAAAAGACAGTAGCGCTTTGAGATTCTGTTTGTAAAGATTGAGGCTTTTACATTACTACGTCATCATTATTATCATACTGCCACACTTGTCAACAGATGCTGCCAATGAGGGCTTGTCTACACGGGCTTGCAATAAAATATGTGCTTTTTATGGTATTTTTTTTTATCTTAAACCATCTTTTAGTTGCTTGAGAAACTTGTTTTCTTCTTTATTTTATTTTGAAGAAAATTACAAAAAAAAAAAGAGAATAAGTGTTATTGAAAGTTACTGTCGTAAAGGTCTGTTTATATGATGCATTTGTTTTATTTCTAGAGAGGATTGTATCGCTAATGTTTCCACAAACATGAGTTTTACTCGTTGATATGTCTCTGCGAAAAATTTATTACTGTTTTACAATGATCTGAAATATAATTTCTATAGTATGACGTAAGTTTCTTATGAATGGTATTTGAATGTTTCCTCGTATGATGAATGACTTCCAAGTCGATTTCAGCCACGGCTACATCTTCTGATTAGTTAACCAGAAACAGCAGAAGGCAATTTCAAATCATATAATGTAATGTCATTGTCATCACAAAAACATTATTTGTTCTGCTAGTACTGAACAGTTTAATAGAATGTTTACACATGGCCACAAACATATAAGCGTTGACGTGCCAGGCACCAGTCACTAGATGAATGTTAATCTAGAAGAGTATCAAACTGTATGTCGCTTAAAATTAGCATCAGAAATTCTTGTGTGCGATCGTATAAAACAAATTATTTGTTTTGTTTCATTAAACCTCAAACGTTCAACCCAATGCACGAGAACAAGCGTAGAGGTAACAAAACATGCCTCCCTACGTCCCCGCACTTGGGAATACGCAGCGGAACAAAAGCGCAGCTACGAGCGCTACGTGGCGTCGTAGACTGTAGCGCGTAGACGAGTCGTAGCGCTTTGCTACACAATACATTTATGTGGCGTAGTTTCATTTGTGTTTAGATACCTAACTTTATTTAAATAACCAATTTTTATATCTATTTTTACGTTCATTGTATAGCAATATACTCTCCTGTAATTGTACTAGCTTTCTATACACTTTTAGCCGGCGTACAACAGTGGTTGTACTGCTGATTAGCGGCAGAAGTAGATGAGTACTAACTAATAACACTGCGAAGTAAAAGCTATTTGCGTTTATTTATATCTTAGAAAGAAAGTACTTTATGCATTGCCACAACTCAAGTAACACATAATGAAAACTTAAATACATGAAAACAAAATAATAATAATTATTTTTTGAGTTGCAGCAAAAAAAAGGCGTCCGACTCAGAATAATGCTATCTTACTAGTTGACATGCTGTTTTCGTGCTTCATTACCATATAACGGCTTAGAATATCCTAATTTATTTATTAAGATTTACCAACACGGTTAACATATAACAAAACTTTTTTTATAAGAATTAAAGATTTTCTTTTACTAAAGTCTCTTGATCTTTCTCCCAATACTGATCCCGACCCAATACTAGAATCTTGACATTGAAGTCCTCTCATACCGCTTTTCACCGGAGTTTCTTTGGCACAACCTTTGGATAGGTGGTTCGCCGTTATAGTGTCCAAGCCAACGGTACGTATCGTTCGTGAGTTTCGAAAAACTCATTGAGACGAACTCTGTTCTCTGGAGATTGAACTCGAGTCTTAACCCTATCCACTGAATAGGCTTCTTGTTTGCTTTTTCTTTTATTTAAAATTTTTGTTAATCCCTTCCGTATGTATTACTCATCTAGGTCACAAGATGAATCTTGGTACCAAACAGTATAAATTAGTATTTAGCACATATCTATCCTTTATTCCCGCGTGGAGAATCTGGGATAAAAAGTAGTCTTTTCCCTTTCCCAGGTAATTTTAAACACTTTCTGTTATGGCTTCTTGAAATTTCGTCGAGTGTTACCTATGTCACAGAGATGACGTGGCGTCCACAATAGTAATGCTATGTCATAGCGCTTTCAATATAACATAGCGTTACAATGTGTTCCTGGTTATAGTATAGCCGTGGTGAACACGACTAATACAGTGATCCGTAGAAAAACTGAATACTCATATTATCAACTGTAAAAATTTTGAACAGTTTTATTACTAAAAAAATTTGCTTACGCCACGAAATATATACAACATTTGAGAGATTTATTGTACGTTCTGTCTGAGATTTAATAATTATTATTTCGAGGATATGTGAAGCCCGCCAACCCGCACTGGAGCACCGTGGCCGGTCCTTCTCGCCTCCTAAACCCTCTTTGATACTAAAAAGTATTTGAGAAGGAGACCTTTGCCCAGCTGTGGGCACTTACAGGCTGTTACTTTAATGTTTACTGCCAGACGTGAAAATGTTAAAGACGAAATATTTAACGTACCATATCTTGACAGCGTACAAAATCGGCCCGCATTTTAGGTAAGCTAACGAGCGTATGTACGTGCATTTGAGAGTGGATATGGCGCGGACTGGCTCACGGCGTAAATCACGCCGCAGCATCCACTACATCACGTGCTCTTAGTGCATAACTCACACTCCTACTTGGTATTCTAAAGCTGGCGGGAATTTCTTTTGTGCTCACTAATAACGCTGTATAAACTATAGACGCTAAATCAACTGAGATAAAAGTTAAATTATTTTCAACCGACACTAAAATAATGTTATCATTTAAGAACTAAATTTCAAATACTATTGTTATGAGTCTTATCATGAGGGGTTAACTTGTGTCATAAAATCGAAATTTGCCAGACCCAGAGTTACATTCATACATACTCTCGCCCAGGGCACAGAGCTCAGCTGACTGTGCTAGTGATAGGTGTGGCCCCGTATTTGTGGGATAGGGTGATGCCCTTCTTCCTCTTCGATTTGGTATTCGACATACCATTTTTTGGGGAACTTTGCGAATTAAGCTATACAAGTAAACTAAAATATAACATATTTGTATGTTTGAACGGATTTAACTTAAAAGCAACTTGACGGATTTTGATGAAACGTTTTTCAAAAGTTTCTTATGCTTACAGAAGTGCTATGTTTTATTATATTTTTGTATGTCTGACGTTTAATTAGACTTATAGATCTGAAGGGATAGGAACGAGATTTGGCTGAGATGTAAATTATGGTAAAAGTTATCTTACGACACAATTCATCACCATGCGAGCGATTCGCAGTCTTAAATATAAATCATCACCGTCATCATCATCATTTCAGCCCCTCATAAGTCCACTGCTGAACATATTAATTCTCTGTTTATCTCTGGATATCGCAAACAAACTCTAAAACCTTGGTTTATATCACGTATATTTCGCTGTATGTTTACGCATGCTAAAAGGAAGACCCTTCTTACTAGATGAGCTTTTTATGCACGTTTTATGATTTTTCTGTTGTTATTACTTTAAGAAGTCACTTCCGTTGCTTTACGAACCTGTGTTGAAATGTTTACGTATGGTATGAAAATATAAAAGCCTCCTCTTCATATCGTAAATATCTTTTCGTTGTGAGAAACTTTACCTAATCATTTTTGACTAGAGACATTTTATTTTATGTAATTAATAATACCATATAATTGTTTGATCATGATAGAGAGCTATCATTCATCTTCCTTACTTAGTTTATCGATACAAATAATCACAATAAGTTGTTTAGTTTCTTTATTGTACATTTTACAGAGCTCTGTTAAAAATATGTAAAATTTTACTCGACCAGTTTTAGAGTAATTGAACACTTTTTAATAAATTTTTTCAATAATGGGAAATGTCCAACTCATACTCGCCTTCCCGGGAAGAAGGAATTATGTGGGGGTGGCATCGACCAAACCCCCACACTTCACTTCGCCGCATATCGGTAGGGCCACCACCCAGCACACTGGCCGCTACGGCAACCCCTCCTCAAAACCCTGTTATTTTTTTTTAAATCTACCACCGTTTCGTAATGGGGCTCCTCTGACGGAGAAGAAACTGGCGAAAGATACTTCGTAGGAATCCTCTTTTTTGATTTTTTAAATTCCTATTTCGAGGACGTTTAAAGTCCGCAAAACCCTCATAAATATTCAAACGAGGCATTTGCTTAACATCATAACTTGTACAAGCTGCTACTTGTACGATTAGATGTGTCAAAACGACATTAATATCCAGTTAAACGTAAAATGAATCACGAATATAATTACAGCTAAAACCAGAGAGGTGACAAGGGCTCTCCACAGTTAACTCACAACGAAGGCGCGGAACATTCTGTGACAGCTCGCGTACATTTCTCGCCTTCACATTTCATGTGCAGTCTAATAAAATAAAAGCAGCCATTTTCTGGCTGTTACATGTGACGCGCAATAGGCATATTGTTATATCAAAGTTTCGAATAGAAATCAACAGGACAATAAACAAAATTAAAGTGTCTCTGTTAGTTTTTAAAACTTTTATATCAACGTGTTATGTAGCTTGCTGATACACATACTCAAATGTTAAAAATATTGTCTGACCGTAGATCTTGTCATTAAACTGTAACAGGGTGGGTACAGTTTTAGATAAAGAGACCTGGGGCCATTCATATATATTCTAGCCATGGTCGAGATGTTCATAGATAGAAGCAATATGTTACAAATTTTGTCTCCGCACTAACTTCCTAGTCTAGTTTATATCCAGCGCAGATCGTAAGAAATACTCATACAATTTGGTTAAGTCGTGCCCGAGTCATTAAATCTGTGAAGACGTAGTTGTTCGTTTCAAATTTATATTTAAAATGCTATTAAGCTATATTTTTTACCTTCATGAATTAGCATTGGATTCTAATAATAAAATCGTTGAAAACAATTTTTTGAGAAATCGCAAATGAATTTTCTAATAAAAAAAACATTTATCAAAATGAATCGCAACTCACAGCGGCATGCGGTTCGTGCTGAACGCCACTTCCAGTGCGTAACTACGTATAGATCGTTGCCCGGGGCTCAACTTCGCTTAAGATAAAACGACGGGTCAGTTTCCAACTGCTCCAGAGCCCGATTGCCAGAAGAAAGTCGCATAAACGTCGTGTAAATAAATGGCTGAATGGGAGACCCTAACTATATTGTCCACCATTGTAATACCCAATTCAAAAGAATTCATACTGGCATGATCATATATAGTGGTAGGCTCTAAGATCTTAGATCGGTTAGAATTTTTTTTGTTTGTTTCTATGACTTTAATTAACTGGACGTTTACTTTGTGTTTGATAGCGAGATTCAGAAATTTATTGCAAAACTTTGTAATAAATTTCTGAATAAATAAAGTGATTATAACATTTAGTATAACTATACTAAATGTTATAATATAGTATAAGTACGCTAGCTTGTATTACATGAGTGCCCTTTTAACCCCTAGCTGTTGACACGCTCTCGATAAAATGAACAATATTCAAATGTGCGAGATGATGCGGGGAGGTTATAGCGCTACTCGTATTAGAATGGCTTTGAAATTGTAAGCATTAGACTGCTCGACATTGTGTATGTTTACATTGTTGTTGTTGTTGTCGGTAAGGACTACGACGCATGGGTTTTTTTTATTATAAAGTTGTTGGAAAAAATTCTATGTACGATTCCGCGTGAAAAAACAATGAAATGGCATATTATATCCAGTCCGAAGAGGTTCACAACTATCACCCACAGAACCGCTACACTCTGTATGTGGGGGCAAAATCAATCATTATGTAATATCTCAGGCCGCCGATAAAGGTTGGTTCTGTTCACAACCACACGCGATAGTGTTCCGAATCGACGGGGAGGCGGGGACCGACCTCCGTCCCTACGTCAGGCTGAGGGTAGATAGTACACACATTTCCGGCTGCCTGTCGAATCACCAGACAGCCATTTTTGGGTGTCCACTAGTCACCACTAGAGATGCCGCTCCCCATCACAAGTTTGAGGTATTTGGTTGTGGGACTTATGCAGCCTGATAAAAAGAAGAAGAGATGACAACATTAAATATATAATTCTTGAGATGTACTGATTAACTTAGAAATTTCAAAGAGTGCAGACTGTACTTCTGGATTAAAGTACAAACAATTAAGGCAAGTTAGTTGGGGGATATCTCTCCCCGACAATGTACTGTTGCCGGATATTACATTCTTGGATTTTCTTTTGCAAATGAGCGTGATCGTTAAACTTCGTAAACGGTACGGACCGTCGTAAAAGCTGCTATTACGTTTTAATATAATCTCTCGTTTGTTTGTTTTTCCTCCAAGCGCAGCTATGACAATAGCTTTAATAAGCAAACATCTTAAATATTGCGTTTCTTCTTAGTTATTCTAGTACTTAAGCGCATACTATAATTTTAGGTATATTACTAAATCACAACTCGACTAATTATTATTAGTACAGTAGCAACCAGTGAATGCACTCTGCGGGGCATAGGTTTTGGAGCTGGGAACGCCAATAAATAATATTTATTATTAATAAATAATATTTATTATTAATTGTCAGATATGCTAGTTTCATCTCGATGTTTTCTTATAACGCCGGGCACGCGGTAAATTCGGCATTGAAAATTTCCATAAACAATTTTAGTGCGCCGGCACCGGGGATGGAATCCAGATCACTAGCGTACTATAAAATTAAAACGAGCGCCCTGACCACTGGGCTACTTCGTATTACCTTCTTCATATATTCATAAGCGTCATTATTGTCGGTTTTTATCTTTCCCTTTTGGTGTACTCAGCTTTAGTGCTAAATTTCAATCAATTTATTAATTCTGGGTGTAAAAATGTAATTACATTTTTACATTTTGTAGCATAGAAATGTTTTTTAGTTTGGTTCAGACGATGGCGTTAAATTTTGGTCATCATTCATCATTACAGTATTACCAGTCCACAGCTGAAAGTAGTCCTTCCCCAAAAAGCAGACCACGTTCCTTAACCCACCTGTAACTATAGACTTCTCATTAGACTGTCCACGATTACTATCCCCATTTATTTTCATCGAATATTGGCATATTCGTATTTCTAACCGAGTTGTGCGAGGTCGATGCATGCAAGTGGTTCTGGACAGTAAAAAGAGAAGTAGAAACCTGTAAATGCCCACAGCTGAGCAGAGGCCTCCTCTCAAATATTTGAGAGTTTTGGAGCCGGGAAGGATTATTCATGCTTCTCCAGTGTGTGCGTCTTTGAATTTTTTTTTTATAATAATAAAATGTCTGTAAAATATCAGACATGCAGAGTTCCTGACGATGTTTTTCTTCACCGCCGCGCACGTGATAAATTTACCACTTAAAATTACTGTTCACAATTTTAGTGGTAGTGGCACTGGGGATCGAACCCAGGTCACTTACGTACTATGAAAGAAATTAATTAATTCGTACCAGCAGCCTGACCACTCACTCGGCAATTACCATTTTCTTTACTATGATTTCTTTTTATTATGTGTACACAAATGTGGTTTTCTTGTAGAACTTGGATTATTGTAAAAGGGTAATTGTAGTCTTTAACCCTCCTAAGTAGCGTCTGGCACGGCGCCAGGCTGTAGCCGAGGACCAACTTGGCCTATTACGTACAGCTTCTGCATTGTTCTATGCATTTTTTTTCATTTCATACTTACATCCATTGCTTAAACTTATTTACATTAGTTTAAATATTAATATTGTTATTATATAAGACATATGGAATACTACTTATTTATCGTGACTTTGTTAACAGATATAAATTGTCCATTATAGAACATCTGTAAGGCACATTTTTTTTCTACGCCTAATATACGTAAATTGAATCTGCTATCCGTAGCGTGGTTGTAACGTAAATTCAATGGCTTAGCAACTGCACCCATCGATAATAATAGAATAAAAAAGAAACAATCATGAGATATCAAGCATTCAAGTTCAAGTTAATAAGCAATCACACGTGTCAGCTATAAGTAGGCAGAGCTTAATGATTTCTATTTGACACGTCCTCTTCTGCGTAGCTACACGGGCTTCCACAAAGAGGTTTTCTTTTGATATATTACTTAGAATTTTTTAAGAAGTTTTGTGTATTTTTGTAGTGCTTTTTTAAATCTTTTAATGTTTCGTTTTAATTGTAACCAAGACAGCAGAAATGTAATAAAGTTTTTATTAATGTCCTTTCAGTATTATGTTATATTAGTGTTTAACCTATTTACAGACCAGTTTACACCGAAGAATTTACCCTTAAAGTTCAATAAATCTCTTAGGAAGTAATCACGAGGCAAGAAGTCGGTCCATTAATTAAAATGTTACAAAACCGTGTAATAGGTGAAACCGATACAAAATAGCGCCAACCCTCTGTTTGACCATGGGTGTCATAAAGGCGACTAATGGTAAAAGTCTAACATCTGTACGATATTACCATGTGGTGGCGGTACAAGAGAATCTGCCATCCAGTCTCGTCCTGTGGGTGTCGTAAAAGTCGACCGAGGGAAAAATTTATATTAGGAGATGGGCAGGAGCATGTTCCTGCATTAGATGATAAAAAAAATTGCGGTTGCCAACCCGCTCGCCAGGCGTGGCAACTATGGCAAACCCCTATGCTAATCTTTGGGGGAGGCCTATGTTCAGCAGTGGACTAGTGGTAGGCTGAAATGATGATGACTGATGATTGGACACTCCAAAGCTGTCCGTATATTGTGCCAAATAATTCGACATGAGTATGGGAATTGCGTGTGCAATTTCTCCGTAACACGTCAGTTAGTGTTCCCTCTGGGCCACGCTACACAATCGTGTGTATTTATGACCGAACGCCTGCTCGCAGCGGAGAATGCTCGCGTTTTCTGCTGGGTGCATGGCACTTATTGCATCCCACACGTGCAAAACATTTAATGGTGAACACTACAATTGCAGGTGTCTAGTTGCTCGTGAAAATTATTGGCATATTCGTATTTCTAACCGAGTTGTGCGAGGTCGATGCATGCAAGTGGTTCTGGACAGTAAAAAGAGAAGTAGAAACCTGTAAATGCCCACAGCTGAGCAGAGGCCTCCTCTCAAATATTTGAGAGTTTTGGAGCCGGGAAGGATTATTCATGCTTCTCCAGTGTGTGCGTCTTTGAATTTTTTTTTAATAATAATAAAATGTCTGTAAAATATCAGACATGCAGAGTTCCTGACGATGTTTTTCTTCACCGCCGCGCACGTGATAAATTTACCACTTAAAATTACTGTTCACAATTTTAGTGGTAGTGGCACTGGGGATCGAACCCAGGTCACTTACGTACTATGAAAGAAATTAATTAATTCGCACCAGCAGCCTGACCACTCACTCGGCAATTACCATTTTCTTTACTATGATTTCTTTTTATTATGTGTACACAAATGTGGTTTTCTTGTAGAACTTGGATTATTGTAAAAGGGTAATTGTAGTCTTTAACCCTCCTAAGTAGCGTCTGGCACGGCGCCAGGCTGTAGCCGAGGACCAACTTGGCCTATTACGTACAGCTTCTGCATTGTTCTATGCATTTTTTTTCATTTCATACTTACATCCATTGCTTAAACTTATTTACATTAGTTTAAATATTAATATTGTTATTATATAAGACATATGGAATACTACTTATTTATCGTGACTTTGTTAACAGATATAAATTGTCCATTATAGAACATATTTTTTTCTACGCCTAATATACGTAAATTGAACCTGCTACCCGTAGCGTGGTTGCAACGTAAATTCAATGGCTTAGCAACTGCACCCATCGATAATAATAGAATATAAAAGTAACAATCATGAGATATCAAGCATTCAAGTTCAAGTTAATAAGCAATCACACGTGTCAGCTATAAGTAGGCAGAGCTTAATGATTTCTATTTGACACGTCCTCTTCTGCGTAGCTACACGGGCTTCCACAAAGAGGTTTTCTTTTGATATATTAGTTAGAATTTTTTAAGAAGTTTTGTGTATTTTTGTAGTGCTTTTTTAAATCTTTTAATGTTTCGTTTTAATTGTAACCAAGACAGCAGAAATGTAATAAAGTTTTTATTAATGTCCCTTTCAGTATTATGTTATATTAGTGTTTAACCTATTTACAGACCAGTTTACACCGAAGAATTTACCCTTAAAGTTCAATAAATCTCTTAGGAAGTAATCACGAGGCAAGAAGTCGGTCCATTAATTAAAAATGTTACAAAACCGTGTAATAGGTGAAACCGATACAAAATAGAACACATGCCAAGCATTTGATCCATAATGAGTTCACTTTATAAGAACTCATATTACACGACTGTCTGCCTGTTTTCCCATCCAGATCCTTTGACGGCAGAATCACTTGAAGTTTAAGATGATCCTACGATGTCCGCTTTGACTATTGTTATTGGACACTCGGTGTGGCTTTTGGAAGTAAAGAATAGCGCCAACCCTCTGTTTGACCATGGGTGTCATAAAAGGCGACTAATGGTAAAAAGTCTAACATCTGTACGATATTACCATGTGGTGGCGGTACAAGAGAATCTGCCATCCAGTCTCGTCCTGTGGGTGTCGTAAAAGTCGACCGAGGGAAAAATTTATATTAGGAGATGGGCAGGAGCATGTTCCTGCATTAGATGATAAAAAAAATTGCGGTTGCCAACCCGCTCGCCAGGCGTGGCAACTATGGCAAACCCCTATGCTAATCTTTGGGGGAGGCCTATGTTCAGCAGTGGACTAGTGGTAGGCTGAAATGATGATGATTGATGATTGGACACTCCAAAGTTGTCCGTATATTGTGCCAAATAATTCGACATGAGTACGGGAATTGCGTGTGCAATTTCTCCGTAACACGTCAGTTAGTGTTCCCTCTGGGCCACGCTACACAATCGTGTGTATTTATGACCGAACGCCTGCTCGCAGCGGAGAATGCTCGCGTTTTCTGCTGGGTGCATGGCACTTATTGCATCCCACACGTGCAAAACATTTAATGGTGAACCCTACAATTGCAGGTGTCTAGTTGCTCGTGAAAATTATTGGCATATTCCTGGTGACATCGCCGGAATATATGATGATATATTTCAAATTATAAAGATATTTTATTAAAAATTAAATCTTGCTACCTAACTTTCACCAAACTTTAAGCGTCTCTGATTTTAGACTTGAATACTCTTTCAAAATTCTGCTCACATTGGTTGCCAATTAAGATGATAGGAAAGTTAATAAATGTCTCCATAAACGTCCCAATGCTGCATATATTTTGAGGGATAATGCTGTTCGCGTTCGTGGGCTATAGCTCTAGATACCCACACGTGTCCCTTGGGTAGTGCCAAATGAACGGCACCATCTGGTGGTAGGTTTCGGCCGCGGCTTGTTACCACCCTCTTGGCAAAGCCTTGCCGCCAAGTGATTTTATCGCGTTTCGGCATGATGCCATGAGTAGCCATCTTGGAAGGGGAGTCTAGGCAGTTGCATGGTGGAGCGAACCGGTTCCGGTACTGCGTGGTGTCTGTACTGGGTGACTGTTCGAGGAGGGTAGCGGGATCCTAAGCACGGTCTTCCGCTGGCCGACCGCAGGTAGTAGGGGGCCCAACTAGTAGGTTAGCCACCTATGAAAGGCTGCCCCGCCAACTCGCGAAAAATCCCAGGATGCGTCATCGTGCTGGTTGGCGACCAGATGCGAGGGCCCGGTGAACATCTTTGGGGGGGTTAGGGCGTCCCCGCGCGCTCCAGACCAGTCTCCCATCAGTGCAGCACTATGATTGTACCGCTTGGTATTCGTTTTAGCTATGCCTCGCCTAACTGTCCCCTTTCTGTGTCTGTTCACCAAAAATAACAATGAAAAAAGTTAAAAATAAGAAACTGGTTAAACAGCGGTTGTACTCCCTTGCACTAAAAGTGCACCTCTCCAACATCCGAGGTCTGCACTCCAAACTCGTTCCAGTCCATCACCACCTTGAGACTGAAAAACCACATCTGCTGTTCCTCACGGAGACGCAAATCAGATGTCCAGCTGATGCAGCATACTTGCACTACCCAGGTTACACCCTGGAATACAACTTCAAATCTCGCGCTGGCACCTGCGTGTATGCTCGCAATGACATCTGCTGTCGACGTCTCCGTAACCTAGAGGATTCCAGTTTTTCCGTATTGTGGGTTCTGGTGAACACTGGCTTGGAGCAGATACTCTATGCCAGTGTTTATCGGTCGCATACCGACAACATGGAGACGACCAGGCTCTTTCAGTATCTAACTGACTCTGCGGAAAAAGCTCAGCTCAGGTACCCGTCAGCGCAGCTAGTTGTTCTGGGGGACTTCAACGCCCACCACCAGGAGTGGCTGTACCCATACCTAAACACTGACCATGCCGGGAGATTAGCATATGCATTTGCTCTACCGCTAGGTCTCTCCCAAGTGGTAGCTGGCGCTACTCGGATACCTGATATTGATGGCCACACGGCCAATTGCTTGGACCTTCTGATGACAACTGATCCAGACCGATATCAAGTTGCAGTCTCCTCCCGTTAGGTAGCTCCGACCACTGTCTGGTGAAATCTGTGTCTGTCTACTCGCCACCTGAACCCGAACACATGGGGACTAGGCGTGTATGGCGATACAAGTCAGCTGATTGGGATGAGATGCGGCATTTCTTTGCATCCTACCCATGGCAGCACTTATGCTTCTCTTCAGACGACCCGGCGTGCTGCGCGGATGCTGTTTCTGGAGTGATATATCAGGCTATGGAATATTTTGTTCCATATTCTGATATCTCACTCCATGTGAGAGCCCACCCTTGGTTCAACTCTGAGTGTGATAGTGTGGAAGCACTTAAGCACTTAGCTTACCAAGAGTGGGCGGATGCTCGAGCCCGCAAAGCACCGAATGTCCCGAAACTGAAAAGAGCCTTCAATAGTGCTGCTAAGTCCTGCAAACGTGCCCTCCGCAAGGCCCGCTTCGACCATATTGGCCGTATTGGAGCCAAACTAGCGTCTTACCCATCCGGGAGTAAAGCTTTCTGGTCTCTTGCCAAATCGGTCGAAGCCAATTTCTGCCGGTCTTCTTTCCCGCCATTGCAGAAGTCTGATGGCTCATTAGCTCACACCGCCAAAGAGAAAGCAGACATGTTTGCCTCTCTATTTGCGAAGAATTCACAACTAGATGCAGCTGATAACTGCCCACCTTTGCTACCTCGTTGTGACTCTGCAATGCCTGAGGTACACATTCGGCAAAAAGAGGTACTGAAAATACTCAGAACTCTAGATGTGAATAAGGCTAGTGGGCCTGACGGCATTCCTGCCATTGTCTTGCGGTCATGTGCGCCTGAGTTGTCTCCTGTTCTGACTCGCCTCTATCGCTTGTCCCTGAGGACTGGTCAAGTTCCGAAGTCCTGGAAGATTGCCAATGTCCAACCTGTACCTAAGAAAGGAAGTCGTGCCGACCCTGCCAACTACCGACCTATCGCAATCACCTCCATACTCTGTAAGGTCTACTGGGGATCTTCTTGTGTATGCTATTCACCACTGGAGCGAAGCCATTGAGAGACACGGTGAAGCTCTTGCCGTGTCTCTTGATATCTCTAAGGCTTTCGACAGGGTCTGGCACGCAAGTCTCATTGGCAAGCTTCCAGCATATGGTATTGCTCCCGAGCTTTGCATCTGGATCGAGGATTTCCTGAGAAACAGATCGATTCGGGTTGTCGTTAATGGCGCCTCGTCCGATCTCCATGATATTAATGCCGGTGTGCCTCAGGGGTCTGTGCTCTCCGCGACTCTTTTTTTGCTGCACATCAACGACCTGCTGGTAACACCCGATATCTTTGGGTATGCAGATGACAGCATAGTCTCGGGGAGATACTTGTCCGATGCGAAGTCTGGGGCAAAAGTCCAGTCTTTCAGAGAATCGATGATTGAGGGGGTGAACTCGACTTTGGAGGCTGTTTCCCAATGGGGTGATGCCAATTTGGTCGAGTTTAACCCCTCTAAAACATAGGCTTGTCTTTTTTCGGCGAAACGGAGTCCATTCCAACTGACTCCGACTTTCCGGAATGTCTCCGTTCCGGTAAATGACCGTCTTGCGCTCTTAGGTCTAGATCTCTCTTCTAACCTAAATTTCGGTCGTTACATCGAGTCCATAGCAAACACTGCTGCCAAAAAACTTAGTATCCTCTCGGGGGTGAGACGGTACTTCACATCGGAGCAGCTCTTAAATCTATACAAAGCTCAAGTCCGCTCTTGCATGGAATACTGTTCCCACCTCCGGGATTTTTCGGCTAAACATCAGCTTGATGCTTTGGACTCGTTGGAGCGCCGAGCGAAGAGGATCATAGGCAGTGACTCACTAGTAGAGGCAAAACTTCAAAGCCTCGAACACCGTAGACGAGTGGCCTGCCTCTCGGTTTTTTATCGAATTCATTTCGGAGAGTGTGCGGAGGTTTTGCATAACCTAATACCCTCTTCCCCTTTCCATCACCGAACGACTAGACGCGGCGAGAAGTTCCACCCTTATGTTGTAGACATTCCTCCATTACGCACGAGGCGGTTTGCCTCTTCTTTCTTTGTGCGGACGGCTAAGGAGTGGAACTCTGCCGAGGTCGGTTTTTCCGGAGGCCTATAACCTGGATATCTTCAAGGCCAAAGTGAACAGACATCTAGGCAAGCGTGTACCATCCTAGGCCTCATCTTCGCTTTCCATCGGGCAAGATTGAGGTCAAACGCAGGCCTATTTTTCATAAAAAAAAAAAAAATATAGGCCTTTTCCCATTGTTGTAATGGTTTTTTCCACCACGGTGTTGTAATGCGTGTTTGCGGACTTCACATTTAATTTTATTAAGTTTCATACTCAACGCACCATCTACCGGAAAGGGCAAGACAACGTCTACCGGGCCAGCCAGTAATATATAATATACAAATAACTCAGTACAATTTTGTAGTTTTAACAACTTTATTTTCAGTCGACGGTCCCTTTAAAATGTTTCATAACTGTTCTAATTTCCTGGACGCAGAAGCGGTCTGTCCTAAGCAACTGCTCTATTTAAAAGAGGTTAATAAAGATAGAGTGAATAAAGTCAAACAAGCTAATAGGCTTGTTTGACCTAAAAACGTGTATCTAAAACAATAGTTTAGCGCACCAGACTGCTGAGCTAGGTTCGAATCCCAGCCAGTGGGGACATAAGTTTGTAGAAAGCGTACAAATGTTTGATTCGCATCCATTATCCATTTTTTGTTTCCATCGCATTGTTGGAACAAAAACATATAATTTTGAGCGAGAAGCATTTCTTGCTATTTTGCGCTTGTGTTTGAATATCGAGAACTTCAACTACCTTAATACGTTGTTAAAATATTGAACTCTCTATTATAGTAACTTGAATAAGTTCTTGAGTAAGCCAGAGGGGCTATTTGATAGATTTTCTCGAAGATGCAACTCACTTCAGAACTTCGACTTTAGAATAGCCTTATCATAAATGTTGTGTTGCTTGGTTGCGTTGCGTACAAAGCTTTGCCCAAGGGATCAAAGGCATTTCGTCGGTTCTCGGAACGTGTATCTAAAAAATTCGCAAGGCTCTAAAACCGAGAGAACATTGATTGAGACGGGAGCCCTTCGGATAACGTATTTCACAAAATCGCTACGGCACAACTTGGCCGGTAGTTTTTGGCAAATGTTTTCCTCATGTTTGAAACATGGCTGCGGGCAGATTAAACGTTAACTTAATGTAGGCAAAGTCAGTGGAGTAGATTAGACTATTTATTTATATATTACTAGGAAATCGTACCGGTTTCGCACGGCTATCTATATAGGGTAAATGTGAATGTGTTATACATATAAACCTTGGGTAATGTTTATATGTAACTGATGGTGAAATCCGTATTGAAACCCACTTAGATGTTTTGAAGTTTCAAGCGAATGCACAGACAAAAGCGGAATGCGACTTTGTTTTATACCTTTTAGAGACAGAGTCGTGTTCTTTATGTATAATATATAGTTAGAAAAACGTGATAATGTCAAATATTTTACAGTGCCTGGTGTGTTAGTACTTATTACACTGTCTTTTTTTGAATTTTTACTTTCTCTTTTTATTTGTGTTGTGTTTAATTTATTCTTTAGTATTTGTTTTGTGTGCTCCCTACCCATTAATCTTTCTTGATACTTAATTCCTTGAGTTGTCTGGAGGAAATTGCTGTGTAGCAATAAGGTCGCCTTTTGTTTTACTTATATATTTGTTATTTTGGTGTACAATGAAATATATTGTAATGCACATTCATGTGCAGTTATGTCGTTTTAATTTGTTTCAAAATCAGTAATTAGTAGTGTCATGTTTAAAGTAAACTTAAGTACCAAGATAACACAAGTAACGAACAGAATCTAACAAGAAATGTAGTAGAATTTTGTGTAATTACACTCATTTCGTGTGTTTCGTGTAGGCTCGATATCCCGAGTGTGAGTGCAGTGGAATTTATAAATGTTGGTACTCTCCGTTATGTTGTTATGTAGTGTAGTGTAGCGACGGTGTGAAGAAATCTGCAACCCCCTTCTTCTCGAGGGTGCCGTAAGATTCGACTAAGGAAAATACATTGTGTCCGACAGAAGGCGGTGCAGTCTCATAAAATTGGCAGAACCAAAATACTCACGGTTTGATCGCGGGTAGCAATTTTTATGGTGGTAAGGCAAATTCTTGCAACAATTGCAAACATTGGTAGCGAAAAAAGCTGGTAAAGAAGATGATAAGGAAATTAATACAATAAAATTTTAAGTATAATGAATATGTACAATTTTTTTATTATTTATATACATTATAAATAAAATTGTCTATTACTGAAAACAGTCATAACAGGCTGCTGAAATTTGTTTTCATCACAACAACCAAATATTATTTTATTTCATTGTTGAACAAAATATTAACAAACTGTTCCTGAACAATATATTATTTTATTGTTGATAGTATATTTAATTCGTTTTAAGGTTAGAAATAGTTTAAAGTTTAAATGAACGGCCGACGTCTAGACTCCCACGCAGTGACGGGTAAGAGACGGCTTTGTTATGAATTGTAAAGGCTTATTGCGCGTTACTGTATATAAATAGACTCGTTGATATGTATAATCAGAATTTTTACGATGGAAATGGGTCCCATTTCCTGATTCTAAAAATTCATTTTGAAAATAACATTACATCCAAATGTTATTAAGGGCGACAATTTTAAACATAATTTATTGGATCCATGATATCATTGATATTAATTTTGCTGTTTTTTTTTAACTGTTATTATGTATATTTCAAGTTGCACAACTTTATCTTGTAACATATTGGATGGCATGTTTACTTTTTTATAATTCAATTCGTGGAAACACCGGTTATTACGCTCTTCTAGGATGGCTGGGGAAGGCTTTATTAATCAAACAACGGCTTCTCCAAGGGTACATAATTTATTATAAGCAAGTAAGACTCATCATCATCGTCATTTCAGCCTATTACAAGTCCACTGCTGAACATAGCCCTCCCCCAAAGATTGCCACGAAGCTCGGTCCTGTGCCACCTGCATCCATCGACTTCCCGCAACACTGCGCAGGTCGTCCTACACTGCGTTTGCCTGTACGTGGCTGCCACTCGAGAAACTTTTTTCCCCGACGGTTGTCAGCTCTGCGAGCTATGTGGCCGGCCCATTGCCACTATGATCAGCTTGCTGATCTTTACGGCTACGTCGGTTACCTTAGTTCTGCTGCGGATATCATCGTTGCAGACTCTATCACGCAGAGAAACACCGAGCATAGCCCTTTCCATAGCGCTAAGCTATAAGCACACATTTCAAACCATACCGCGTTGCTAATTTTATGAACGACAATTACTTCATCTAAATTCATCAGATCAGACAAATTACTCAACTAAACCTTTAGTCGAAGAGATCAAATACATGTAATTCACTAATCAATTATTTAAGCTGTCTTTAATTATTACCCTGTATCTGTGGTTGGTTTTCCAAATAAATAATATAAAAATAAATGAGAATGTGTAATTTATTGCGTGTTTGAAAAAAATAGATAGATAATTATTTACGTGACTTCAAAATAATATAAAAGTCGTTCATCAAAAGCATAAATTAATCTGTCACGACCCTATCGGCTCAATCTAGCACTATCCTCCGACACTTGTCATTCCAAAGGAAATTATTGTTTGAATGCAAAATTAAATTCCTTCGCTATTTGTTATTTAACTGATTATTTCTTCTTTATTTTATTAATTTTTTTCGTCTAATATTTAAGCATTTACTTTTTTTGCTAGAGTTTTTTTATCCTTCGGGATGCCTACGGTTATCGGCAAAAAAAAGCAAAAGCTACTGTTGCGTGAGTCCGCACGTGTGCAGCCACGCACACGACGCTGTGTCCCGCGGTTTTCTTTCGCTTATTTTTATCTGTGCATTTATTTCAACTGGCGTACGGGAGGGTCCGCAACCTGCTGCAGCAGCCACTTTATCTTTAATTTCAGTTGGATAATTTTTTTTCAAAAAAATCCTCGCATTGTTATTAACGTTACTAATATTCCTGTTAACTTCTCTAACTGAGACTAAAAGGCTTGTATCTGTAGTGGTGCTCGACAATAGTCGAATGGCAGGCGGGTTCCCGTCATGTGTCACAGTCCCTACCACCCTAGCCCAGGGGTCGGCGACCTGCGGCTCTTTGGATGTGAAGCTGCGTCTCTTTACGCAGATAGTTTTTTTTTAATCAAAAAACTTAATTTATGCAAGTACTGTTTTCTTCCGACTCAAAAGGTTGCCGATCCCTGCCCTACCCCATTAGGCTATTGACGCTTTATATTTAACTATAGTCAACTATATTACACTAACGTATGGTTAATAATAATTAGAATAGCTGCATTTGAAGACAAATTTTTGAAAATTTAATGGCGTTCGATACGTGGCGGTTTATCCATCGGAAAAACCGAAGTTACATGGACTGATGACGGCCAACTGTGTCTTAGATGTGAGGCGTCTGATATAGAGATCGCCATACTACCGGCCAAGCGTGGCGATTGCGTCGTTCGCGTTTGCGTTAGCTGATGAAAGGAGGGAAACATTGACGACGAAAGTACGGATTGGGTAAAAGTTTTATTTTATGACTTCTGTTTTTTTTAAACTAGCCAAATTCCATTTTAAGAGCCGCGCCTGCCCTTTATATTTACCCGTCGGTCAATAAAAATGTAGATTAATGTTGTAGCGTCATGGAGATCGTTGGTAGAAATGAGGGTGTATCCCCGAGGGATTTATTCTAAGACCCTTCTTATTTTCCATGAAATTTAATAATTTGTTTTAAATCTTTATATATTCAGACTGAGAATTTTTGTGCTCGAAAACTTGAGAAGTAGTCGGTCGATTGAGCTGAAATTTATAGATTGTGTTCGACTCAATACTAGAAAGGTTTAGAACAAACAAAACGAAAAATCTATACTCACAAAAAACTACAAAAATGGACACTGTGAAGCGAGACAGGATTCAGCGAGAGTTTGATAAAAAAAATGTTTTATAAAAATAATTTGTAATTCGCCTTACTAAACCAACAAGACTCAATCGACGGATTGAAAACAAAACAAAATGTGGTCCCGAAACCGTGTGGCTGTCGGAAGTAAAGAATAGCGCCAACCCTGTCTAACCATGGGTGTCGTAAAAGGCGACTAATGGTAAAAAATTATATTAGGAGATGGGCAGCAGCATCTTCCTGCACTAGAACAAAAAAAAAAAACTGCGGTTGCCAACCCGCTCGCCAGGCGTGGCAACTAAGGCAAACCCCCCCCATAATGAGAGGTAGAAGAAAGCAATGGCCCCCAGTCCCCGGCGGCCTCGCTAGTCCTGGCTATGGTGGCAGCCATGGTAACGGCGAGGCAGGGGGTGCGAAGAATCACCGGCTGATTTCTAGCTGCCAACCCAAACGACTGGACCTGGCAACATATAACGCACGCACATTGAGGACCGACGAAAAGATACTAGAACTGGAAGAAGAAGTAAGCAAGTTACACTGGAGTATTATAGGGTTGTCTGAAGTCCGAAGACAGGGAGAGGACTCTATAATCCTAAAATCCGGTAACTTGTTCTACTACCGGCAGGGTGACCATCTGTCCCAAGGAGGTGTCGGGTTTATCGTTCACAGGTCTCTCATCAACAACGTGATCGAGATCGGAAGTGTGTCGAGTAGGGTCGCGTACCTTATACTCAGAATAACCAAAAGGTATTCGCTGAAGGTCATACAGGTATACGCACCAACCTCGACACACCCTGATGATGAAGTGGAGGCAATGTATGAGGATATTTTAAGAGCCATGCATTGCTCTAAGATTCACTACACGGTGTTGATGGGAGACTTTAACGCAAAACTAGGTACGAAAAAAGGCGATGAGCTGATAGTGGGGAACTTTGGAGTAGGGCAACGGAACCCAAGAGGGCAACAGCTGGCTGACTTCATGGCAAAGGAGGGATTCTTTATGATGAACTCCTATTTCCAGAAGCGGCCCCACAGGAAGTGGACATGGATGAGCCCGGACGGTACCACAAAAAATGAGATCGACTTCATCATGACGACCAAGCGTCAGCTGTTCAGTGATGTCTCTGTGATCACTAGGGTAAAAACCGGCAGTGATCACCGAATGGTAAGAGGCACACTGAACCTTAACATTAGGCTCGAGCGGTCTCGTCTGGTGAAGTCTACGCTCCGCCCACCACGTGCCCTTATCCAGAACCCCGAGAGCTTTCAGCTCGAATTGCATAATCGCTTTCAGTGCCTAGACGATTGCGTTACAGTGGACGATACGAATAGCAGGCTAGTGGAAACTGTCCATGCGGTAGGAGCTAAGTTTTGCAGGACCCGCCGCACGAACAAACCCCAAAAGCTCTCCGATCACACTCTTAAACTCATGAAAGCCAGGCGTGAGATAAAGCTTCAGTCTACAACGGATGCGTCAGCGTATCGGCAACTGAATAGACAGATCTCCAAATGTATGAGGCAAGACTTACGCAAATTTAATACCGCCTGTATTGAAAAAGCGATAGAGCGGAACCAAGGCTCCAAAGTATTTGCCGGAGATCTGTCTATCGGAAAGAGTCAACTGACCAAGCTGAAGAACGAAAGCGGCGCAGTAATTTCTGCTGGAGCTAAGGTTTTGAGTGAGATCGAGAGATTTTACGTACAGCTGTACACAACGTCGTTGAAACCACACATTAATGTGAGTAACTAACCAAGAGCTAAACTCATCCGACATTACTCCGATAACATCCCGGACGTCAGTCTGAGCGAGATTAGGTGGCTCTCAAACAGCTTAAAACGGCAAGGCGCCGGGTAAGGCCGGAATTACAGCTGAGCTTCTAAAAGCGGGCAGAAAACCAGTACTTGTAGTCCTACAGAAGCTGTATAATTCCCTCATTCATGGCGGTGTTACGCCGAAAGCGTGGAGTAGAAGCGTGGTTGTCCTATTCTTCAAGAAAGGGATAACTGCCTTTTGAAGAATTATAGACCGATATCGCTTCTAAGCCGCGTCTACGTGCTGTTTTCGAGAGTCATCTCAAATCGTCTAGTGAACAGACTTGACGACTTCCAGCCTCCCGAACAAGCCGGATTCCGAAAAGGCTATAGTACCATAGACCACATACATACTCTTCGCCAGATTGTACAGAAGGCCGAGGAGTACAACTTGCCATTATGTCTGGCGTATGTGGACTATGAGAAAGCCTTCGATTCAGTCGAAATTTGGGCGGTGCTACAGTCTCTCCAGCGGTGCCAGATAGACTCTCGGTATATCGAAGTGCTGAGGTGTTTGTACAATGAGGCTACGATGTCTATCCGAGTACAGAATCAGAGTACGAAACCAATCCAACTGCAGAAAGGTGTAAGACAGGGTGATGTCATATCCCCGAAACTCTTCACCGCTGCATTGGAAGATGTTTTCAAGCAGCTGAACTGGAAAGGATACGGTATCAACATCAATGGCGAATACATCACTCACCTTCGATTTGCCGACGACATAGTTCTTATGGCAGGATCGCTGGAGGAGCTCAGTACAATGCTCAATGACCTCAATAACGTCTCCCAACAGGTTGGTCTTAAGATGAACATGGACAAGACGAAGTTCATGTCAAACGTCCATGTCACACCAATGCCGGTTGTTGTTGGGAACAATAGGCTCGAAGTTGTAGACGAGTACGTATACCTGGGACAAATTGTCCGATTAGGTAAGTCCAACTTCGACTCAGAGGTCAATCGACGAATCCAACTCGGCTGGGCTGCGTTCGGGAAACTACGTCATATCTTCTCGTCGAGTATACCGCAAAGCCTCAAGTGCCTCAACAATCAGTGCGTGTTGCCAGTGATGACATACGGATCCGAAACTTGGTCCTTCACTGCAGCCCGTATGAGGAAGCTCAAAGTTGCTCAGCGCGCTATGGAAAGGGCTATGCTCGGTGTTTCTCTGCGTGATAGAGTCTGCAACGATGATATCCGCAGCAGAACTAAGGTAACCGACATAGCCGTAAAGATCAGCAAGCTGAAGTGGCAATGGGCCGGCCACATAGCTCGCAGAACTGACAACCGCTGGGGAAAAAAGGTTCTCGAGTGGCAGCCACGTACGGGCAAACGCAGTGTAGGACGACCCCCCACAAGATGGAGTGACGACCTGCGCAGTGTTGCGGGAAGTCGATGGATGCAGGTGGCTCAGGACCGTGCTTCGTGGCAATCTTTGGGGGAGGCCTATGTTCAGCAGTGGACTTCTAATAGGCTGAAATGATGATGATGATGAACCCTAATCTCATATGTGACATATTCTTGTATTGTCATCGAGTCTTAATACCTCTGCAAAATTCCAAATTATACCTGTAAGTGAATGAAATTTGAATTGACACATTCTGTTTTTATTTAGAAATAAAACAACACACATTTTATGTACACAAATTTTACAAGATCGAATACCCAGACCCTGAGCAATTATTTGTAGTTACGCAGTCTAACACTTAGCCATTACGTCACCGAGCCGTCATCAGACATACATACATACAGGTCAATCCAATAAGACGCGTATAACAATGTAAGAAAGCAAGCGGGAGATAAACTACAGAATTTTAAAATAACAGCCTGTAATCTCCTCCCTACTGAGTGAACTTGTTCTCTCCTTCGGTGTTAGAAAATAAGCCGCCGTTCTACTCCAGTGCAGTTTGGCTTCTCGTGTTTGCAGTATGTTCTTATATATCCGACATTTCCGGCTTTCATCACAACGCTTCTGTTCACTTTTTTTAATGGATTGGGGTGAAAAATCTGCTAACATTCCACCTGGAGATTGGCTACTGTAGCCCATGGACACCTGCAAACAACTTCAATGGAGACAGATGCGTTGTGACTCCTGAGGACTAAGATGTTAAAGCTCACATGGAACACAACTTTGACCGCACTGCTGTTTGGTGCTAGAAATGGATGAGAGCTACCAACCCAGACTACTGCCAATCAGAGAAGAAGTCTACCACCAGTTGACGTGTACCTAGTAAACATAACTTAAAGTTTTATTAACGTTGCTCGCACCAGGATTTACTGTCGAAATGATCGAAGCTCGAAAGTTCGAAGTTAGAGTTCTGCCCATGGGCTACATGAAATTTTTCGTAGCACAGCTCTTTGAACTCCGTAACCCATCGAAATCTTCTAATCTATTTAATTTTAACCATCGACCTGTAAAAAGTGCATTGCAGTACTTAGGCGTCTCCCATACGCAAACCACGGCTCGCGGGTTGGCGACCGCCAGACACCGCGCACCGTGGACACTTGCTGCCCGTCATCGGTCTGCTTAATTTCGGTTTGCTATTTTTCGAGACGGTTATCCCGACACCGGACTGTAACTATTGCGATCCAAGTCTTCCTCGGAAAGAAAGGGAGTAGCAGATTCTTACCGCCCACGGTACCACACGCCATACTGGACATGAGCCTCTCCCAATGAAAGGAGTTACCATAATTGGCACGCAAGCGGTTTAGCAATCGTAGCCCCAGACGCACCTACGATGCTGCTTCCCGGCAAGTCTATGTGTTTTTGGTGTGACAACCACCGAAGGAATGGGAGCGGCAGATTTTCTTAGACTTTTTTATTTTCTTTTTCTTACACTTTTTTATATTTTTTTCTTAGACCGCCACTACACGGTGATACGATACGGTTGAGTATATTCATGTAAGTAATGCACGAGAATGATGAAATGTTTTGATTTCCGTTCTCATGCGCAAGTTCACAAACATCGGCGAATCTTATCGGAAATGGGAAATACACGCACGAGTGTTGACTCCATGTATACGGCGCTCGTTCATTTATGTATTGTCGACGTTATGTTGACCAGCAGATGTTTCAATTCACAGTTTTCAAAATGATTATTGGAACTGAACAAAAACTAATATGTACAACATTAGAGTGTAAATTGATTATTTAATCAAAAATCGACTGCTACGCTGCATATAATCGGAACAGTTATCATATCTTCATCATGGGATACGACCGTAAGTATACTCTTTCGGATTAAAAGGAGAACAACCGTTAAAATCGGGGAACACCCAAAAGGGGAAGGTAGTACGGACTTCCTCTAGACACGACGCAACGTTGCCAAACTAACATCCGTAATCCAGTTTTCGCTTCACCGGGACGGGTAGCGAGCTCCATCGCTGAGCTTTCTTCCGGTTATCCCTTCCACGGGAAGAAAGTGGGAACAGCTGAAAAAACTACGGTCGAAGGTTTTAAGTCATAAGTTAAAAATAAATGCAAATTCAGGTCCAGTATTTGTCAGATTGCTTTTTGACATATTGTTTTTCTCGTGTTTTAATATTAAATATTACTAACTCTCGGGTGGGGTGGACCCCTGACAGATGACGACTTGTTGTTCGTACCTACTCAATGTCTATAAAAATGTATAATAAATTACCACTAAGCATAAATAAAAATTAAAAAGAAATAAATTATTTGTTAATTTCTAAAAGAAGAAAATATATTACAGCGTTGGAGAATATTTAAAAAATAACATAAGATCTGGCCGGCAGAGTATGTGAATCTGTAGTGCTTAATGATATGATATATTATTGGTAACATATAGCAATGAGAGGAGATCGGACAATGATTCTCTTCAATTCGATATACATATTATTCGGTTTCGGCCGTGCGATGACTAATATTTAGCCATTACGTCTATTGAGGTTGTGTGTGCACAAGCGATTACATAGAGGGAGAGCGAAGGCCGGGACGCAATGTGTATGGCTTAAATGTAGAGGCGTGCTCTGCGAAACGTTTATTTATTTGATTATGTAACATATTAGCCTGGCAAAGATAGCAGAATTGCGTTAAATTGATTAAAATTCTTTTATAATTGCGATGCATTAAATTATGCACTACGCAAAAGATCATAATAGATAATGATAAATAATTAAAATTCCAGCAAAAGACCCGGTTAGTGGTCAGGGTGCCTGCTTGAATATATAATTACACATGTATTTGAATTTGCAATTGCGTAATTGCATAATAAATAAAAGCAAAACGTTGGAATGTTTGTGCTTAGTGCTGGCTGACAAATTGTTTGCTGTTTTACTTGTCATGAAGAGTGTAACAATTTTGATTGGCAATCTATGTCATCATATGTACTTGTAGTTACACGCAACATCAGTCCGTTTTAGCCCACTGCTGAACATATGCCTCTCCAAGAAAGCGCCAGAAAATGCCGACATGTATTTCTTAGAAGGTTACCCACACTCACCACGCTGGACAGGCGGGTCGGTGAACGCAGCGCCGGTATCCTCGCACTGGCGGTGCTGCTCCTCGTCAATAGTCTGTTGGATTTGGGTCTGGCAAATTGGAATGGATATTCCACCATCATTTGGTCTCAGGGCCTCGTTGGCTAGCTAGGGCCACCACGTGCAGGTGAGGATGGCATTTGAGGAAGAGATGGTATATTCCCACTCACACCCCACATAGTTAGTTACATGATTTTATTTCGTTTTATATAAGTTTTGTAAATGTAATTCCCATAATCAGTCTGCAGCTGAACATGATATATCTTTTAACCGTAATATGTAGTCGTTTGAATATGTTTTATTATGGCGAATATCCTTACAAAAAATATAAAACAAAAACAGAAGCATAAGATGTCTCTACTTCACACCGGTATTCTACAAGGCCGTACGCTCTACTGCGTACAACGTAACATCTTAATGCTTAGTACCAACATGGCCATATTGGCGTGTCTCAGCGAGTGCACTTCACTAATTCCCAATCCTCTGTCCACAGGTATGTTAGTTTATCACTCCGGCTGAAGCTCTGTCACGAAACAGTGAGTTTATCAAATCACACTACGATTGTACTTGCCTTAAGTGGTTTACCGTTAAGTCCTATATTTATTCAGTTCGAATCCCTAGATATATGTTTATTCTTGCAGTATAATTCAAGGAGTACTTACAGCTAAGCCTCCACTTCACTATTACACAATTATCAGGCTATTTTTATATTGTCGTCCAACCTTTTATAAATAAGAATATATGTATGTTATTTGTGATACATGTTCTTAAGAATTTTGAATCCATGTTAACTTTGTTTACTAATTTTAATTCTTTTTTTTGGATATTTGGTGAATAGGTGAATATATTCTCCATACACCATATTTATAAATAAATGAACAGTACTTTATTGTGTCCGCGAATAAAATTACAAAGGGCCGATTTAATGCCTATAGGCATTCTCTGCCAGTCAAAGCCAGGTTGGAGAATTATTGTGATGGGTCCAACAAATAGAAAACTATGTAAATGGACATAAGGATTAATAGTCGAACTATTATTTAAACACGTTTAAATATATAAACATAACATACACGTATAAATAAGTGTAGATACGTACAGTTATCAGACCATCCCTTTCTCAATTTCCCAACACACCTGCACGTTGTGCGCCCAGCTATCTAACTAACGAGGCTTTGGCGACAAAACACGGCAGAATATCCTTCCCATTTGGCCCAATCTAAATCCCACAGACTGATGGTGGGCAACAGTGTGACCAGTGCGAGAGTAACGGCACTGCGCCCAACGACCCGCACCGCACACCCGGCGTGGCGAGATTGGTTAAACCCTCGAAGTAATGTATGCCGACTTTAACAAGCGCAAGCTCTTGGAGGGACCTGCGTTCGGCAGTGGATTAAAATAGGCCGATGTAGTATGTGTCTAAAACACTCTTCACGAGAAGTAAAGTAGCAAACAAAATTCGTCACCGGCCCTATTCCAAATGTTGTAAGTTTTTCCTTTTATTTATTACGCAGTTACAAGCGTCACAGGTGTTGGTTTTTTTTTATTGAAGAATGACAGCAATGCTATCAACATTACAAATAGTCTTACTCCAACTACGCTCGTGTAAGGTAGTGGCTAACAACAGTCCAACGGCGGGCTCGAGCCTGCGTCGGCATGTTTCACTCGGTACTCTAAACCAATGGAGGTTGGCGCTTCTATTGTGGAAAAATTTAAACAAATTTTGCAACCCTGTCACTGTTACGCGGTTATTAACGAATGCGAGTGGCACCTGCCGGGCGTTTATTAAAGTGTCCACCAAATATCACTACATCACTGTAAGTTTACACTCGCGTATGTATGTTTAAAGATACAGTATTAGCGCTAGGCGTAAGACTTTCTCACTTCTGTACTATTCCGTACAGAAGTGAGAAAGTTAGGAAAAAGTAAAGATAAGTAATATGTGACATAAAATTAATGTAAGCAGAGAGTTACGTAGTCAGAGTATTAGAGTACATAATGCAGTGTTACAAATATGTGCGTACAGGCAGGAGCGAGAATCTTAGAATAAACTATACTGAAGCGTTCGGCTTTTCTCGTCTAATTTATACAAAGCCAAAATTATTATGATATTTTTAATAATAAGGACTGATGACTAAACGTGTCTTAATAAACAAAAATCAATACGAGAAACAATTAATTTAGACAATTCTAAGGTAAAAAAATCACAACCAATTTAAAGACAAATTAAATATTGAAATACAATTAAGAAATACAAGGAATTCGACTGCAAACGCACAGTTAAACAAACACTCCACTTTTACGTCACGATAGAGAGGGATAATGTAGTTGAAATTAATGCCATCCGTGAAGATAATTGTTGTGCCGCTTTGTTATTTCGACGAGTTTACATTGAATTATTGGGTTGACCGTCCATTATTTATTACCTGTTCAGCGATTAATGTGTTCCTAATTTTTTATTATGAGTCGAGGCCATTTAACTAGAATGACAATCGTTCTAGATCACTAGCAGGGCTCTCGCCCTTTATTCATTGTTTTTTTTTATAACTTTAGCCAACATTTATGACATCTGACAAACCATATAAAAGTCCACCTGATGGTGAGTGGCTACTGGAGCCCATAGACACCTGTAAACGACTTCAATCGAAGAAGATTACACGGATGCGTTCATCGCCCCCGTGATGATTATTTTATTCATCAAAAAAATAATCATATGCAAACTATACAAAAAAAATATGATTAAAATACAAGTAATCAATGCCTAGATAGATATGACTATGTTTTACAGCGTATTTATTTCAGCTGGTAGAATCCTCTGATTACGAGTCGCCAAACAGCTATGCAAAAATGCTGTGATCGGGTTTGGAAGGTATACTTACTGGCGGTGAGGCATTCAATCCAAGTTCACAGGAGTGTCACCTGTAACCGTCTTCGATCGAAGTTGTTTGCAGGTGTCCGTGGGCTTTGTTACGCCACTGTTTTTTTCACTCAAATAAAAAAACTCAGTTCGGTACTCGTTACGTTAACGTAGTATTTCGATTATAATTTACACCGTTTCAAAATTTCAATCGTTTTCGATGAGCACCTGAGGGCTATTGTAATCTGAATGTTAATTTATTTGAAGCGCGCTTCAGAGTTATGCAGACCTCCGATGAGTCCCTCGACGGAGACCTCCTCGAGCTTCGTCGGACTAACTAGCTTTAGATGGATGTCTCGAGCTAATTAATACAGATGGGTTTGAAGATGTTAAGAGTTATAGATATAAAAAGAATAAACTACTAGGAATGGGTACTATTTTCAACAATAATTGAAACTTTACCGCACAGGACGTCTTCAAGTTAAATTATAAAATGCTTTGTACAATAGATGCAAGTGCTTACGAAAATTCCTTAGCGCAACTTTAAGGCAATCTTAAAACTTCGCTTGCACAAAGAACCTCGATGGTAAGTACACTAATAACTTTATGATGAGTTTTATGGGATCGAAACGTATCAGATCGTCGGAGTCTGTAATGTCTGCGGGGTCGCTATTTGATGGCTCCAAGTTTTATACTGATTCAATAAATCTCTCCGGGTTATTATTGCGTCGTAATTGCGAGGAATAATTACCAATGAATTTCAAGCTAAATATACGATCGATAAAGTTGCGTAAATATATGTACACGTAATTGTTATGAACATTACAGATTTTAGTGACTGCCGGTGTAATGAATGATATGCCTAATGTGTGCCTGCTCTTTAAGCAGGTACGGGTTATGTCAGACTTGCTACGAAAGTTCAGGGGTACACAAGGTCAGGGCCACGGAAGTACTCAACCACACATCTACCACCCTAGCAACGGCAAAGGACTCTTTCCTTTCACTCTTCCTCCTGGCAAGGTTCACAAAAGCACCACCCTCAGTGGTGAATGTGAACCTAGGCTTCGCCCATCCTCCCCGCAGTCTATCGTCACGCATCCTTGGGAAGGCCTTGAAGCTTTCCAGATCGTTGATGGGCATCAGCTAATGTGCGGGGTCTCCATGACCAGTTATGAAAGATGAAGAAAATGAAAAATGATTACCTTCCGTTTTGTGTCATTTTAATATTTCCACACGAAGTAAATTGCGGGCCCAGGTAGTTACGTTGTTTATCCCCGTTAGTTTATATGACACTGTTTCCGACAAGTTTTTATTGCGCTGTACGCTGTAAATTTCTCTATCAACCAACTCTATGCTATACTAACTAGATAAAAGATATTTTTCATTCAGTCTGCTGTGAAAATAATTTGAATGAAAATATATATAAAATGATGAATTTTATTAATTTATTTTATAAACGCATTCTGGGCTGGTTCTTGCGCTTGGCAATTTCTTTTTCTACGCTTCAGTGAAATACAGTGTATACATCATCTCGCCTTAAGTGGGAAAATCACCCTAAATCGGTAGATTGTAAATAGAAAATGGAGGTAATTACAGTATTTGTAATTAATGTATTACGTTTATTCCGCACAAACAATTACAAAATGGACATAATAAACTTACTCAAGAATTTCTTTTATATACAATGAAATGCTCACCACTCAGCTACGCCATATATGCCTTGGCTGGAATTCGTCATCACCGATATCCAGGTTTCCGTATTTGTAAATTTTCATTATAGGATAGAATTGTGATAAATGAAAATTAATCAGGTTTAAAAAATTTTCTTCACTTCTCAATTTATTAAGTTGTCGCCGACACGAGCTCTGTTCGTGTCTACCCTCTAAGAATTACAGAACGATTAATTTTAACGCCGGCCGGCGTGAAGTAAAACTGTTTTTAATTCAAAATACAAAAACACGATTGAGCGCAGCAAACCTAGACAAAGGAATGTCGTGACGCCCGCCGGCCGTCTGCAATCCCCCTATTAATTGTAGGGGCATCCGCTATTATATTACTGGGATCCCCAATTCTTTTCGTAAGATCTGTATTGAGAAAATTTATTTCGTAACTTCGTAACTCTTGTCTGTTGTGTTCCCGAATAATGTCCCTTTGGTTCTGTAAGGTTCTAGTAAGTAACACAATCACACAAGTGTGTAGTGCGCTTTGTAGACGGATCCCCTTCGGCTATTTCACTCACGTTAAAAGTTTTTATAATGATTTCTTGTATTTACGCGAATATTACACATTTGAAATGAAACTATTATTTACGGAATATCGCGTTTAATTTAGCTTTTTTAAATGCCGTCGTTTCGAGTGCTGTACAGCACTTTACCGCACGGGAGGACTGACGTGGTGATGTCCAGGTGTAGCGGTTGACCCGGATACCAGAATCAAAAAAAAATAGATGACCGCGATAACTGCTTACCACTATCAATTAAAATCCTTAAAGTTTAATTGTAATAATCAATACGGAACCTTTTGTTGCTAGATGTGCATGTTGTGGTTTTCCGACTTGATATTTTATTGTCCTTCCAGAAAGCCACTATCAAACCATATTGTATGATATGGTCGACGACGGGCGGGACATCCTAGTATTATTTGTATCGAACTGAAATTGGAACACTTAACTTCCCGATGAGCGTTTGACTTGAAACCTTAAACTCGGAATTGAATGACAAGCAATATTAATTCGATTTCTCGTCTGTCTGTTTGCCTGTTATAGTCCGTTTAAAAACGCAGTTCTTTTTAAAAACGTGATCGTTTTGTAAGAATTGACCATCCCCCTTCTACATTTGACTGCCATAAGATGCAACTAATGGAACCCTTGTTCATCGAATGGCGTACTCCAGGAGCAAACCCGGTGACAAGACCCCTTACGTTCGGTCTTCCGGCGAGGCAAAGAGTGGTTACAAATCGAAATCCATAATATCTACCTACTAATGGGTGAGAGGCGAGATTGTTTATGTTTTATATATAAATTTTTTTTTTACAAATATTTGAAGAAAAGGGTGAATCTATAGTTTAAAGAAGCTCATGATAGAATACTCGGATGACTGTGGCTAGATGCTTTTGTAAACGTTGTTCTCATGTCCGCGGCCGAAGTAGATATGCCCTGAGCGCGGGACCGTCTCCCTTCCATCAGCATTAACTTCGACGTTGGGGGCGGGCGGGCTGCGGCGGGCACCGCGCCACTCGGCTCGGGGAGATTACAGCGGGGCTACTGACTTGAAAACAAAAGGGGTGAGAGATTTAAATCATTTATAAACGAGGTGAATAACCTCGCTGAGGTTGGCGGGTGTCATAGTTTTGGTAGGCTTTGACTGGTGTTTTTTATGGGTATAAACGATTTAAGAAAAATGTTTGGTTGTATAAAATTACACTATTCTTGTATAAAATGCCTAATAATAAAGTAGACTGTACATATTTGCTCTCTAAAAATAAAACATTACGTAAATTCCCTCCTCATTTCCATAAGCACACTCAATAGTTTCATATGGTGCTTCTTGAACTACTACAATAATCAATTTACTGATCTAGATATATTCAAGTTCAAAACTGTTAGACTATCATTCAAGTTTGAGGTACAAATCTGTAATTTGATTTACAGGATAACTGCTGTAGTGTTACTGTTTAGTTTATATAAAACTCATAAATGTTAAGTTTTAGCAAGTTTCGGCAATATTTGTCTTTAGCTATATTATTTTTAGGTACTTATTAATGGAGCCGTGGTAGCCTAGTGGCCAGGGCGCTCACTTTAGTGTCATAGAGCGTGAGTGATCAGTGTTCGATCCCCGGTACCGCCACCACTAAATATTGTTAATAACAATTTTAAGTACTGTGTTTGCTACGTGCTCAACGGTGAAGAAACCTGCATGTCTGTGATATAATTATCATTATTTCGAGGATATGTGAAGTCCGCTAACCCGCACTGGAGCAGCGTGGCGGGTCCTTCCCGGCTCCTGAACCCTCTTTGATACTAGTATTTAAGAAGGAGGCCTTTGCCTAGTAGTGGCCACTTACAGTCCGTTCCTTTACTTTTACTTAATAATTATTTCGAAATGTTTGTTTGTTGCCAATATAAACGAAAATAATCCGTTCCGTAAATTTATCTTAAATTAATATCATTAACACATTAATTGTATTTGTTTGTTAGTGAGAAGTAACTAAATTAGAAAATATTGGAACGATTTCCAAGGCACTTTGTGATTAACGCAGGCTTCATTGTTTCTAATTCAATATAGGCTATTGATTATATAAAAAAGTTGTTTCCTTTTGAAACAAAGAACGCCTGCCATTTAGTGTTTTTTTTAATGTAATGAATTCGTATATAAAGAGAACAGGCCTCTTCCCAACGGTGGGACTTTCATTGGCTGCTTATAACTACTTGTATAACTAAGTGTATGATTATCCCAGTTTATTTTGGCGTATCTTTAAATGGCACAATACTCTCTTGAAGCTCGTGTATGTAAACTAATATTTATCTATTGATCTAATATCGAAGCCATTATCCTGAGGAGCTCGGCGCAGCGCGGGTGACTCGAGGGTTGTTTCGTAAAATATTTCCGCTATTATTTTATCATGTTTAGCTATTAACTATCATATGCCTTTGAGTGACTACGTATAAGCTCACACTTACGATACTCATGAGAATAGGCAGAGTCTACAGGCCTCCACTTGACATAACTCAGTGTAACCAAATGGGCTTCTGAAATCCTCTTTTCTTTGGCCTTTTGTGTAGAAAATGACGGTTGGCGAGTTATTATCGACGAGTGGCTTTGCAAGCTATTCATACTCTAGTAATTAACTTGTAAGAACATAGAGTCCATATAGACTATAGTCCTTCACGGGATAGACAGGTCAATAATTTAAAATGTGAAGGTACAGAGTTATTATTCATTCGACAGTTTGGAGACTCTTGACAAAATTCTATCAGTTAGGTAACCGGAGGCCCACTCATCCTGCAGCACCGCTGGTGTTGCAGATGTACGTGGGTTACGGTAATCATTTACCACCAGGCGAACAGCTTGATCGTTTGCCGCCTTTCCCATAAAAAAATTTAGCGAGCCTGAACGTACAATACTTTGCAAAATTACCGACATCATCGCTGGCAGCTGTCGTTGGACCGCGGTCCGCGCACGTTGCGCATCTGGTTTGCGCGTACTCACTACCGCTAGCTGTTATTCTCCCACCAGTGATGCTGCTCCTCATCACAAGTATCTTTGGGTCCGTTACTTCCGGATTTTCTACCTCCAGTTGCTCACCAGAGCCTCGTTCGTTAATCAGCACGATAAACAAGATCTAACACCGCGTGCAGGTGAGATTGACTTTTGTTAAAAGTTGAACAAGTCAACATATTCACCTCTACATACTACAGATTTCATTTGGCAAACGTCAATTCTCAATTTTTAGCTATTGCTAGACAGACAGATATTTTTTGACAGAAGATAATTATTTATTTATGTATTTAATTATGTTTTTATATTCCCGATGTTTATATAGAATATAAAAACATAATTAAACGCGAACTTTTGTGTACCGCTTAATTCTTTGCCTTAAAATTTTGGTTATAGAATTTTTAGAAATAAATTTCGCATAACCATAAGGTTTCATCGTAATTACTGAATTAAATATCATAAATAAAAACCCACGCAAATGTAAAACCCACATTAATTATTCTAAATATATGCGCGGAGGAAACAGAAGTCAATACCGTATTGCTTTGGTAATAAGTTTGCACTCGCAATAAACTTGAACGAGATAAGAAGATAAATATTCGTTACAAATATAAGTATCATATATTTATTCATTAAGTTACTTTTGTCGACGAAAATAACTTAATGAATAAATATGATCTCGGAAAAGTCTACTGAGGTATATTTCAGTGACGTTCGTGGCTTTCGTTTGATATCGGATTAGCATTTCAAATGTAAATAAAGTAGCAGCGTGTTATGTGTAATTTCCCGAAGCTTAGAAAAGGATTTTTAAACTTTTATATGTGCTAGAGCTAACTCTAAAAAAAAAAAAACCCGGCTGTTAGGGGAATATGCCAACTCTTTCCCCCAAAACGGAACAGCCATAGGAATTTGCCGAATCATTAGGAGGAGGCCCAGCGGGCTGTGTACGGACTAACCTTCATAAAAATGTATCTAGCAAATGCATCGCGTGTCGTGGATAATGGAACACCGAGGAATACTATTCTGTGTCAAAATTAACTGTCTATTGGAACACTTGTAACACTGTCATCGTATGTACGTGGTACAGCCAGGCTTTTGCTTCTGGTGTGAAGAATACCGGAAGTGTGAAGTAGAGACATCTTGTGATTCGGCGTTTCGCTCGATGGATCGGGAGGTGGTGGGTAGATCCTCATCCTCTCTCCCATCCCTAAAATATTCTTTGAGGCCGACAACGCATCTGCTCTTTTTCTTTATTTCTTTAATTACAAATATTTCGATTACTTTTCATGTCAATTTCGCTATTCCTTACGGAAGACCATTTCTTTTGTAAGTCAACTTAGTGTTTATCCGGAACTATGTGGCTAATCGACATTGAAAAAATATTTTCGATAGGTCTGATATATTAATATGTCAGACCATAGTACGAAAGTTGCGCGGTAGTACTGTGGCGATAAATCGAACCAATACCAATGTGGAGTAATGTAGCTTTAAACAGTTAATGAATAATAAGCTTGAAATTGGTCCAGTGATCGATTATATAAATTACCCCACACGCATTTACAAACTTACACTCTCTTTTTATAATATATACCTAAATACTTCTGTTTATTTAATAAGAAAAAATGTCTTATTTCTCTGATAATCATTTATGTAATGAATAAAAACTATTTAAATATTCAGAATGGCGACTCATGACGTGATCTGATTCTGATCTCGTGTCGCAATTATAATCTTAATGTGTGAATCAGTTTCACAAGTTTCTTTTTTCAGTGGTGATGAATGATCGCGGACCTTATTTGTGTATCGTATCGCTTTATACATGATGTGGTCACCGCCGCCACAGTATGTTTATCAAATAAATTGAAAATAACTCTGTAAAATTTTGTTAACAACTTAACCCCGCTCGCCGCGGTCCCTTCGGAGCGTTTCATAACCATTCCAATTTCCTCCGAGCGGAAGTTTGTTCCAGTCCAGGTAACGTGCCCAGTTTGAATCTAAAAGGCGGATGTATTTATAAATGATAACAAATACTGCTACCGTATTAACATTGATATAATTAAAATTTAAAGTTCACAATGATCTTTAAAGTATTTAATTGGTATACATTTGTAATAGTTACTATTACTTCCAGGATCGAGTCGTGGTAGTTATAGTGGATTTTATTGAATTATTAGTCTATTTAAGATATTCGAAAACCATTTTGTTTTTATTTCTTTCGTATTTTTTATACTATTCTTACAATAATAAAAAGCGACATTGCTTAATAGCCGTGGTAGCCTTGTGGTCAAGGCACCCGCTTCAGTTTCATAGGGCGTGAGTGACCAGAGTTCGACTGCGATTTTAAATGTTGAATTTATCACGTGCTACACGGTGAAGGACACATCGTGAGGAAGCTTGCGTATCTGAGTTATGATAAAAAATATTAAATAGTGGCCGATCTTTCCCGGCTCCAAAACCGTCTATTTGAGAAGGAGGGGTTTGCCCAACTGTGGGAATTTACAAGCTGCTATTTTACTTTTATATTACATCTAGGATATTAGACAAGAAGATTATATTTTAACCCTCGGTAGGCTTTGTAGTGAGGGGATATATCTCCGAATCACGAGATTGGAGTTTTCAGTTGAGCAAGTCTATGGCACGTACTAATGAGTTTTATTGAATCTCGTATAGGGTTAATATCGTTGACCTGGACACTCGGACGGAGACAGACAGTTGTCCCAAATAAGCTCTGGTGAAATTTTAATTTTTATTAGACCGCATTGAACAAATATAAACTTAATGTGGTAAATAGTTTATTTTAATAATTTCTATTAATTTTGGATAGGCTAGATATTTGTTGGATTAATAAATATCTCCGAAATACCTATAATTTCATAATTTATATTTATTTTACAACCTCCTTTATGCATATTTTTACCACACCTGATATTTTTGCAAACGCCTAAAAAAAAATAATATTATCTATAGACGGGATTGATATTGCAGAATATTAGTGAAATAGGTCAATCGAGTTTGCCTGCAGAGTGAAACCGTGGGATTCTCTCGAGCAAAGCAATATTTGCATCAATATTTTCAATCAAACTCAACGAAGTGATATTTTTTTTTTCATTTCTAGTATTTTTCCCGCTGCCGCTGTCTAATACGATATTCCATTCATTCCAAAGATCCACTGGTCTGGGCGTTCACGATGCTTTATTTGTCTGTACTGTTCGCTTCGTAAGAAAAATACATTTATTTAGTACTTGCATTGTTTCTGATCGAACCGTGGTAGCCGCCCGCTAGTGGTCAGGGCACTCGCTTAAGGTTCATAGTTCGCGAGTAACTACAATTAAAGGACAACTAAAATTTTGGATAGCAATTTTTAGTGCTGTATTTAGCACGTGCTCGGCGGTGAACCAAAAACCGTGACGAATAATAAAATAAATATTATTTCGAAGACATGTGAAGTGAAGACCGCCAACTCGCACTGGAGCAGCGAGGCGGACCCATTCCGGCTCCAGATAGACCTTTGCCCATCAGTAGGCACTTACAACCCTAACATCCACCGCACTAAAATGTTAATTTATGCACAAAAAACAACCATTAAAATATACATAATGCATATCCTTTTAATGGTGAAATGTGCCAAAAATTAATGCCACGGAGCTTCTGGTGGGAGCTCCGTGGCCAGATTTTCACTGGCCACCTATGAATGTAAATATAAATAAACACTGTGTAATGTGTCTGCACATTAATAAAAGTAAATTAATTGATAAATATCATGTGTGTATGGAAATAGATTGATTTTTTGAAGTTTTCTAGTATTTCGGTATAATCAATCTATTTATATGTTTTAGTTTTTCACATGGAAGACCGTTTTTGGTGACTGATTTAAATTCTCAAAACCTGCGTTCGATTTCTAAATTAGTTTAACCGTTTATCAATTAAATCTGTATGCAGTATATACTTTTAACTTTTGTTAATTCACTGTCGTAATTGTAGGAAAAGCTGATTTATTTTCATTAATCAATGTTTAATGCAAACATTTCAATGGTAATAAGGGGATTTATTTAGGATAGAAAGAAGCAACCGTCGTATGAAGTTGTCGTCCGTTTATTTATTGTTCGGGCACCTCACAGCTATTACGTTCAAATACAAAGGCAATCGAGGTAGCCCAGTGGTCAGGGCTCACTTTAGTTTCAAAGAGCGAGGGAGACCTGGGTTCGATCGCCGGCGCCGGCACCACTAAAATTGTTAATAGCAATTTTAAGTGCTGTATTTTCCATGTGCTCGGCGGTGAAGGGAAATATCGTGAGGAAACCAGCATGTCTGAGAAATAATAAAAATATTATTTCGAGGATATGTGAAGCCCGCCAGCCCGCACTGGAGGTGCGTGGCGGGCCATTTCACCGTAAACCCTCTCAAAATATTTGAGAAGGAGGCCTGAGGAGGGCACTTACTGCTTTACCTTTACAAAAGATACACAATCAGATTCAATAAGCCAATTATAAATGACCACAGACAGAACTGTCGCTTCCATTTCGTTGTCGGTTAATTTTGGCGGGACGTCAGTCACGGGGATATTTTACGATATCCGTGTCGGCGAAGGTACGGCGCGTTATTTTGTTTTTCTCGCTCGTTTTTATCTGCGCTTTTATTTCACTGAGTTTACGGTTCATTGCGACAGTACGCCCCGTCACTTGGCGTTTAACTCGATTATATATATGAAAGTTGTTTTGGTTCTCTACCGATTTATTATATTATGTTCATGAAATTCGTTATGTAGGTAATGTTCATGAGAGTATACAAATTTTTATTACAATCAGTTTTGTTTCGCTTCGGTAATTCTACGGTCTTTACGTCAACTTCGGGTTGAGGATAATATAGATGCACGTGGCGACGCATCCACGGACAGACCGTTTAGACGATTACGGAATGCGACTGTTGCGAATCGATTTACATGGCCCTATAGTTTATGACAAGCGAAATACACATCTTTCAGGACAAGCAAGCTGTGTCCAAAAAGATGTGTATTATTTATTTAATAATTTACAAGAATAATAAAATTGTACTTTGTGCGAGCTTATATCATTTTCTTCCTGCAGGCCGAACACTTGACAATTTCCCTAACCACACGGCCCGGGTAATGTAGTGCATGTAAATTAAGCAACAAATAATGATAAAAATAAAATGTGCTATCTGAATTTTTCGAGACTGTAGAAGCAATGGGTCATAGCTGGCTAAGTAGGATTTGCGTAGCTCACGACGGCTCGGCCCGGCTTCCGCTTCCGGTTAATTAAATTGTTGGGCAGCAGGCAGCTTCGCAGCTTGCTCTTGCCTTTTGTGTTGTTTTACTTCGCACTTCTTGTGGCACTTTCTAGTTTTTACAAACTTATAAAACAAATGCTCTTTATGTTTCCAATTGATTGTCTTATCCACCAGAAAGAGAAAAGGTTGCGTTTTAGACGCCGTAGTAAATTATTTTTTGGATCTTTAAGTGTTAATATGTTCGTTTTTTAATGTGCTTTGACTTATAAAACTTCTCAATGTTTACTAGCGAGTTGTGTCATATTTATTATAATTATATAATTGAGTTACCAATTTTAGAATTATGCACGAGAATATTATACCTATCTCTACAATATTGTACCTATCTCTGGAATTCTCAACTTGAAACATTCGATCTAGTGTGCTACTTGAACCAAAGTTCTAAATTTAATTATTAAAATAGATTACATATGGCTGTGTGCGATATCTAACTGGGTTATCTTTAGATAAACGTGTAAAATGTAAAGTCAGCGCGTTTAACAACGAATAGTAAAGTGTCCGACGTAAGAAAGAAAGAAACTTTATATAACAAGGTTACAAATTTAAAGGAAAAAACATAAAAATGCATAGCAAATGATTAAATTAGTTAAAAAAAAAGAAAAGCTACTACTAATACATACCTTTATGTAAAAATATTTAGGTCTAATTAATTTTGCCCGCTTTTCGTTGAGGCAACTAAAAGGTTGGCTCAACGAAAAGGCTCAGTATAAGTTGCACGCACACCTGCACACACGCACACACGCAACACTGCTTCATTACAACTAGCGCTAGCAGAAATACATTTTATTATGCGTATTAGTAAGATTACATGGACACGGGGAAAATTTATATTTGTTACAGAAAGAAACTAGTGCCTCCACATTAATGGAAAATCCTCCATAGCTATTTGAATTTTTGAATACTCGAGTGTTTAATTTTGTAATCGATGTTAATATCGATTTGATTTCACTGTTTTCTTACTTGTTTAGAGTGGCAGAAGTGCTATATCGCCGTGGTAGCGCTGTTACGATAGAGCTTTCGTCACTGCTTTTCAATCTGTGGCTGTAACCCGGGTGGGAATTCCCGGAAACATTTTTTGTTTGCCATGGTCAGCGTTTGTTCACATGTATATAAAATGACAGTTTTCTGTGAATTATAGTCTAAGATTATTTGATTTATGTAATATTTGTATTGGGAATGTGTACATATTTTTTAACAATATTCATAAGTACATACGTAAGTACATAGTAAATATTTTTACACTTGATATAATTTTGAGAAGAATGAACTAATTGGGAATGCAAAAGAGAAAATCATAGTAAACGCGTACGTTAGAGCTAGATAGATATGCACTACTCACATTTACTCGCTATCGGCCTGTATAGGCCTGGTATCAATCATGGTAAAAAAGTGAGTAAGGTAGTCACACGTTGCGGCCTTACTGCGACTGCGTCAACGGTCGACATAGCCATGAGATTATTGAGATGTTACCCTTAGTCGTCTCTTACGAATCCGACGGGAAGAAAGACGATTGCAGATTCCTACGCCGTGAATCATGACATCGAAGGATCTATTGTCATTTTAATAACTTTTTTTAGGCTTATTTAGTTAACAGGAGTGTAAATAAGGCTTCTAGCATTTTTAAAAAGAAGAGAAGAACTATACCTCGCACGTGCGACAAATCCTCGTTGTAAGTAAAACGAGTTGCAATCTTCCAGCGCCCGCAAAATCTCTGTCTCAAAGGAGTGTCCGGCAACGTCGTGCCTCCTCTGCGTTACCAGCTGGCCGGGGTCGCGCCCGGCCCGCAGTCCCGGAAGGTCCCTCGCAGGGGGAATTAATAACGGCGCCATTGCCGAAGCGCGAGTAATAATTTTTAATTACCATTAATCTCTTTAAGATAACTGACAGGGTTCGAAATAATGTGATCATAGAGCGTTGTGGCGTGAAAGACGATGTAGTGACACGAATTGAGAACGAGATGCTGAGCTGTGTCATGTGGAGAGGATAAATGAAAGTAGGTTGCAGAAATAAATATATGAGGCGAGTGTAATTGGTAGAGTCGGGAGAGGAAGACCTAGGCGTACATTTCACGATCAAATCGGAGACGTTCTGAAAAAAGGTCAAGTCAAGAGTACTCTAAACCAACGAGTACGCATGCGAAGATTGATGAAAGTGGGAGAAGCGAAAGACGTATGTCAGGACTGTAGCAAGTGGAGGAAGATTGTCTCTGCCTACCCCAGTGGGAACAAGGCGTGAATATATACATACATACATACATACTCTTTACTAACATGCTTAAAAAGGTTGGGCCTTTAGAGAAAATGAGCATTTTCTCAACATTTCAATTGCCTCAAGTTTATTGCCTTAGTGTATATTTTCTTAAAATACATACATCCTATGGCACTTCTTCACTAGCTAAAATAATAACACCCAACTGCTGGACAGTCATTCGTTGTTAATATTTTCCGTCTGTATGTGTAAACGTTGTTGTCGCGGTTCGTGCGTTGCGTTCATCTGAGTTTCTGTCATCAGGTACGTATAACATTCCGGTTTAGAAAGTACTGAAGGATTTTACTATATGAAATCTTTAAAAAACTGATATTTTCGACGTTTTCCAAAAATCTGTTAGAAATCCCCGTATGTCTTTATCTTTACATAGTATTTAAGAGACGGAAGCGATGTCTGTCGCATTAGCAGTTCCTTAACTGAGGTTGCGAAAGTTGTAGGCAATAAGCGGCATCATAGCTGAAGCTCATACTAAAAATAGAGCAGAATAAATTACTGCTATCGCTCTTATACCAGCGTAATTTAATTTGGAAGCAATTACCTTCCGTCTTATCATTTATCCCGATGAGATAGGAGTCGGCGTCATCCATCAGGTTAATTGCAGCCTCTTGGCTTTGATTTTTGGCCGCCCCTGCTCTGGCTTGTTAAGTAATTGTAAAACAATTTATTCGTTATTAATGAATCATTTAATCAACATTGTTCTTTCAAATTATTTGCTCAATTAATACAAGTTTTATTGCATTATTTATTTAAACATTCCCAAAAAATTTGTCGTTATTTGATAGCTTGGATAAGAAAGTTGTGCTGGGCAAATGTTTCCACATAAAGAACATACCTGAAGCGCTGCCCTGGCGCTTCAGGTATGGACTCAACGGCACGGACACTTTCCAGGCGATTATTCGGAAGAAAACAGCCTTACTGCTGCAGTGCTTGGGAAGCAGCAGCAACGACATCCTGAAGGCGATATCTGTAAGACACGACTGTCCCATCCAAAACCACTGGAGGAGGGTAGTCCCTCCTGGTTTTGGAAAATAATATGCAATTAGAAATACTAACATCTGAAATAAACATATTATTATTATTATTATAAAAAAGAATTCGCCATGATCAGCCTAATTCACTAACGTGAAAACCACCGGAAATTGCCATATGTCATTCCTGTAGTCCTTTTTGTTAAGTAAACAATTTTGAATCACAAATTCAGAGGGTTTTCTGGCTATGGAAATTTAATATTCATAAATGTTAGCGTTTTCCTTATCGGTTTACTCAGTGATTTAGAAAAGCGATTGTGAACTTTAAGACTCATGTGTTAAGTCACCGTTTGTGTTAGTAGCAGCTTTATCCACTTGTATCGTGGAGAAAATTTAAAAGATAAATTAAGCAAAATACTCATAAAGATGTTACGCAATTAGTCTCTCCGTAGATTTTATTTAAATATTTTTTATTATTTAATTCAGATAAAGTTACATATATCTTTAATTTTATATTATGTCCTTAGATATGAAATTAGCATATCATAAGGAAAAAGTAAATAACTATTTTTTTTTATGATATTATGTATTTAATCAATCGAAGTATCTATAATTTTTTTTGGGGTATTTTTAAATATTCTCATCTGGTTGTACATATAAATACGTGTATGTACACGACCGACGATGCGAGCGGTATCAAGAAGCACCGTCTCCTGCATTTGTGCTGAGGGGCTGATTGGGATTAACCCATTTGCAGAGACGACTATCGGAATAAATTCGGTCGGCATACCACCCCACATTACGGTCACCTATATTACTACTTCGGTAGTAGTACAGTTTTCGGTTGTCGTACAGTATCCAATTTTGCGTCACAAGTAACGATACGATTCTCTCGGGTCTCCGGTCGTCCGCGGGGTTTGTTTTGGAGGTCAACCACCAGAACGAAAATGTTGGAACCAAAAATGTACCGTGCTTTCTCTTACAGTAGCTTTCACCACACACATCATTAATCCTTCGAGCTGTTTATGCAGCGCTGGTGCCACGGTGGAACTCATATTCGTAAATAACGCGATATTTCAAGGAGTTACTGGAAGAAATCAAGTATTATACCGTTCTTGGAATATCTTAATAGACTGATTTTATCTTAAGCTGAAATCTAGAAATCAAATGAATGTGTTTCAAACTCTGCTCAAGTCGAATTTCGGTATAATCTTAGATAACGCATCTATTTTTCATTTGATTAGGGCACATGAACAGATAGACAGCAATCTTAATAAAAGTAGATAGAAAAATATTCAAACGGTATGAGCTTGACTCTAACGCAACAATTTCAGTGTTAGCGGTATTTCTGTTACGCACTTGTTAGAGATATTAATTGGAATTACAATCCGAACAATTTAAAAAGACCCGTTCAACTGGCTCTTAATGTATAGCTCTTTTTGTTTAGTAGCTTTGTATACTCGAGGCTAATTTATTTCAGCTTCGAGTCGTCAATTTGTTTGTCTTGGACTTTGTTTAGCTTGAGGCAAGGGCTAATGGTGTTGCAAAGCCACGATTATAAGCACACGAATAAATATCCCTATCGAGCCAACGATGGTCAGTGATAATCTGCAACACCAGTGGAGCTCCAGGTGCGTTACCGGCCTTTAGGGTTATTTGGGAATGGGTAAGAGGGTAAGAGAAGAGGGCGGGGGAGAGCGAGAAGTTGGTTTCCAGTTACCTCGCTCACCGAACGAAACGCTGATGCACATGAAGTCTCTACTTCACGCCGGTATTCTGCGAGGCCGTGTGACTACCCCGGTCGAGCCGGCCCATTCGAGCAGCAGCAAAAGCCGCCGCTTTTGTTTTTATTTGTTGTTCAATGTGTATCTGCTATGTTACACTGTCTGGACCTAAAGCCTAATAATAATTAATTATAAATCACTAATCCTCTGCAATATTTCTTGATGTTTATTTATTATTTTATCGTTTTATCCTATCGCGTGTACAGTCTCAATCTAATAAAGATATTACTTAAATAACCGATCGGGAAATTCTTGCATGGCATCTCAAATGTATCTTTTTTTTTAAATTCGTACTTGGTAATTTTATTCAATCAATGTAACGAAAAATCTTAGTAGTTCATCAAACCCGTTGAATTTAGCGTGACCTGCAGCGCTGATGGTCGACCCGCTACTGCGCCGGCGGAGCTTACGGTGAGCGCGTCGATGTGAGGTCGCGGGTACATCGCCGCTCTGTGTACCCATAGCAGCCCACTTGTATGGACTCTATTAAAAAAATACTTCTTTCACATAAACGTTACCTGTCACTTTAGGACGCGGTCTACATACGTAAATAACTCATGCACCAACGCCTAGACTTGGATCAGTTATTTGTAGTTCATTCAAATACTTGTACAGTGCGAGAATCGAACCGGCGACCCGCAGCGCTGCAGCTAAACGCTTAGTCACAACACCACTGAGCAGCCGTCAATCGTCCACCGTAGGGATTAAAAGTAAAATTTTTGTCAATATCAGACTTCTCTCGAAAAACTAATTCGGAGCTAATTATGAGATTTAAAAGATTGCAACCTAATAATAATTGTGTGTATAAACACTACAAATGTTCGAGAATGTTCGGTCCAGCAGGCAGGTGACGTCACGACACAATCAAGCTGCACAATAGAAAGGCGGCGAGCAGTGCTCGTCACCTCTGCTAATGGTTACGCTGCCGGCGACAGACGTACTTCTGAGACCACAATGCAATGTCCGCAACACGCAACTGCTAAATCATTTTGTTGCAGTTTTGAACATTTAACAGTCGATGTTACGGTTGAATAAAGGAAATGTACGTAACACAACGTCAATATGTGACATACAAATAATTAATAACAGTTTTAGGTGCTGTATTTCACTACGTGCACGTGTGAAAAACTGCATGTGTGAGTAAAAGAAAACGAGGACGTGTGATGTTCGCCAACCCGCGCTGGTGTAGCGCGGTGGACCCGTCCCGTCTCCGAGCTCACTCAAAAGATATTTTAGTGGAGAGGTATTTGCCTGGCTTTAGGCATTAACAAGCTGATACTTTAACGTTAGCGAGACTCGATCAATGTAATAAAACATGGCGGTACAACACATCAACGTGACAGGCATTACGCGACGAGCATACAGTCGTTGTGATAAGTGGTCATTGTTGCTCAAGACATCAAGCCGTCCTCGGTAAACTGGCGAGTTCATCTTTGTCGCAGTTGAGACGATTGATTTTTGTTTATATCCGGGAATACAATTTGCCTTTCACAAAGCTAGCTGCGGCATTCTGCGACGACTTGCACAGTGCACGCTGATAATTCTTGACGTGTTGAGACAATATGTGCCGTGTGTGTGTGTGAAAGGGTTAACGATTATTTTTCCCGCATTTTGAAGCACATCAATTCCATTCGAACCGATCCAATCGAAATTTCTGTTATAAATAACAACGAGATATCATCGGCAAATCGGCGGTGAAGTGAGTTGAGATTAATATGAGATTTGAAAGCAACTAAGAATACGCTTCTTAACTGTACGGCTGAAGTATATTGTGACTTTTTTTTTTTTTTAAAAAGAAATTCTTTTTAAGATCTTTTACCCAAGCTTCTAAATTACAGTAATCAAAAATAAAAGTCTGTATCACTATGTATTCTTTGTAAAGATTTAAGACAGACGCCGAAAATTTAATAAGAGATAGAAGTCTGAGGGCGGGCAACTGACGACTTTATATCGAGTTGTAGGACAGCGGGATTGAAATGTATCGTATCATTTTAGTACGTATTGGCGGGAATGCGGTATTAATAGCTACTGCTATTTTATTTATTACACTGCTGTTCAAATAAGTTAATTCGAGCTAAGAGATTAAGCAGATTCGAAAATACCAATACTGTCTTGATTAAGTTCGTTTTAGCATTGTGTTATAAATTAAATATGTATTGTACTCGTATAAGATGTGATGATGAAGTGCTGACCGATTGGGGGCACGGCTACGACCTCCGAACACTATCGGCAGTTGCCCAACTGCGCAGAGAGGCACTCGTCCCACAAGACACGCACTCGCTCGTCTTTATATTCCTCTATACGATGTAACGCTAATGCGATACGAACCCGAAATTCAATAATTTGTGTTTTTTTTTTTTTACAAAATATTGACTACGGTTGGGATTCGAACTCAGGACCTCGGTAGTAAGGTACGCTAACCACTAAGCCAAGGGGCCATATTATGTGAATACAAGTACAACATATTATTCAATAGTTTATTGTTTATTTGCTGTTAATAACGTCAACTTTGACACTATTTCCATCTCTCTATAGAAAGTGAATTAAGTTCTTTATGGGTCTCGGATGGCGGTGCTGATGAGAGCTGCATATTATGTACATAGGAGTAAAGAAATTATTTACGTTGTTAATAGGCTTAATAAATGATGTTATGGTTTTAATTGAGTTACATGTGTAAATATATTTAAATAAAATTGAAGTGTCTGTCTGTGATTTCAAAATAATAGCTTTTTTCTTTGTTTGTGTGATTATTTGCTCTTTAACAAAACTAAAAAACTTATTATTGTCCGGGTTAATCTCAGAAACGATTTTGACGGGTACTGTCTTTAGAAGGTAGAGGATATTGCAAACAGTAACCTAGACTAGTTTTGATCCAGGTAATGCGTTGGGTTCTTTCGCAGAAATAGATAAACTTTCAAATTTGGGTGAAAATCTTCGAAACTATGCTGATGATAGCTAATATCCTTTGGACATGAAGCTTTCATTGATAGCGCCAAGAAAAACCCTTCATGGCTTGCATGGAAGGTTTGCCCATACTCAGAACGTAGGCCGCACTCTCACACTAATGATGATGTACCCTAACACTGGGCTATGTGATCTGTATTCGGCTGAATTCTATGGATTTGCCGCCATTAGTCGGTCGCCAGAATCTCAGTTGATAATCAGCAAACGACGTTGCATGCAGGAGAGGTTTTTATTTTCCTATTTCATTTATTTATTGTTCATACCTTACTTACTGGGACTTAATGAGAGGGAAAGGCAGGTTCTTACGTGCGATTGCATTTTTGATCGGAGCGGATTTGGAGGCCGAGTAGTAAGGCGTGTCTGTGTTCCGGCGCATTTTACCGGGGAGAGCGAGAGGAAGTGTCCTTTCCCCAGGTGGTCGCAGATGTGCGAATGGCGTTCGCGAGACCCTGCTGATATGCGGCGAAAACTGAACACAGTAAGTTTTCTGACGATGCAAGCCCTACATAACCTGTTCTTGGCCATCGGGAAGGCCGTTCCTGATGGGTACAACCTGAACCACGAAAGAACAACTGAAAAATTAAGCATATACTGGGGGTTACGAGGCTTAGGTTTGTTTAGATTACTTAACTTACAGTCTATTTCTCAGATGCTATTATCTTACGCTGTAGTAGTAGGTCTCAGGTTACTGCACCCACCGAACGAAACACAGAAGCAAAAGATGCCTCTACTTTCACGCCGGTATTCTGCCAGATCGTGCTTCGACCCTGGTGCCCATTCATACAGAAGCAAAAGTCGCGCCATGGCTTCAAATTTTGTTCGTTACGTTATTCCCACTAGTGCATCTTTCACATCTTATAATATTTAAAATAACAGTTGAAAACTGTTTTTTTTTCTTAATTGACTGGACTTGTGCTTGTGGGTCCATTTAGAAGTTTTCGGTTCGAGAAATAAAAAGCGGTGAATAGCATTCGAATCTGTTCGGAATTTATTCATTTCTCTGTCTGAAACGAGACTCACAGTGAAGTAGTTTGAACATTGTTTGCAAATGAGCATAGCGTTGTAGCGCCGCCCGTCGTCTGTGTCTTCATTAATCTGACGTGAGTTCTGTTGTTACTGGTTCCTCTGAACAAATATTTGGTAGCGTTTTTCTTTATTGGATTGTGGTGAAGAACAACACACACAACAGCTGACAGCCCACCCGATGGTAAGTGGCTCCTGCAGCCCATGAACGCCTGCAAACAACTTAAATCGAAGAAGGTTGTCACTCCTGAGGACTTAGATAGAACACCTCACAGCCTGTGATTATTCTGGTTCTCTCTGCACCTTTGCAATTGGAACACAAGAGTAGTGGCACCGCTGTTTGGCGTTCGAAATGAGTAAGAGTGGGGTACCAACCGAAACAACTCCCAAGGCCCTGCTTAAGCGATCCACCATTTTAAGCGTTTTGTGTTTAAAATAAATTTCGATCGTTATTTTGTACTTTGATCTGTAAGGTTTACGTTACGGGTTACCCACTTAACCTTTCTCTACGTGTATTTGTATATATGTACCATACTTGTGTACTTTCTTACCTACCACTCCGTCTATGATCATATACCTACATACATACATATATTCACGCCTTGTCCCCCGGCAGAGACAATCTCCTTCCACTTGCTACGGTCCTGACATACGTCTTTTGCTTCTTCCACTTTCATCAATCTTCGCATGCATGCTCGTTGGTTTAGAGTACTCTTGACCTGGCCTTTTTCCAGAACGTCTCCGATTTGATCGTGAAATGTTCGCCCAGGTCTTCCTCTCCCAACTCTACCATTACATTACATATACCTACATAGTAGACGAAAATACACACTAAACAAATCCGGCCTCTGACACATGTCGACTTAATTATTTGAAGCGGGCAGCAGCTTGCTACGCGTGACGTTTATAGGAAATCCTTCCATTAGGAAAGCTCTACTACGCTCAGCTGTGAACTGTTTAAAGGTTGATAAACAGAATGGCAACATGAATATAAATTGCACTATGTAATATTTAATTTTAACCCAACACTTTTCAACCCTTCCATTATCTACGCTCATCCTAATCATAAGAAAATAATGCATCTTGGCATTATTGCGGGTACCAATTGTAAAAGTGTCTTAAATAAATAAGTACTCTAAATAAACGACCAATAAGACTCTAGACTAGTACGAGCGCTTGAAAGCGGTTGTATTTTCTAGAATGCTTCCTCTGTAGCGTTCTCTATTTCCCCCTGGGCTGCCGCGAGGATTGCAGAATGTTGGTTTCGTATTTCAGTACCGTGAAAGTTTTAATACTATAAAATCGGTACCTCACCTACATTGGCGTTCAGTCTAAACTATCGGCGACGGCGGCTTCTTAGCACGATATAATACTTGTAGTATTGTTATTCAAATAAAAGAAATATAAATTATTTTCTGTTGCGAGTAAATAATTATTAATATTTTTACTTATTAGTTTGCTTTTTACAGAGCTATTTACATTTTTACATTACATTTACAAACATCACAAAAAGAACAAAATTTTAAAAAACAGTTTTGGCTGCGGTCGAAAAAACTTATTTCCGCAAAACTCCAATTTTTCAATTTTCAATACGTTGTGTTGCGTTTTAGATATTGGAATAGAATATAAATATAGGTAATACACGCCGTATTACCTATATTCATATACATATAGTTTAACACTTAGTTCAATTTTATTATATCAATAAATTTCTAAGTTTTTTATGATCTACAATCCGGATCTGAGTGTATGTCCGACCATGAGCAATTTATGTCTGTAAAATGCTTCCATCACACAGGAATAAAGAGGATGTAACGTTTTAAAAAGCTTTGTTTTTTAACCTCGAAAAAACTGTTTACAACATGTATCTTCACACTAAATAATTGTTTCTTATTTCTACGCGAATATACACATTTGAAATGAAATTATATAAAGTTTCGGGTGATGTAAAGACCCAGAAACGTCTAATATCGTATAATTGATTTAAAACATCTAAATTAAACGCGATAAAATTCGTAAATAATATTTTCATTTCAAATAAAATAATTACCTTATTACCTTGTTTTAAGGTTATGTTTGTAGTCCGCTGTCGCCTGTGGTTTCAGGCATACCCAGTTTGTTCAGTGGCCATTAATAAAGCTTTGTACAAACTCGCGCAACGTGGCACCGCTCCCAAATGTTTCTCCACCCTTTTTCAGGAGCACAAAACCAATTGGAGCTGCGGAACGTATCGCAGTTTGTAACGCCGCGTATTGTGCAGTACACAGTGCGGGAACGCTTTCATGAAAAACTTTTAGTCGCTGATATTGTATCGAAATAAAAACGGTGAAAAATTGTTAAAGAAATGATAAGTAACTGGGGATATTTAAATTTCTAGTTTTTACGGTTTTATTGGAAATGTGTAGTATTCACGTAAGTGAAATAGATCAACGTTGGTATTTGATTTCTTTAGTTTTGACAGACCACGACAGCCGAGTGGTTAGGAGATCATATGCCTTCGAATCAGGATGCTCGTGCTCGATTCCATATCTGAAGGCGAGGGATCGAGGTACCAATGAAACTTTCTAAACTTACGTAAGATTTATATCATTGGCCTGGACAAGCCGGCGACCACCGGTCACGTTGTCCTAAATAACCTATGATGATCCAGAATTGGGTATATGGTCGTGAAATCTTTTTTTTTTACTTATTGGTATTGAATGGTAACTAAACGTAATGTTTACGGTTTTACTGCAATGTGAAGTATTAAATATAAAAAATAATCATGGACATTTTATTTTATTACTTTTAACTGGAACTCCATTTTAATATCGCCAAGTTATATGAAGTTTCATAGTATGCTACAGTATGTTTTCTTATTACGTATTTGAAAGTCTTACTCGTCTTCGATAAAGTGCCGTTTGAGATGATCTTTAAAGCGAGGGCCGCTGTGAGGGTGTCTAGATAAAGGGATGTAAACCGGAGTTTACTGTACCATAGAAATGAGATTTTTATCATGGGGTATGTTTCGTTGTGGTTTTTAGTAGAGACATTATCTCTAGGGCTAGACTTGAAATTCAATAATGAACTACATGGTATAGACATTTATGTATATTTTGTGTATATGTGGTTAAGAATATGAAGAGTGTCTAACGCTCACAAAATCTACTAGACGGTCAATGTCACTTTCGTAAGGGCTAATATTAGGATTATTTGGGCAATAAATATTGTTATATTAAGTTTAAAACTGAGATGAGACCTGTGTCCTGTTACTTGGTTTCCTACTGCAACATTTTCAATACACGTGGTTTCAAAGTTCAATATGGCATATTTGAAAACTTTTGGCTTTTTATTAAGTTTCTGTTATTCTGACACAAGATTACCCCCCGATATAGAAATCGACTAACCATGGTTCGTGACGAATGACGCTTAGTTTGCGGGGTTAGTTATATTTCTTACGTAAAAAAATTGTTCACTATTTTCAAATAATAATTATTACTACGCCATCAGTACTAATAAAGTTTTCATTAAACGTCAGTATGTTCGCATCCAGCCTGTATATGCATTACACGTAGCCCGTGATAATTTGCAAGCACCTATGAAGTTCATGAAAGTTAAGCCGAAGCTCTTTTAAACCGTGAATCCAGCGGAAGCCGGCGCGGTGCCTCATCAATATTTGATCGGGTGACAATGCCGCCGGTGCTGCTGTTTGTCTTCCCACATCCACTCTAGGGGATCCCATTCCGCAAGAACTTTTCAAATTAAATTCGTCAAAGTGAGTTCTTTTGCTACACGGCGGAGTTCTTTCGATTCTGCAATGTTTTAACTTTAGCGGGAGTGAGGTTTTTTTTTATTCGGGACTTTTTCTAACGGACGAAGAGTGTTTCTCAATAATGTTACATACAACAGTGTAATACTTGTATGTGTTTAATTAAAAATATTACATTTCTTACGTAGATTTCAGTAATATTTTATTTTTGTTTGGTGCAATTAATACCTTCTCTATAAAATGACCATTTATAATTTATACCTGGTTTTTATTATGAAACATTAAAACATATTGTTTATACAAGGGCGCTACTCATTCCGTATGCTGAATTTCTACCAGCAGACCCTTATAGGTAATTTCATTGAAATGGCAAAGTTCGTGCGTCGATTTCTAATACATAAATAAATGCACTGTTGTCATTTTGGTCTAACTTCATCCTATTGACAATTGTATGTGTTGTGAAACTGGTACAACAGGTCTACTACCTCTAGTAATAATTGTTAGCACTAGTAGTTATTTGTGTCTTTTGTTGTTCGTTGTTTGGTTTTCCTTGTGAATTCAATTAAAGAAAAGTTGCTATTATTACTTGTACTAGTTCAACAACAACAGAGTTAATAATAATAAACGTTAAACTCTGTTGTTACTACTACTTTTGAACTCCTGTAATAATCGTGTTCTAGTAAGAGAATCATTTGTAAATTCAAAGCAGCTTCCGCTTGTATTTACTTTGTTTTGCTATTACACAAATGTCAAGAGGTTATTTATGTTTATTATTTTTGTATCGGTACTCAATTGTCAGTAACATACGCCGTTTGGATAAAGGTTTTAGGAAGCCGAGACATATGGTTCATTGCAGCCAATCGCAAAATGTTAATCTATCTGTACATCCTGAGACCATCTGTATGGTTCAGCAATCTAATGCAGGTTAACGCTTATTCAAGTGCCATTCCAGAACGTTTCTTCTGCTACGGTTTTTTTGTTCTAACAGCTAATTGCCGCATCATTCTTTCGTCTTAATTCCACTACTTGCTGCGAACCATATAGCAGATATAGTACCTGGAATGAGGATGATCACACAGTTAAACTACATGTTATGCCTCCTCATAGTACCAGAAGCTGGCCTAAATTAAGAGTACACCCATAACCGACGAGATTGTACCAATATGTACGGATGCGAAAGAGACAAAAGAGCTATGTAAGGATCGTGCCAAATGGAAATCCTTAGTCTCAGCCTTCCCTTCTGTGTGTCACACGTGAATGATTTTGTTAATGATTACCTTTCCCTCTTTGTCCTTACTTTATGTTTTTTCTCGTTTGCACATTGTTCTTTATCTCCATGGCTTGCCTGGTAGAGAATTTCACAAGGCATTAGGTACGCCTATTTTAGCCCTTAAATGAATAGGTTTTATTTATTAGAAAACTTGTTTACACCTAAATAAAATGTATATGTGACGGATTTAATATCTAAAGGTATTCTCTTCCGATCAAATATGTGTAATATTATTATGTAGAGACTAAATGTTGAATATAATTCATATTAAGGAATAGTCTACATACATAAGATACTGCTAATAAGTATATCTAAGTTATATATTATTATCAATATCTCAATTAATCAATATACATAGACATCGTACGTACAGTAAAATTAATAAAGCACACGCTACACATCACAAGAAATACTTCATGATTTTGCACACAACTGTAAGGAGTAAGATAGTGATCCGAAACCTTTCTCTTAAATGAGGGCAATGATGTATCCATTCATTTTATCTCATCAACATATGCAATATAATCAATTCAAATAAGTCTACGTACTTCGCGTATCGTTACAGCGACATGCAGCACAAGAAGACGAACGAGCATATTTATATGTACACATGTATACATGTAATGTCGGAGCGGTTGCTGATTAGATAGGTAATACTTAATTAATATCCCGAGGGCGATGTGAGCGACGCCGGGGACGTGGGGATAACAACGAACATACTAAAGTAGTCGTTCCATATCTCATCAGGGACCTCATCTCTTTATTTCACTCCTCTGCCAATAATGCACCTCTGAAAGTATGGACATCAGAGTCTTTTAAGTGCATATGTAAGTATATTTGCGTATCTATATAAATATATTGTATAGTATGTATGAACGACATTTAATAATTATAATAACTATTATTTTTGTCTGTATAATTTTATCAATGCCTAGTTTGCATCTGCCTACATTTTTTCACCGTACCTGGTAGAGCAAGCCACAAAAGTAAATAAAAAAAAACAATTGACGGACGATTCATTTAATTGACTTGAACAGTCGGAATTAAAATGCAGTACATCCCTAACTTTAAGAATAACCGGTTTCATAAAACTATCTACTGGCCTTAGCTATTATTTTAATAATACAATTTAAATAACCAAAAAACCAAGCCTAGCGTACGCTAGGAACAGTAATATATTTGGTCTTTTTATCTGATTATGTTTCAACCATTGCTTTGGCTTTCCGTAACTATATAAATGAAATTCATCAAAAATATGTTAGATATGCCAGACATGAAAGGAAAAAAGCTTGTTATAGTTTAAAAACCGGGCCTCTCCAATAAAGTGCAGGTTAAAGCTGGCATGTATTTCTTGAAAGGTTTGCCGGTTTTAAGGCAATTAAATATATAAAAATAAAGACAAATTTCAAGTTCTGTATTTACCACGTGCTCGGCGGTGAAGAAAAACATCGTGAGGAAACCTACATGTCTGAGAAATAATAAAAATATTATTTAGAAGATATCTGAAGCCCGCTAACCCGCACTGGAGCAACGTGGCGGGCCCTTCCTGGCTCCTAAACCCTCTCTGATATTCGTATTTGAGAAGGAGGCCTTTGTCCAGCAGTGGGCACTTATAGGCTGCTACTTTACTTGCCGGTACTCGCCACGCCGGGCAAACGGTTCGGTGCGTTATTTTGTTTCGGCAAATTAGGATGAAGTTGCTTTCCTTGTTCGGTGGTCAGACCGGTCGAATGCACGTGGGGTTGGCACTTGGGGTTGGCATTTTTCATAAAGAGATGGCATATCTCTCCCCTCAAACCCAGAGTTGTAAGTTTACTTCTGATTAATCCCGCATGTTACTATTATTACCTACGACGTGACGAAAAGTCGTAGTTAAAAGTTTGTTTGTATCTGCGTAGTCCACTAATTAGCGACCCTTTAGCGAGCGCCGGGGCCCGCGGCGGAGCTCTTCTAATTTGTCTAGATACCACTCATGTCTTATTATTAAAATCCCTTTAAACCATAAGAAGTAGAGAAAAAGCACCGCTTATTCGGATTCGTTTTCTTATTAGTCTTATAGAAAAAAATGGCCGCCGTTGATATACTTCAGCGGAACTACAGTTACCGATATATCCTTGAGGATCAGCAGGCTAAAGTGGCAATGGGCTGACCACATTGCTCATACCGACTGATTACCGTTGGGGAAACGCAGTGCAGGTCAAATCGCAAAGCAAAATGGAGCGACCAGCTGCACAGCGTAATATTAATAGATGCTTTTTTTCTTTTAAAAAACGTCAAGTCGAAAAACGTATTTCGGGAAGATCGTTAAATATATTTGCTTGTACGTTTTTTGTTTGTCTGTCAACCTACAAATTGTTACGTCACCCTGTTCTCAATAGTGGACTTGTAATATGACGGTAGTAATGTAGTATAGACGCAAAACTAGATTCTACAAAAGGCGATATAATATACATATCAATAAAGTAGCAGTCAATAAATATCCCAATACTGGGTAACGTCGACACATATAACGTTAACACACAATCACAACTCAAAGAAAATACTCGTTGTGCCCTAAAGATACCTTTAGAACTGTATTTATGAACAAGTCCCAAAGTTTTCTAGGTCCGTTTCTGTACAATAAAATTAACGAAATTACTTATTCACTTAACAAACATGATTGTATAATGAAATTGACAGTTTGACTTAAATTATAAAATTACGAAGATATCAAATAATTATTTGTAATAAAAGACTATAATACTAAAGTAAATCAAAGTAAAAAACATTACGAGTTTAATTAAATGAATGATATCTTGTGTCCAATTCTGACAAACGAATAACGACTGTTCCTTGTTCATTTTAGATAAGTCTTGTTGAAGGAAAATGCCTTCTGTCGGCCGGCAGCAGTAAGTACGGCTATAATAGAGTATAGCAGCGCGCAAGGATACGTATGTATATGTCGCTATTTAACAACAGGTGCAGCTGACAATATTCCACTAAGCGACTTAAATATAATAAGTTTGTTTATAAATGTTTGTTTCCACGTTCTGTATACTTAGTATACTTTAGGAGTTAAGTTAGCATTTGACTTCTCAGTTCCCTTTCAAAAAGGTAGTAGGTTTTCTACTAACGAGTTTATAAATATCAGTATTTTTGTTGCATGTATGTTACGCGATATCTTCGTAGATTATAAACTGATTTTGATTTTTTTTTAATTTAATACACCCCTAGTGTTGTCCCATTTATGTAAATGTAATATGAAGGAAATATTCCACCCCTAAGAGTGCGAAAATGGAGATTGAAGAAGGTTGCTTCTCTGAAACTTTGTTTAAAATTCACTTGTCTATTGATATAATTCTACTGAATTCTTCGATATTTTGTACTCGAATTTTTAAAGTAAATAAAACAGAAAAGTATTAAGGCAATATGTTTTGTAGAATCTCACTAAGTAATTGAAACAGTCTGAGTCTAGAATTCTCGGAAGGTAAGATAACATTAGAAGAAAGTGAAGAGATTCCGAACAACTTAATTTTGTTGGCTTTAAAGTATTGTTTTACATTTTATATGTTTTCTTTTATGTACGCTTGTTATAAAATGAACATCGTTTTTTTTTCTGGTAAAAATAACGCATTACAATGACTTTATAATACAAAAAGAGAAGACGTTACTAGCGCACGGAAAATTAAGCGTACAAAAGACTGGAATTGTTGGCTCTGGCCACAGTCACATTGGAATTAGTGGGTGATATGCACATGCTTCCTTTTTTTTTTAATGGGAATGGAAGTAAACGAGATTGCGGTTCACCTGATGGCATGTGATTACCGTCGACCTCGAGCAGCGTGCAGGTGCGCGGCCAGCCTTTATGGATATCCTGGGGGGCGAGAGGGATGATGGGACGGGCTGGGGGAAGAGGAAGTGTGCCTCCTTTGTGGCTACCTCTCTCACCGAACGAATCGCGGAAGCGTAAGATGCCTCTACTTCACGCCGGTATTCTGCAAGACCGTGGTACTACCCCGGTTGAGCCGGCCCATTCGAGCAGCAGCTGAAGCCGCCGCTTGGCTCTCCCACGTACAACTTGTTAACTGATCTGATGACTGATAGCCTAAAATGCCATCATGTGTTATACGTAGACGCACTATATTGTGAATACTTGTATGTAATTTGTGAGCACAAAACATATCGTTATTAGAAAGTCATAGAGCTATAAGAAGTAAGAAGTGGGCGAAGATATTGCTATAGCAGGAGCCGGGATCACTGACGTTAGTGGCTGGCGATATTTCGAATCTTATCCAGAACATGCACACAACACAAGTTATAGCTCTTGAAATGTAAACCTTGCATAGAATACTAAAATGTGTGTGTTTGTGCATTTTTTTTTAAATGTATTCGAACCCAGGATACTCGCGTAATATGAAATCAAAGTGAACGTCTAATTAGTCACGTATTTGCGTTTAATAAGAATTCAGATTAATTTATTTAATTACACTTCGGCGTCTACAAAAATGTTTTATTACGACAAATCCTCCACGGCTCGTCTAAATTCTATTGAAATGGCGATTCGGATTTTTTTCTCTATTCCAGGCGGGAATAAGATCGCCGTTTAGATTATCGCTCGCCTCCCAGCTCAGTTGTTTTCGTGTTTACTTCGACTCCTTACGTCGAACGCGGCGGGCCATTTTATACATTGCCGTGGGCCCGCCGGGATTCCTTTAATAATGTCCGACCAGATCCAGAGTTTTCTTTTATCCGTAGACTCGGAATATCACTGTCAATCGCCGCTTTACTTCATGAAAATTTAACCCACAAATAAATATTTTCTAGATCAAATAGAATTATAATATTATCTATTCTTTCATATTTTTAGTTTTCTGTATAATTCTTTAGGTTATTTTTTTTTAATTAATTGTTTTAGGGTTTTTTTATGGGAAAGGGGGCAAACGAGCATGATGCAGCTCACCTGATGGCTCAAGTGATAATCGACGCCCATGTACATCTGCAACACAATTAAAGCAACCTTACATAATCTCTTCTTTTTGATATGCGGTTTACCTTTAATAACGTCATCGTTTATGCAAATCGAAGAGATCCGTCCGTCCCGACGCCAACCGCGGCGGGCCGAGTGCGCTGGTCGCAAGCAATTTTATCGAAGCGGAGAGACCTTTGTGTTTTTGTGTTCCGAAGAAATTGCCGAGGAGAAAGTACAAGCTGCGCAAGCATCGCGATTGAAAATATAAACAAAGCAAATGGTTTTATTCAAAGAGTTATTACTTTTTTAACAGTTTATGGTATGCAGATGATAGAAAGAAGCGTGGAGTTAATTTCAATTTGTACGAAATTAGAATGAATGTTCGTCTAGTTGAGAGTGACTAACAATTTTAATATTTTTAACATTAGTAATGTTAAAAATATTTAAATTGGTATTGTAATCTAATAAGAAACAATACGCAAAGTTATGCGAAACCGTCTGAGCTTATAAGCAATAATTATATGGTACCATCAAATGTGAAGACTTGGATGCGGGATCCGTCACACAACAATGCATTATTAAAATACCATGAGGTGTCCGTGTAAGTCGAAGACAAAATATGATCGATGATGTATTGGAAATACAACAAATTTTCTTAAATTTACTTTTCTCATTGATTTACAAGAAGCAGAGCTTTTTCGCAAGAACCTAAAATTGAAACAGGAATTAAAATCTAAAATAATTTAAATTAGATTCGTGAAGTCCTTTTGATTTGATTGATTGTTAATAAGAACGTTGTCTGATTATTTACCTTCCTAGAATGAACAAAAGCAATACAGGAGTATCAAGCGAAGCTTATTGTATGCTATTGTAATGTAAGTAACAATAAAGGAAAAGTAAAATTAAAAATAGAAATCGTCGCCTACCACGAGCGAGAGGTATTTTACACGGCCCGCGGACACTTGATAATATCGCACAGTGTGGGGCACGCACTGGGCCCCTTGATTCTTAGATTGTTTGGGTGTATTTGTACAAACGCTCCCCGATCCGTTCAATCTCGAGACAAAGACCGCGGCGTCCTGTGACGTGAGATAACACTCTGCCAAGGTTTATTTGATTGCTTAGTTTGTGTAAGTGTGTATGTAGTATGTTTTTGTCTTGTCCGTCTCTAGGAGTAACGTTAACGTTTTTATTAACAACCATCTAGTGCCGAACGTAGTAGGTGGTGGTCAGATCTTCCTTGCCTTTTGTTGGCAATGGAATGGTCCGCCCCAATGATTCGTAATTTTGACCATACATCACCTTCAGAGCAGGGTGAGAAAATATTGTTTAACAGGCTTAAACCCTCCGTTATAAAATGTCAAGTGATAAATCAATCGTGAAGAAGTTTCAAGGAACTCATAGGACAATCTTACCAGAATTCTAGAACAAATTTACATGTACACCCATTGTATTTGTTCAAGAAATACTTGTGGTGTTACATCGCGAAAAGAATAACAAACAGACAGAAACGCTATCAAATCTGTTATATGTATGTGTAAGTATACTTATTGGTATGTTTATATATGTAATTTTCCTTTAGTTTCTAATGTATGTAATTTTTTTATTTTTCTATAATAACATTATTAATAACTGTACGTTTTATTTTGATACACCAATATATGTCTTAACTGTAGTAGAAGCTACGTACACAAATTTTAACTAATAAGTCACAAGTTTCAAATTACGAATTGCAATAGACTTGTAGGTGCATTGAAAAATGTCAATCGTATCTAGACCCTCACGACACAGGGTCGCCCAGTGAGAAGGCTACAGGCATATCGTACACTGTAAAATGCAAAACTGCGTTGGATATAATGTTTTTATTGTGTAATAAAAAATTTATTTTGCAAATGTTGTATTTTTCGCTGTCTCATTAAAAAAATTTTGTTTGTTAATATTTAAGTGACTGTTTATAAATAAAATCCAAGTGCTTAGTTGGATTTGGCTCGTGTCGTGGAAGTGTCTGCAGGAATCGAATCAAATATTGCAGAGTGCACTGAGACTAATACTGTACTGTTGTCTCACGTTTGGGTGAATATTATTTGGTTACCGCATAAATATAGTAAACATACGACACACCGTACGTATGGTACGTACCGTGCAATCTATATTGGGAAAAAAAAATTAAAGTAAAGTAATATTTATTTGACACGTGCTCAACGGTGAAGCAAAATATCGTGAGGAAACGTGCATGTCTGAGAAATAATAAAAAAAAATATTATTTCGAGGATAAGTGAAGCCCGCCAACCTGCACAACGGAGCAGCGTGGCGGGACCTTCCCGGCTCCTGAACCCTCTTTGATACTATTGTTTTGGGAAGGAGGGCTTTGCCCAGTAGAGGGCACTTAGCCTGCTACTTTTTTTTTTACTATAAAGTAAAACAGCAGCCAGTAATGTCTCACAGGTGGAAAGGCCCCCTATCAAAATTTTGGGGGGATTTTGGTGAAAGAACGGTTAGCCAGCCGCAGTTCCAAAGCGGGTAGGCGGACTTCACGTGTCCTTGAAATATCACGTGGTAAATTCAGGTCTTGAAATTGAAATCATCAATTACAGTTGTTCCGGCATCGGGAGTCCAATCCTAGTGATCTACTCACATAACATTAAACTTAAGCAAACGTTGTAATCCTTGACTTATTTGTCATTATTTCAGCCTTTTATAACGTGGTTAAAGGTCTGATTAATAGGTTAACTTCTCGGAGCACAGAAACATGGATAAACTATCATTTTCTAATTCGGAGCTAACAGTTCACCTGATGTTAAGTGGCTAATGTAACCCATGGATACCTGCAAACAACTTTAATTGTTCAAGAAGATTACACAGATACGTTATCTCTGCCGACAAAGATGGAAGGTATTGTCATGTCACAGCTTGTAATTTCACAGGCACTCTATATCTTATAATGCGAAACACAATAGTTATTATACTACTGTTTGGCCGCAGACATGGGTATGGGGGTGGTATCTTCCCAGGCCACTCGGAGGCGGAGGAGGAGTCTACAACTTAGTAAAGTTACCATTTGTGTAGAATACAGTTGTTCATTTACTGCTGCATTGATACTAAACTCACAGGATGACGTCTCCGAGAAAGTCGTTTATTCTAAATCAACGCCTATATATATATCTGAAGCTGTGTATCTAAAAAGTTATATGTTCCGTGAGGATTTATAAGCAAATATAAATATAAAAGAAAATATCTATATTGAGTTTAATCCTAAGGCGCTCCGTTATGATGTTATTTACAAAACAAACTGTCGCCGCGCGTCGTCTAAATGTAAGTTGCATTTCCAGCGACACAAGCTCAGGCAACGCCTAGCGAGCGGCAAATGCAATCTGTCTGGAATTAAGATGAACGGAAAACGCCACACGCGAGTCTAACTGCGGGATTAAAGTTAACTCGCCGATGTAACGGAGAAAACTCTGTCTGATATCAGCATCGGTGCGGCGTTTGAAGATCTCTTCGCAACATATAGCACAGTTTTATTAATCTTCGCTATTTAAGTCGTTTTGTTTCTTTTGATTATTCATTAAATTAACGCCTTGTACTATTATCTGTCAATTAACCCTGGTCGAGGAAGAAGAAACACGTTGGCAGGTGCAAAAGATCGAATAAAACATTCTCTTTAATAGGGTTTTAAATAATAACTAAAGAAATGTAATTTGTAAGGAAGAGGGGATAATGATATGCCAACTTTTTCTGAGACTGGTGTCGGATAATCTGTCCGACTGTGCCGCGATCAAAACCCACATAATGCCTCTAGCACACTCTAGTGATTGGGGAGCAGTACCTCTGGTGCTCTGGAAGTATTTTGGGGTGTCAGAAGGAATATACCATCTTTTTCTGCAAATGCCAAACCTCGCACGCACGTGATGCGCCCTGCTAGAGCCAACAAACGTGGCGCGCAAGACCGAATGATGACCGGAACTTCCAATCTCAAATCCCACAGGTTGGTGATGTAGTGTCGATACGGTCCCCCCGTGTCCCAACCCGTCGTCGCCCTGCGTCGTGAGTATGAGAAAATCCGTATTTGTATGGTACGTCACCTTTTTTTTCGTGTATTTAAGGAAAGCTCTTTGTCCAGTAGTGAACTTATAGAAGATGAAGAGGAAGAGAGTCTTTATTTATACGAGTATGTTGTTTGTAGTCGCTAAAGGACATGTCACAGGTGAATCTGATGTCCTCCTGGCCGAGCGACCACGGCAACAACTGGATAGTATCGGCGGTTGTCAACTGCGCAGGAGATATTATAGTGCCGTAAATGTATGCTCGTGCACAGAGGCACGCACTCGTCTTTTCCTTCCCATATACGATGTAACACTCTGGCGGTAAGATCGGAGTAAGCTACAGATGCTGTGTTAGAGACACGGAACTAACACAGCACGATCAGACGCGTACACTAATAATTACCAATATTAGTATCGGCTTCGATTCGAACCCAAGAACCGTGACTTAGCAGTCAGATATGCTAACCGCGAAGCTACAATGTTGTCAGTTATTTTTCTGCTATTCAGCTGCACTGCGTGAAGTTGCAGATGGCTCAGGGATGTGTTTCAAGATTCTGAATCTATGGGAGAGGTCTGTGATCAGCAGAAGACTTGTGAGACGGGCTGTAAGGAGATCGGTAACGTTCAGTCAACTGTGATAGCTCGTCTTAAATTAGCTTTATTGTACAAGTAAAAATTCAACGAAATTCTTAACAATTGTAGAATATATTTACATTGAACAATATCACTAGTTAACGAGAGTTGAATATTCAAATCGCTGTTCTCTTACAAAACTCATCATACAGTCATCTGTTACAGCCCATCCTCGAGTTCTTTCGAGCAAACCGTCTGCGAAGTTCCAAGCCTTTGTCCCGACGCTTTGGGGATAACATTAATATTTCCATTAATTTTTAATTGGATTATTACGGAATATTTATATTTACAAAGTGGTAAAACTAGTTTTGCTTTTTTTCTAGTATGTGACTTTAATTAACAAGTTCTCCTGTAGCTTTTGCTTAATACGTTTAATCTAACCTAATCTTCCAATGTATACAAAATGGCGAAGGATTTTTTTTCCACCGCCCTCATCTCCACAGTCAAATGAGATACATACTTGAAAATTCATGTGTTTACGTACCGTTGTGGTGAAATATAGAAATGAAACATATTTTTTCTTCAATTATAGAATATACTTGTGTTTAAATCAATCGTTAAAAGTATATCTTTTATACTAGCTGTTATCCGCGACTTCGTCCGCGTTGACTTTGGAATCCGTTTTGAGAGATATTAAAAAAAAAATATTGTATAATGTCACATAAAGTTTGAAAATAATTTTATACTATTGTAAAATTCATTATTCTAACCCGTAATTCCAAATATGACAGTTCTACATATAACAACACGTAGGATGCCAGCCGTTATAACGTTGCGCCGCTCTATCCACCCTTCTCTCTGCGGTTGACATGTGTTCAAAGGTGGTACCGAGTACCAGATGTCCAGCAGAGAGTGCAAGAAGGGCTAGTGCTTACAAGTGTTCGCTTTTCTGATGTCTATGGCCTTTGCGTGGCGGACATTAAGGGGTTCGTGGTCGAAGCCGGACTGGAGGTGTTATAAAATTGAGGACCGTCTTCTATGGACGTCAGAAACATGTTATTGCCGTTAGAGACGACATGATAACTACAATTAATAGTTCATTCGAGGCCATGCCTCCCGGGCACACACACTATTCTACACAACAGCGTTCACCGGCATACTCGAGGTATACTCGGGTACAAGGTCATTTTTAATATTTGACCCATTTCCACCTTTATCGACGGCAACCCAAGCGTAGGTCTCGTACCTCCTTAATCAGTTAATTGACGCTAGCTTGGGGTTCTGGGGGACCCCTAAGTCGGCACACGAAACAGCAGCAGCGTCGTTTCGTGTTAAATATTTTTTACTCGCGTGCCTTCTGCTCGCGTGTCCCTTCCGCTGAAGCTGTCAAGGCCACCGTGTATCTCTGATTCCTCGCGGGTTTCAGTCGGTCCGGCACTCATCGCTAATCCCAACTTAACCGGTAAATGCCATCACCAACGAGACACTAAAATAAAATTCGCCATTCGCCTAACGTGGAAATTAAGCATCACTATAGTTGAATGCATTTTGGGGGGGGTTTTTTTTATAAAAAAGTAAAGTAGCAGCCTGTAAGTGCCCACTGCTGGGCAACGGCCTTCTTCTCAAATACGAGTATCAGAGAGGGTTTAGGAGTCAGGAAGGGCCCGCCACGCTGCTCCAGTGCGGGTAGGCGGACTTCACATATCCTCGAAATAATATTTTTATTATTTCTTAGACATGCAGGTTTCTTCACGATGTTTTTCTTTACCGCTGAGCACGTGGTAAATACCAGCACTTAAAATTGCTGTTTAGAATTTTTGTGGTGTCGGCACCGGAGATCGAACCCAAGTCCCTCGCGCTTTGTGAAACTAAAGTGACCACTAGGCTACCATGGTGGTATTTTTATATTCAAATCAAATCATTTATTCGCCATAAGAACTATACATTTGACTTGTCAAACGTCTGAATTCTACTACCGTTTCAAGGTTCCTCTGACGGAGAAGAAACAGGCGAAAGAAACTCCGTAGAAACCTCTTCTTTTGTATTTTTTTCTAAACAAAACGTTTTAATTCTCTCATTTATAATATTCCATTAGACTTTAATGACTAGCTTCGTCGTTGTGATAATCGTCTAGATTAGTTATAAGTATTAAACGGACTTTAGACTTCTACAGACATGTCTTCATCTGTCCAGAGTGTAGAACTTTGGTATAATTAATTAAGAGGACACCGGTCTGTCTTCGTATGCATTCGTACTTCAAATATATAATAAAAAGCAGAATTTAATTTTGTTTACTTTTCTAATTAAACCCTGAGGTAAACTTATTTTGAGCGCTCCAAGCGCTTCACCGCAAACGAATCATTTGATCTGAATTGTATAAACTGAACTAAAGAAGCGCCCTTACAGCTCAAGGGGCAGAATCCCGAGTAAGATTTAATTCCATAGAGCGCATGTGTCCAAAACTCTGTTCAAAAATACATACATAGTATTTTATGTACTATTAAACGTTACTTAGAAGAGCCAGTCTCCTAAAAGTAGAAAAGAGCTGATCCTTATGTTCCGTCATGCGTCGTGATCCGTCCGGTTATAACGCAGGTATGCTCGAGTACGTCTAGGTCACCGAATTATATTTTATAGGGAAGAACAGAAAATTCTAAATTAGATACATGTCATCTACTGTCAATGTAATGTGGAATGAAGCGAACTTTTCTCCAAATGTCAATCTCACATGCAAGTGATGCAGGTTGCGTAAACGCAATCGAATTTTAGCGTTTATTCGAATACGCCCGACCCAAACCACACAGATCAATAATGGGGAAAATTTTACCCTTGGTAAGGGTAAAATTTTCCATTGAAGCCATGCCAGTTCTAGTTTTATCTTAGACGTTAAGAATTAGAAAATCTGTCCTATCCAGGTCCGATCTAGATCGAAAAACATACAGTAAATTTTAATTTAATGCCAATCAATGTATACTATTCGCTTAAACACAAGAAATTATTATACAAAGGTTCAACTTGACAAAGTTATAGATAAGAAGCTAGTACTGCGAACAAAAGTCTACACGGAGAGTTAGACATCAAAGTGATCCCATAGTCGTTTCGTTTCGTTATTTTTCGATCATTATGTTCGACTCTTAAATATTAAGTTTTAATTAACTAAATACCACTACTAATAACATTCCACGTATCAAAAGAAAATGTCTATGCTCAAATATAATCTGTGTAAGCTGCTCGACGTTATCCTGTCAATAAAGTTCGCAGGAAGCCTGCATTATAGGATTTTCGTTTCTCGGTACGGAGGCCGTAACTCAGAGCGCGCTGCGAATAAATCTACTTAGATCCGCTCTTCAATAACTTTCAGTTGTTTTACAGTTTGGATTGACAGTAAGTGAGTGAGTGCTGAACAAAGTCGCTAAAATGGTTTACGTGAATTAGGAGTGGCCGTCATGAATGGCGTTAGTGGATTGAACAAATGACAAAATTTTATATTTAATAAATTCCTTCTATACCCGAACGATGGCGAAAGAACAGGCAATTATACAACAAAATACACAGCGGAGAGCAGCATCGCCATTGCTCGGACTTGCGATTGCACTGCGCCCGTCGACCCGTTCCGAAACCCAGCCGGGCTCATTTTGGCTTAAGAGTTGCCGGGCTCATTTGGGTGTCGTCGCAGAGAAAAGAGCTGCGATGTGCGTCCAGGACTTTACCTTGCTGTACAGTGCGGCGTTGCATTATTATGCAATTTGCGTGCTGAATTATGATCAACGTCAAGGTGCGGTCTTTTTAACGAGCGAAGTTCGTTGTGTTGCAATGGACCATAATTATACTAAATTGAACCACATTCATCATGTTATAAAATATATAATTAATATTATAAATGCAAAAGTAACTCTAGTCTGTTACGTTTTTGCGACTAAAGCGCATAACCAATTAATGTATGAAAATAATGTATGTTGAACCCTGGGGATGGACGTACTTTTTGCGGGAATGCAAACAAAGTCGCGGGCTACTGGCGTGAGCCATACTTAATGATGACTACATTACACAAAGAACTCTAAAATTATATAGCTCTGTATTCGGATGTAGCGAGTCCCGACATGCGATGCAGTTGCAAGATAATAATAATCGGATGTGAAGTAATACACTGAAATAAAGAAATGAAGACGGCAAGAGTGACGGCAGTAAGTATCGTAGCAACATTAATCTAATTTTGAAATCCCATCCGTTTGACAATCTGTCGCGGGTACTAACCGCCAATTATAAGTTTAATGATTGAAGTGTTTTAAATCGTTGTAAAAGTCCTTTTACGAGTATTGTTTTAGGTTAGGGGAGAATAAATGATATTTTGTGATATTTAGCTGCCAAAATGCCATTTAGCAGCATTCGATGCGACCTTAATGTTTGGCTGACATTTTGGGATAAAAAGGTTGCAACACGTCACGAGATATTCACTGTTGGCTATGGTTTCTTTATCAGTTAACCGAATTATTTAGTAATGTATCGTTTCAGAAAATCACAAATAGCAAATATTCTCTACACATTTTATGTATTAAAACGTTTCCATATTGATTTGTCTAGCTCGTATTCTGTCAAGGAATCCTTTTGGAATGTCGAAATTATGATAATGAACATGTCTGTAGATGTCTCCGCGCAAATGCAATTAGTTATTCAAATTTCACCATCTGTTTAGTCTTGCTTGTTTAAGCACACACCACCTTCTTGTAATGTCTGATGTTTACGTTGCTATTCATAAAACTATGACAGATTAAGCGAAGTGTCTGATACCGCGATCACTGGACACCTGGCTACCGTGTGCTATAGACGTAAGATTATGCCACCCCTTTCCTAGACAGATGGCGGGGTTATCGCGATCTCGTAAAATACCAGACCGATGACGAGTAGCAGCGTAGCTAGCACTGCACATGATGAAGGTGAAGGTGCCATTTCGAGGAAAAAATCTCCACTTTAATAACCTAATATCTACCTAATATGAAAAATAAAATGTGTTCTTAACATTCAAACCAAAATTAACCACCGACGATCTAGTGCTGGACCCTAGTTCTCCATTGTGAGGGTAATTGAGGCCGTACAGTTAATAATAGATATCATCATATAATAAATATCATCTTTGAAATGAAATAACAGAATGAAATCAAACAATAAAATGCAATTTGGCGAGAAGGCTCAACCTCTCGACGTAAAGTCTCGGAGATTAGAAACCGTCGAGAGCGTGCGCCTTGGACTCGAGAAATCTTTTTTAACCGTTCCCACACATTGCAATATGAACTCTATGCAGGAGGACATAGAATGTATTATCATGCTATAACTTTCAGCGTAAACCGTGCATTTGAGAGCCATTAGGGCTATTTAAGTGCACTTTTCCATTAAAGTTTTCTTTCACTGTAATAACATTTCGCTGATTCTACGCGAAAACGGTTTGAATTTCGATTTCGTTTTATCTTATTTTCTTCCATATTTGTATCAATGTTTAAAGTATTAAATATTTGATATTCTATACACAATGGTGTGTAAGCGGAAATATAACAAACTTCTCCAAATGTCACCCTCACCTGCACTGCACCCTGCTAGCTATGAAACGAGACTGGCGGTGGAATGATGATGGAAATGCAATTTAGCGAATTGGCCGAAACCTAAAACTATTGATGCAGCATCACTAGTGCGCTCGCCAACACAATTTCGCAGCTTGGCGAGTATGGGACGACTATTTAATTACGATTTGAAAGGTTAGCGTGAATACTTGAGACATGCTCATCGTCTATCACGTTGTTCCAAACAAGCGGTTTGTTAGAAGTGAATTAAAACGACGATATAATTATATAATGTGATGTATGTAATTTATGCTGTATACAATACATATATAGGGAAATCGCAGCAGTACACTTCTCAAACGTTCGTCTGTAATTGAATTAGACGAGCCGATTGCAATCTAAAATTATTCTCTTCAATCTTAAAGTGCTAAAGCTTACCATTTTTCTTTTTGTTCACAGGTAAGTTATCTCTTCAATACAACAAAGGGCGAAAGGTGACAAGAATCTCAAAGCTTCGCATATATCGAATAGTGTTATTGTAGTGCATGTAAAGGATTGTATTTTATTTAGAATTTTAATTAGAAATAATCCTTTTTAAAAAAACTTGAGCCAACGCCATCTCTTGGCAAACGTCGGTACTTCGTGGAGTAGTACTCTTCAATGTTCGCAATTTGAGTTTCAGATCTTAGTTCGTCGTTTCGCTTTTCGTAACTAGATGGCGCTGTTCTACATTATGTTGAGTTTTAGCCGTTTGAGTAATTATGAATACAAATTAGGCTTTACGTTAAATATGGTTAAATAAAATATGTTATGATATTTAAAATTAAGATTATTGTTATTAATTTACCGAACCACAATAATGCTTCCTTCAATTAGACAAAATTCTTTTTTATTGAAGCTGTTCGTAAGGATTGTTGAGTTCTGCAATCCCTTGTAATTTCTAAAAGGCTAGCCAAAGCGCACTTCTTCCTTTCCAGAACAGTTATTCCTTTATCTCCTTCAACATTTGTCGTTTAAAATGAAACTGTTATTTATGGATTTTATCACGTTTAATTTTGTTTTTATATTCCCGACGTTTCAGCCGTGGTCACGGGGGGACTGAGGTGTTAGACGTCCAGATGTCATATTTAATTCGGTCTACCTTCAACATTTATTTATTAATTTTTGTCCGATTATAAAATATAATATAAAACATCATTAAACACGATAAATCTGTAAAAAATTGTTTCATTTCAAATGTGTACTGTTTGCGTAGATACAAGAAATCATTGGTTAATTAAAAAAAAAAAATGCATTTATTTCCTTACGTCATACGGCTTGAATATGAATAGGTATGTTCTATGGTAAGTATTATGTATCTATTTATTGAGTATGTGTATTTAATTATGTTTCGTCATAAATATAACTTAGTTATCATATACGTATGTAATTTTTTAAATTTCTTAATAACTCGTGGTACATCCATAACCCTCTCTCACTGGTCATTAAACCTAAGCGATGTAACCGTCAATTGTACCTTTGTGCATTTAATGTTTCTTTTTTTTTCAATTTTTCGTTATTTGGTGTACAATATAATATATGTCATTAGTATTGAAATGATAACAGAGGCCTTTTACCAGCGCTAGTAACCATAACCCTGGCTGAATTTGCAAGCTGCACGCGCAACGAACTTTATTATTATTAGCTCGCTTTCTTGTCTATCTATCCTTTCGGTACAAATTTTGCAATCGATATCAAAGTAACTTCCCGTTAGGATAGATTTCGAAGCTAAACATAACACAGAATCGGACGATGTAATGTTCGATTATAATTCATACTAATCAAAAGGATTTGTTCTTGCCAGCAACAAGATAGGTGTATATCGATTCTGATCAGACATTTTCTCTCAAGTTTTAAGACTCCAAGAAACTAGTGACAAAAAGTTTTGTTGAGCTCTTTTACGTTCTTCCTCATATGTTTTGTCTCTCTCCTGCGTTAGAATTTATTTTATAGATAGGATTTAGCCTCCATAGCCCAAACATCGGGAAAAAAAAAAACTTCGCGGAAAACATTTTAACTAACATTGCTTTTGCAAAGTGAAAAATAGCACTTGTAACACGGAGGCTGCATATGAAACGTCGCGCGGAAGGACACTAGAGTGCGGGAGGCGCTCTCCTTGTCATCTCTGGTCGCCTGGTACTCGAGGCGCGCGTGTGGCGTGCTCGCTCGGTTTGTTTGCTTGTGTGCCCGCGGGCGGCGCTCACGCTTCACGCGCCTTTGTTTCCGCGCTAAAACTGCTCTTGACTCGTTTTTTGGGATAAAATATTTAGATGTGAAATGTTGCTTACATCTTACGTAAGCAATAAAAACAATATGTTCTCATGTTGGTTGGATATTTGTTCTTACACCAATAGATAATAAACCTTTCTTATCTCCACAATCAAAGGCTTAGTGTGTTTTTTTCAACTTTCGTTTGTTTCTTCACCGTCAGGGCTCATTACGTGGCTTTTTGTAATATAATAAGATATGACATTCACAAACGGAATTACCTTTCTTACGTCGAAGAATGGATTATCATTAATTTTCATTTCATTCGTGTTCTTGAGAAAATCCTGTAGCAAAATGATGCTCCCAATTGCGCGAACGTGGCTCAGTGGCTACATCGTGCACTGAAAAGCATTTTATACTTTAAAATTATTATAGATGTTTGTTCAAAATCTGTCTGTCTTATCTAATTCTGATGTCAGTAAATCTTCGAATTCCATTGTAAGCATAATTTCTCAGCTACATCCTCGGGTTAAGAAAGTTATTTGCGCGACAACTTAATAACGAAAGCTATCATGTTTATTAGAGCACGACGAAACTTAATTACTCCACTCCGGTAGGCTGTACCAGAAAATACGTAGTCGATTTAAATTTAAGTTTTGCAGATCAAGTAATTTTGCCGGCATAAAGCAATTAGCACTGCGATATTTGTTCTCAGTTTCTAAGTTAGTAATAGGTATTCTCTTTTACTAATTGAATAAAAAAATATTTTTTCAGATATATTTAAGTTGTTATTTCAAGTGTAAATTCTTCATCCAACTTACAACAAACCCTGAATATTGAAAAATATAAAAAAACGAGACGTTTAGGTTATTTAAGGTAGGCTTGCCCGTCATCCTTTATGAACTTGTGTTCCCACCACTCTTTAAAAATGCCTTCATCGAAATACAATTTATCCTTTTGACACTGGCCAATTTGTATGATAGATAAAATAATTAAAAAATTAAAAAGCTCTCACGACCATAGAGCAAATACCGGGGCTGGGTTTTTTTCACCAGAGCTTATTTGGGACAACGTGACAGGTGGTGAGCACTTCGCCGTTCTAGAGTCCAGGTTCGAAGGTTGGAAAAACTGAATGGGGATCGAACTCGAGTCGCCTGATGCAGAAGCAGATCTCCTATTCCGGCTACCATGACCACACAAAAATGACTATAATAATTAAAAAAAAATTATAAATAAATTATTCCGTTCGTCGTCACTGCGAATGGGTTAATCCCAGTCAGCCTCTCGGAACATCTGAGGCGGCTGGGACAGCAAAGGCGATGCTACTCGATACCGCTCGCATTGTCCGCCGGTTTCTTTCCTTTTCACCCTAACCCTCGGCCGTCTGGTCTCCCTTGCCGGGGGCTTCCATCTGGTTGGCTTTTAATTATCTATTTAATTTTATTATATATATAATTTATAAAATATTATTTATATTATGGAATTTATTTGTATCTATATGTATTTATATATACAACCCAACCAGATGAGAATCTATAGAAATATCCCAAAAATAAATTTTCATGAAGTACCGTCACCAAGTGGGTTTAATCAAGTTCTGATTGTCGCCTTCATGAAAAGGCTTATGTCCAGCAGTCGACTTGTACAGAAAGAGAAATAAGAAGAAGCTCACGCGCCGGGTTCATCAGCAATTTTCATATGTTCCTTTGATAGAGAAATTACGCCACCGATTATAAAATGTTATCAGTGAACTATGGATCCTCCTTCTCTGCGTAGGAGTCGCCTGGGTAGGTATGACCCACTCCCTCAGTTCTATCGCCTATCAGCAGTGTAACAACTGTTGTGTGGCGCTTAATGTGTATAATTACAAGGCTATGACGCATTACACTTCTCAGTCCTCAGGTGTGACAACGAATCTGTAATATTCTTCGATTGTAGTTGTTTGCAGGTGTCCATGAATTGCAGCAGCCACTTACCACCAAATGGATTGTTAACACTTTTTCCACCCCATTCCAATAAATAAATAAATAAAAAAAGTTTCGCTCTATCACGAGCATCGCAAAAAATAATGTCAGCATCGGCAGAAAGTTAAAATATTAAATAGGATTTACAACCTTTAAATATGCTGCATATATCATACACCCAAATCCATTTATATCCATAAGTTGCATAACATCCCTTGCAATCCATCCATAGTAGAGAGAATAGCCAACGAAGTTTTTTTTTACATAGTAAAAATAGGAAGAGACTGTCCCACGAGTCACCTATCACCACGAGGGTATCTTATTCTAGAGGTCAGGGGAATTAAAAAAAAATGTACCCTTTCTTTTGGAACGTCAGATGTCAACGCCTTTAGATGTCAGCCAAGTGCCGTCCGGCTCCAGTAATATGTTATGTAGATCGCAGTAGTAAACAATCGATAAAAAAATTCTAAATGGATTTTTTTTTGCCTTTCGTTGTCTAGTTGAGGGTTAAGGAAATAAACCGCCCTGGGATATAGATTTGTTCGTTACCATGGAGCTATCTGAGAACTGTAGAACCGATCACTTCAATCAGTGCAACTACAGTTGTGTTCTGGTCTGAGGGGTATAATAATTACAGGCTGCGAGGCTTTCCATGTACGTCAGCTAACTCTTGTTATAGGCATATATGTAAGCTTTTCCGATTGAAGTTGTTCGCATTTGTTAACCGGTTTGACGACTTTTCTATGATGAATACCAAAAGACATCACATTACCATCAATATAGATCAACCTGGGCTAGGTGTCTTGTCTAGTGGGGTCTTTTGTCTAAGTACTTGCGGTTAATCTCTTCGAAAAAAGAATATAACCTAAACAAAGGTGCTGCATAATAACCAGGCGATTGTCGCGATTTCTTAAAAAAAAAAAACATGTAGAGGTCCTAAAAACATTGAGAGATCGCATAATGTCTTACCTCTTCCGAAGGGTAAGTTTCAGACATTCGTAATAAGCTGCCCATAAAAAGGTCGATTAGATAGATCATTAAGCTTTGGAAGATATAACGTAATTCTAACGATAATCTTCAAAAGTTTGATTAGACCAATTCTAACGTCCACGCATATTGTTTTTAGTGAGTAGAAACGACGTTAATGGTGTTTAAGTTTATCATTTTATCCCTAAATTACCTGGCGCAAATCTAAGTTTGTATAATAAAACGAAGTGATGCGATTATTGGTGTGTCAAGGAGTGACACTTATACTACTTATATTATTAAAGTATTTTATTAAAATATACTGAAGATATTTTCTTTGGTGAAGATTTTATTTTATAATTCACTGAAATGTATTTTTTACTAATCCCTATACAATATTTTCATAATTATTAAGGATGCATAGAACTAGAATATGTCTGCATTTTTTTTTTATAGAAAAGACGGCAAACGAGCAAGCGGTTCACCTGATGGTAAGTGATTACCGTCGCCCACATACATCTGCAACACCATAGATGCCGCAGGTGCGTTGCCGGTCTTTAAGGAATTTTGGGAGATGGGAGGGAAGAGGAGGGGAATAGGGAGGGGGTGTGGGCCTCCGGTTCCCTCACTCACCGAACGAAACGCAGAAGAAGCACAAGACGCGCCTCTACTTCACGTCGGTATTCTGCGGTGACAGCAAGATGCTTGAGATCAAGTAAGATCTGGTCATCAACAGACCCCTTAGTTTTTGTGCCCTCAAGACATCAAGTTTTACTTCAAAAAAATAAAAAAAACCGTAACTAATTTTACAACAACGGACAAACAAGTAAAGCGAACGGAAACTAATTTATAAATAAAGAACACAGCATCATTAGAGCGGAGCGCAGTACCTACCAGGACTTTATGAACGGCGGAGAGTTGCAGACTTAAGTCTCCTTTAAGTGCGGGTTGCGCGAGACGCTTTGTTAGGGCGGATTCTCGGCTCTAAATTAGTCTTATACCGCATGCAACTGAGAGCCTCTAAGCTTGTTCTGCAGGCTTGGTACTCGGCTACTATTATTTTACAATTATTTCTTCTCGTGGAAAAGAGAAAAAAATTTGCATGTTTTGGTAAAAGAAGATTCAAGAAGTAAATATTTTTTTATAACTCTTAAATGATATTATTATTTACGGACTTTATTTTTTTAATTTTAATATTTTTTGGTCCGATCTAACAAATAAAAGCTGAAGGCAGCCCGAGTTAACTATGACATCTGGACGACTGCTACCTCAGTCTCCCCGTGACCACGGCTGCTGTAAACCAATCGAAACGTCTGGAATATAAAAACAAAATTAAACTCGATAAAATCCGTAATTTCGTGTTCACGTAAATCTTTATTGAATGTTAAATGTTATGAAAGAAAGAATCTCTGATGTTCCACAAACAAATGTTTAAATTTTAAGATTGTGTGGATCTGGGTGAATGCTCTTTCTATACCTTTGCATTGACTTGTTTTTTTTAAAAAAGAATACTGGCAATTCTATTTATTAGGTAACATTACTAATATTCCTGTTAACCCTCCAACTAAGCATTACAGCTTGTATCTGGAGCGGTCGAATGGCGGGCTCGAACTTACGACGTCATGTTTCGTAGTCTGCATCCTACCCCATTCGGCTATTGGCGCTATAAGTTCTTTTCAGGGTCAAAATTGTGTACGCACATTTCATCAACGGCTACGAAGCGTGCCTGAAAATTAGAACGATTGTTTAAATGTTGCAAAATTTTGCTTCGGAATGAGAACGCGCAACGTTCGCGGAACCGAACGCACAGCGAAAATTCCAAATTTCAAAGTATTAAATTGATTGAACGCTCACTAAACTCTCAAGTAAACTACAAACTCTCACAAAATTTCAGTTAAAGTTACATACTCGTCGAGCTTTCTTTCGCACATCAAATGCCTCTATCACAATTAAATCGCACTTATATGCTAATTTGAATATACTCACATAGAGAAAACATTTTTATTAAATAATTAAAATTATTTTGAAAATGCATCTAATATTGCTACTTTAAAAAAAAAACAGTTTAAAAAAATTCGACGTGGACGTCCGAAATTAATTTAGGGATGTGGTCCCGAAAAATTGACGTATCGAGACCGTGTTTTTTTATCGACTCCAGAATTTTATCTACTGATTTCCGATTTCATATCAAAAGTCGAGCGCTTGTTATGTTATTTTATTATTATCATCATAATGTTTTCTTATTGTTTTCATCTGAAATGGAAATGACTCGAAATATTCGAACCACAAATTTTTTTTTTTTCTTAAGAGTTAACTGATAGTAATGGGACGTGCACTTTTGGATTTTCCAAACTTTTTCATTTCTGAACTCACCTTTACGGCTCGTTTTCTGATATCGCCGGGCCGGTCGCTACGGCGGCGCCTGTATTATGTAAATATTTATTTATTTATTTATACTTGATTGTCTACACCAAAACGCGGACTTAATGCCTTTTGGCATTCTCTAACAGTCAACCCAGGGCGTGAAGAAATGTGGTGATAGGTGCATCTAATTTAAAATGATATAAATATGAAAAGGCCAATTGAGAAATATACTACATAATTAAAACATATATAGAAAACAGATAAGCATACATATACACATACACATAGATATACAAATACATGCTATAATATATACGGAAATACCAACACAGATATATACATACATACAAACACATTAATACATACATATATTATAAATCAGAATAAATACTAACAAGTATCAGATGGTTTTAAAAAGTGTTCTCGTACCAATCTTTTGAAAATAATTTTGTATGGGGCTTTTCTAATGTCTATAATATATATTCAGCTACTGATATCGGTTCGGCAAGCCCACTCGGATGGGGAACATGTTCTGGGGGCGATCATTTGTCCAACTATGTCAACTAAATATACCATTCCCAATATATATAGTTCAAAGTAGTATAACATTTATAATTAAATAATAATGTATTTTTGTTGCATGCTGTGTTCTTAGTAATCTTTTAAAAGGCTTGCTTGTAGTATTCGCGTGGATGTAAGAATATGTGTTTTTAATTTAAACAAAAAGTAATTGGAGGCGCCGGGTATCGATCCCGGTACCTCTCGCATGCTAAGCGAGCGCTCTACCATCTGAGCTACGCCCCCTGTTGTTGAAATGTTGCCAATATCATAATATCAATGGACGCCAGGAACTTCATTTATTCGGATTGAATATAAAAGCGAAAACTGGCCTTAAAGCATCTGCAAATCATTGCGCATTGGTATATTGAAATGATATTATTAAATGTAGAATACGAATGAGACTAGTGGTTAAGAACTGAATTGTACAATAACTACGATGTAGTAAGTAATTAAAAATATCTGGGGGGCTGACGACAACCCAAGGGCCTCTCTTAGGGAGGTAAAACCTCGGCTTAGGTTGCAATCGAATTTGGGAAAACTTTGATGTTAGGAACGCTTTTGCACTCGAGTAATCCTCGTGTATGGCGTGAATCTGTGTCCGCGCGTTCGACGGGGAACTTTGAATGGGAATTCCGTTGACAGCGAAACATGCGGAGGAATACGAATTGGTCGTGGTAGGTAGTAGACGCACCTGGAGCAAGCAGGCCGGCGGCCGAGTCCCTGTGGGGGTGTACGCTTCGCTTACCACATTTACATTTATTTATATTAAGAACTCCATTAATACATATGTAAAGGTCGTTTATTTGTAGTTTGTGTCACAGAAACCGCAAACGATAACTGTAGTATGTGTTAGAAAGTTCTTTCTATGTCTATGGTCTATGGTCTTCCGTCGCGATGGATTCGTAATTGTGACTAACTAAATTGAGGCTCTGGCAACCGGCTATGCCCAACCTTGCCGATCTAACAGATTATTGATGGAGACAGCATTCCTGGTGCGGGGTTCCCTAACCCGCTTGCCTAACGTGCCGAGCAAATCTTCCATCAATTTTTTTTTTTTTTCTTAAGAGTTAACTGATAGTAATGGGACGTGCACTTTTGGATTTTCCAAACTTTTTCATTTCTGAACTCACCTTTACGGCTCGTTTTCTAATATCGCCGGGCCGGTCGCTACGGCGGCGCCTGTATTATGTAAATATTTATTTATTTATTTACACTTTATTGTCTACACCAAAACGCGAACTTAATGCCTTTTGCCATTCTCTAACAGTCAACCCCAGGGCGTGAAGAAATGTGGTGATAGGTGCATCTAATTTAAAATAATATAAATATGAAAAGGCCAATTGAGAAATATACTACATAATTAAAACATATATAGAAAACAGATAAGCATACATATACACATACACATAGATATACAAATACATGCTATAATATATACGGAAATACCAACACAAATATATACATACATACAAACACATTAATACATACATATATTATAAATCAGAATAAATACTAACAAGTATCAGATGGTTTTAAAAAGTGTTCGCGTACCAATCTTTTGAAAGTAATTTTATATGGGGCTTTTCTAATGTCTATAATATATATTCAGCTACCGATATAGGTTCGGCAAGCCCACTCGGATGGGGAACATGTTCTGGGGGCGATCATTTGTCCAACTATGTCAACTAAATATACCATTCCCAATATATATAGTTCAAACTAGTATAACATTTATAATTAAATAATAATGTATTTTTGTTGCATGCTGTGTTCTTAGTAATCTTTTAAAAGGCTTGCTTGTAGTATTCGCGTGGATGTAAGAATATGTGTTTTTAATTTAAACAAAAAGTAATTGGAGGCGCCGGGTATCGATCCCGGTACCTCTCGCATGCTAAGCGAGCGCTCTACCATCTGAGCTACGCCCCCTGTTGTTGAAATGTTGCCAATATCATAATATCAATGGACGCCAGGAACTTCATTTATTCGGATTGAATATAAAAGCGAAAACTGGCCTTAAAGCATCTGCAAATCATTGCGCGTTGGTATATTGAAATGATATTATTAAATGTAGAATACGAATGAGACTAGTGGTTAAGAACTGAATTGTACAATAACTACGATGTAGTAAGTAATTAAAAATATCTGGGGGGCTGACGACAACCCAAGGGCCTCTCTTAGGGAGGTAAAACCTCGGCTTAGGTTGCAATCGAATTTGGGAAAACTTTGATGTTAGGAACGCTTTTGCACTCGAGTAATCCTCGTGTATGGCGTGAATCTGTGTCCGCGCGTTCGACGGGGAACTTTGAATGGGAATTCCGTTGACAGCGAAACATGCGGAGGAATACGAATTGGTCGTGGTAGGTAGTAGACGCACCTGGAGCAAGCAGGCCGGCGGCCGAGTCCCTGTGGGTGTACGCTTCGCTTACCACATTTACATTTATTTATATTAAGAACTCCATTAATACATATGTAAAGGTCGTTTATTTGTAGTTTGTGTCACAGAAACCGCAAACGATAACTGTAGTATGTGTTAGAAAGTTCTTTCTATGTCTATGGTCTATGGTCTTCCGTCGCGATGGATTCGTAATTGTGACTAACTAAATTGAGGCTCTGGCAACCGGCTATGCCCAACCTTGCCGATCTAACAGATTATTGATGGAGACAGCATTCCTGGTGCGGGGGTTCCCTAACCCGCTTGCCTAACGTGCCGAGCAAATCTTCCATCAATTTTTTTTTTATGGGTAAGGCGGCAAACGATCAATCGGTTCACCTATGGTAAGTGATTACCGTCGCCCACAATACACCCAGGTGCTGCAGGTGCGTTGCTGGCCTTTAAGGGCGTTTGGGAGATGGAAGGGAGGATGAGGAGGGGGAGAGAGCCTCCGGTTACCTCACTCTCCGAATGAAACGTAAAAGCACAAGATGTCTCTACTTCACGCCGGTATTCTGAGAGACCGTGGTACCAACCCTGTAGAGCCGATCCATTCGAGCAGCAGCAAAAGCCGCCGCTTAGCTCCACCACGTCAAAAATAATGGTTTGCTAGCTTATTTTGTCGCTGTAAAAGAAATGCCTAGGTTCAGCTGTAGACTTACA